>JBBPBP010009777.1:38293253-38305044 GCA_037974735.1 Cicer chorassanicum
TGTCTACTTTTTATACACTTATTATTTTATCAAAATAGTAAGATTTCATGATTTTGTCCTTAGAAAAAATGTGTTTCAGAAAATATATAAGTTTTTCTCTAAGTCCACATGAGTAATGATATAATAAGAAAAAATAGAAAAACAAATTGTTGGCCTAATTCAAAATTATATCTCTCTATTTGATTTAAATATTAATTTTAGTTATCTAATAAATAACATGGGATAGATTTCGTAGATATTATAAATTTTATTAAATTATTTTTTTTTCAGTAATGACACTATATAATATTCAATTTGAAAATATTTATGGAGGAATAATCGTTATCAATAATAATGGAGGACAAATAATTAATATTTATTGTATTGAAATTGATAACTTATGGCACATGAATTGGTAATTTATTGTATTGATTGATATTGATATTGATAATAGATACCGGATTTTGGGGCAGATTCGGATTGGTCAGAGAGGGGAAAAACTACCGTTATCGATAATAAGGACAAATAATTGATATTTATTGTATTGAAATTGCTACTGTTATCAATAGTAATGGATGACAAATAATTGATATTTATTGTATTGAAATTGGTAAGTTATGACACATAAATTGCTAATTTATTGTATTGATTGATATTGATACTGATAATAGATACCGGATTTTGGGGCAGATTCGGACTGGTTATGAGAGAGGGGAAAAACTATTTAGAAAATGAACAGGAACTCTCTAGGAAGATGTACACATCAGCTTTTTAGCTGAGGTGGCAAATGTTTGCTGACGTGGAGAAAATAGCATGAGGTGGCAGGAGTCTCTTTTAATTATATATAATAGATAGATAGATATTCGAGTTACTTCTTAGCAAGCCACATTTTGGAGACCCTGTTCTAATTTTAAAAATTGGACCTGTAATAAAAAAAAAACACTAAAAACTAGAAAAGAACATTTCTTTTTAAATTGTAAATTAAATCAATAACATAAAAAAAGTTATAAATAAACATCAATAACATTGAAAATTTGATTATCCTTTTTTTGTTCTTTTTTTTTCTTTGTAAAATATGTTTTTGTATCTCAATCTCTGTTTTTATTTTTTAGTAGTATTTTTAGGGCTCTTATAATTCTCATAAAAATAAAATAAAATATTTTTGGCCCTGTGTAGTTAGTCTGCCGCACAGAGCCATGGTCGGTCATTCTCTTTGACTTTTAACGTAAAATAAAGTTACGACACTAAAATACAGTCAAAGTCTTAGTTGTAAAATTTGTTTCATTGTGTTTTATGTTAAATGCTTTTGTTGTGTATTTGTAGTCCATTAAGTTAAACTAGGATGAACTCTTTTGTAAATTTTGAAAGAAGTATATTATCCTAGTTTAGTTTCAAATTTGGTTTAAACTTTACATTTCATTTATCTTACAATTATTTCCTTAGCACCTAAGGAATTAAATAGATTTTTATTAAAAACCTTTTCAAATTAGGACGTTACAAGTACTCCAACCATAATTGATATAAACACAATTTACAAATACATTGAATAATTAACAACAAATTATATTAACAATAATATATTGATAGTGTATAATTATTATCAATATAATATTAATTATAATGAAAATAATATTTCAAAAAATTATGATGAAAATAAATATTATATATATAATTTGATAATAATCTAGGTAAGATTTCACGATTTTGTCCTTACAAAAAATGTATAGGTGGGTTGAAGCGGCATACGTTGTTTATAAATTACTATTTTGGTGTAACGAAACAAGTTTCATATAATGCAAACAATTTACTATTTTGTACAAAAAAAAAAATAATTTACTATTTGAAAAAGTTAAAAATATATTTTAGTATATAATCATACATAACAATATCAATATTTTAGAGAACATACAAATTTTTCTCTAAGTCCATATTATCAATGGTATAATAAGAAGAAATAGAAAAAAAACACGTTAAAATAATATAAATTGAATTTAAAAAACTTTATACTTCAATAACAAATTGTTGACTTAATTATAAAATATATTCTGATTTAAATATTAATTTTAGTTATATAATAAGGGACATGTGATAAGATTTGTATATTTTATAGATATCAATAAAAATAACTATTTTTCATTAAAAGATGTTTTTTTTTCTTTCTGTAATGATATTATGTAATATTCAATTTGAAGAAATTAAATAATTGTAGAAACTAAAAATGTGGGATAGGTCTATCTCATATACATGAATTATTTATGGTTTAAATATGTTTTTGGTCCCTGTAATTATAACCTTTTTTGATTTTGGTCCTCGTAATTTTTTTTTGTTTACATCCCTACAATTACAATTTCATTTTAAAATAGTGCTTGACTTGTTACTTTCGTTACAAAAACTAGCAGCTGACAATCTCCGTTAAGTATAATTAAATAATTATACTTATTAAATTATATTAACCTTTTTTTAAAATTGAACCCTAAACCTCTAATATACTTAAAATGTATCACTTTCCCTTTAAGAAAACCTAAATCTAGAACGACTTCGTTGTTTCTCATCGTTGTTTCTCATTGTTGTTCTTCGTTGTTTCTCATTGGCAGATCTTCGTTGTTTGTCTTTGTGATCTTATTTTGCGAAGGAGATAAACAATTGGTGTTGGAGCAATTCGTGCGTTCGTGTTAAAGGTAATGTTATTTCGTCTTTGTTTTCTTCTTTTTAGGGACCAACATGTAACTTTATTGTTTTCGTTTATTCTACTATGATTTTTGATTTTTCTATTTATGGGGCCAAAACGTGTATTTACTTTGTTTTCGATTATTCTAATGTTATTACTGTTTGATGGGATGAAATGTTTGTCTTATTGACATGCGTATTGTTTTTACTCTACATTGACATTTTCTGTTAGTTTTCACTATGGGGTAAGTTTGTAAGGGATTTGGTTTTGAATTACATAGGGGGTAGTGAGCATGTGGTTCATGGGATTGACGCGACAAATGGAGTTATTTTGAAGCTGTTGGAATTTTGAAGGACTTAGGTTATGATAACTCCAAGTATAGGTTATGGTGGAAAAATGATGAAGATGAAAACTTTAAAAGAATAGTGGATGATAGAGATGCAGTTGAGGTTGGTGAACAAGCTCTGTAAATGAATTGCAAAGCTCAATTATATGTTGAGCACTCTGTAAAATGGTTGTTTGGATTAGAACCAGGAATAGAGTTGGGGCAATCTTATAGGGTGTTAAATGGTGCTGCAAAAATTGATTTTGAAGATGATGAAAGTGTTAGTGACAGTCACAACAGTGAAGATGAAGTTGATGGTGTTAAGTTTGATGATAGTGAGGATGAGAGAGCACTTGGCTTGGATGATGGTTTTGGTGTTGATAATACAATACGTGATTCTTCTGTTTGATCATATAATGTTGAAATCCAAGGGTTCAACCATGGTAAACCATATAGTGTGAAGACTACTACAAATAGGTCCATTCCAAAGAAAACAACTAAGAACATGGAGATTGTTCCTATGTTGGACAATTATAATTCAAATATTGAAATGGAGTATGCTTATGCTAGTGAAGAGCTAGATAGTAGTGACCTTGATTCAAATTCAGACAAAGAGAAGGGACCAAAGTATGATCAGTTTAGGGTGGAGGAGCTAAACAAGAATTACAAGTTCAAATTGGGATTAGAGTTTAAATCACTTGTTGAGTTTAAAGATGCAATCAGAGAATGGTCTATATTAAATAGGAAGGAAATCAAGTTTATAAAGAATGATATCATAAGAGTAAGGGTGATATGCAAAGCTAAATGTGTGTTCTTAGCACTTATAAGTAAAGTGAGGGATAGTCACGCTTTTAGAATGAAGAAATGGTGTGGTGATCACACATGTGGTTGGGTTTTGAATAATAGTTCTGCAAATTATAAGTGGATTGCTAAGCCTGTGGCGGATAAGTTGAGCAGTTGTGACAATATGCAGATTCGTGAGATCATTTCTGATATTAGAAGGACATATTCTGTAGGTATAACAACAGGACGAGCATGGAAGGCTAAAGAGATTGCAAAGGAGATTGTAGAAGGTGATGCAGCAAAACAATATACCTTGTTGTGGAGGTATTCTGCAGAGCTGAGGAGGGCAAGTGCTGGAAACACTTATAAGATAAATATTGATCGTCCATGTCCAACACTTCAACCATGATTTAGTAGTTTTTATTTTTGCTTTGATGGCTGTAAAAAAGGGTTTTTGAGAGGCTGTAGGCCTTTTATTGGGGTGCATAGATGTCATCTAAAGACAAAGTATGGAGGAACACTTCTAATTGTTGTTGATAGGGACCCGAAAGATCAATAGTTTCCCTTAGCTTTTGGGGTGGTTGAAACTGAGACTAAGGAGTCTTGGAGATGGTTTCTCACTTTATTACTAGAGGACATTGGTCAAGAGAAGAGATGGGTGTTCATCTCTGACTAACAAAAGATACTTAGTTATATTTTTACAGTATTAGTTAATTTGTTCTATTTTAATGTTTGATTGAATACTACAATATTTTCATTATTAATCTGGTTTTTGTAGGGCTTGATCCCAGTGTTTGAAGAAATGTTTGAACGAATTGAGCATAGGTTATGCTTGAGGCATTTATATGCCAACTTCAAGAAGAAATTTGGTGGTGGAACTTTAATAAGAGATTTAATGATGGAGAACCTCCAAAACTTCAAGATGATGTGAATCCTGAATTTAAGGCTCTTGCTATAGAGCTTGCTGCTGCATTTGAGTCTTCTCAACCCAGTTCTTCTGCTAAAGTTCTTACTTCTTCATATGTTGTTGCTTTGAGTATGTTACTACATCTGAAATTGTTGCTGCTTTGGCGTTTGTTGTTGTGTTTGCTACTAGTTCTGATGCTACTACTAAAATAGTTCAGGTAAATTCTACAATATACATAATCATTAGTCAAATGTGTAATTTATATGTGTAACTCTGTAATGTTAAATAATTATGCAAATATTAGTTGTTTTAGCTACGTACCCATATTTATATGATTTCAATTTTGCATTTTTTGCTGATTTTGCAGAAAGTGAAGAAAACAAAACCAAAATGGGCTAGAAAATTAGGTGTTAAGAATAAGAGGAGAACTGACATATTGAAAACTACTTCACGAATTACATTACTAATAGATGATGATGATGATGTTGATGATGATGATGATCGAGCAAGTCCATTAATAGTTGATGATGCATGAAGTTCACAACCTATTTTGCATGATCCTAAAATGGGAGGTTGTTTGGGTCAGGATGACTCAGTGACCATTTTGAAGTTGTTATTTTGTTTTTTGGTTGTTGTAGGGAACCTAGGTTAAGTGTTAATGTAACTTAATTATGAATGACAATTGTCTATTTTGGTCAATACAAGATGATTCTTTGTGTCTTGGTTAAGACAAAATACTTTTATGTATTTTGATTATGAATGACAATTGTCTATTTTGTTAAAGACAAGACGCTTCTATGTATTTTGGTTATGAATGTCATAAATGACAACTGTCTATTTTGGTTAAATTAAATTATTTTGTTAATCCTTTTTACGGGTTAATTTTTAAGTTGATGAAATTGATGATGCAGGGCATGTCTAATTATTTTGCCAATAAACATTGAAAGTATGTAAAGGTTTTTTTAATTTTTATTTATAATTATTTCCATTTGGATTTTTTGTTTCGTATTGTGATGAGTTCTTATTATTGTGTCTTAACATTGTTGTAATTTGAAGGGAAAGAGATTGAGTTGTGTGAGGATAAATAAGGATTGTTGGGTTGATGAAGATGATGATGAAATTCACTTTTTAGGTTGGTGGTGTTGAATACGATTAAAATAACAAATAAAAATAACTATACAAATTATTGCATTTCATTAGAGACGTTAAGGAAAAAATAAATAAATTTTTTAATATTGCAGGGATGAAGTTCAAAAAAATATTTTTCATGGACTAAAAATGAAAACTGTTATATTTACAAGGACCAAAAACTGTTTTCCTTTGTCAATTAACATTTTTGTAACATCCACTTAACGTTAAGGACCAAAAATAATTTTTTTTTATATTACAAGGATGTAAACAAAAAAAAAATTAGGAGGACAAAAATCAATAAAGGTTATATTTACATGTAACCAAAAACATATTTAAACCATTATTTATTATTCTTCATCTAAAAAAATCTTAGAAAGTTAAGTATTACACTCTTTGACTTGATATTGTCTAAAGATGAGGTGAGCAGTATCACTAAAATTTAAGGGATGTGTATTGGTGTTATAAACATGTTTCAAGTTTTAATATATATCCGACATATACATTTCATTACATAATATATTATGTAATGAAATATAAGTACAATTTGGACAAAAAAGTGATGTATTTGGACCAAATGTCAACAACAAAAATTGATCACAAATATACCAAAGTATATAGATAAAATTAAAGCTCAAAAATTGATCACAAATATATCAAAGAATTATCACACTTTTTGTTTATCTAAAAGGAAAAATGTTTGAAAGCATGTAAATGATCATACAAAGAGTTGCATAGGGACTAATCATATATGTCATTGTCTTCCTATTTCCAGATATAAAATAATTTCCACTAATTATGTATTCTTGAGAAGCCTTTAAAATGACCAAGTATATTAGTTGAGAGTTAAAACCATAGGAAGACCGTTACCAATAATGATTGAGAAGCAACGAGTATCGAATAATTAATATTTATTGTATTGTGATTTGAAACTCATGATACATGAATAGTTCCACAAAATATTATACGCAAAAAATGTATCAGTAAAATGTATGGTAAAGTACAAAAATGGGTTAAAGGAAATAGCAAGTATAAAATAATAAGAAAGTGAAAGAGTATTTGTTAGATGTGGCACATCGGATTTTTTTTGAGATGATAATATTTGAATGAAGTGGCACAATGTTTGATGTTGTGTCATAAAAAGATGTAGGAGTCTATTTTAATATATTATAATAGATTAATTTTTTCAACTATGATTTGAAGCTTAAACATTTTCCTCCCCACAAAAAATAAAAAATAAACTTTGTAATATTACAAATCTAAATAAAATTTCTCAAACTCTACGTAAACTTTTGACTTGGTGTAGTATAATTTATTTGATCTTATCATTGATTTTTTTAGTTTTATTTTAATGACCCGTTAGTTGATTCTTTACCATTAGATTTCAAGTTATACTTCTTGTACAAGGATTAGTGATTCCATGATAACTTACTAGTTATTTGTGGAATTTAATAATCAAACCTCTATAAAGTCAAATTGGTGATATTTCAAACCTTTCAACATTGACATCCTTGAATATCTAATTTAAAAATATCTTACAAGCAAAAAAATAAAAATAAAGAGACTTTTAAACTTTACTCAATTAATCTCAATAAATTTAAAAATTTTATATAACCTAATGTTTTCAACCGGTTATGATTTTCTGTTTTGTTCTTATTCTACACTTGTTATATACTTTATTCTTGAGAGTTTTAAGTACATATTGATTGACATTCTAAGCTTTCATGACAAGGAAAATTCTTTTATCACTAATATAATTGAACGTTAACTAAAAGCAATTTTGGCCAAGAAATACTTGTTAATGAAATGTGAAGATAACAAGCATTTTTTGTCATGAACTCTAGAAGAAATCTGAAGTATGAAATCAATCATATATTGTTGTGTAACAAAGAGCTTATCATCATAACAAAATTTGTTTGATTTCCTTCTCATGCCTATTCCCATATAGTTAGTCTCTGTTCACGATTCTTACATGTATTTACTAAAGACTTCCATGATATGTAGTGATATGAATTTTTTTCCTTGTATATGAAATACAATATTTTGTGATTTTAATTTTAATTTTTCTCCATTTATTAACACTACAAAATAAATGATCTATTGTGACACTCTGATGTTTGTCACTAAATATTACTTTTAGCTACGTCAAATTTTTCCTAAGAACAAACATTTCTTTCCCTCGTAATAAATCAAAGTAAAATCATTTTCCTCTTCTCTAAGAAATTCTTCATATTTTTTAGTCAAAGAAATTCAAAATCTCCAAACTTCCCTTCTATCAACCATCTTTATCTCTTTGATATAATGCACTTCATTAACATAATAACCCATCTACAAAAAGGAATGTTAAAAGATGAATGATCAAAGAAAACTCAACCACGACAAGATAATTCATAGTTAAATGCATATGATCGATTCGTTAAGATCAAAGCTAGAATTTGTGCATAATCGCATTGCAACCCAACAATTTGATTCATTTCACGGAATCTAAATGCCTTTAACGAATAAATAAGGTAAAGGAAAATCACAATATCGAGATTAAATAAACAAATAAAATTTCAGTGAAATCAACATAACGCAGTATGATTTGAGAAATGATTTTTTATAAAAGAGAAAAAAATATTTAGATGAAATATCTTTAATGAAACACATGATAGCTATTGAAATGTGCAATGAGTGATAAATCAATTGATTGTGGGATTATACTCCACATCGAAATAGCTCAACAACTTTAGATACCAATTTCATGTATCAATGCCTTCTCCGTCTCTTCCAATTAAAAGCTTGAAATTTGGGAAAACATTTATCTTTAATGAAACACATGATAGCTATTGAAATGTGTAATGAGTTGTAAATCATTATCAGAATCAAACAAAATAAAAAAATTCCTTCATATACATGAATTAAAACAATCTCACATTAAGCATCAAACGAAGTATTACGTAAAAAAATTTATATATTATAAAAAATAATAACTCAAATTAATATTCTTTTATAATATAAAAAATTTATTAAAAAATATGTTTATAATATTTGTTAAACACATGTAACAAAAATTAATTTTTGTAAAGTTAGTGAATTAAGTTTTTTTTTGGTAAACGGATTGTATTTATTTTGAAATCTTCTTATTATTAATATTATTATAAGAGTTTGAAATGTTTACTTTAGACAATATGAACGTATGTGTAATATACTCCTCATTTACGTTAAATTAAATTTATGATATAAATTTATGATATGTTACTTCTTTAAAAATATATGTTATAAATAGTCTCGATTGGTAGTGAGATCGAATGAACCATTGACTTAATTTCTAAGTTCTTGATTCGATTCTTAGAAAAGGTAAAATTTCATTAATTTTCAATGGTGAAAAGAAGGAGAGCAGCTGTCACATTTTTATCTTTTATTATTAAATTAAAAAAAAATTAAAATACTCATATCATGTATATTTTTATTTCTATTATATTTTTCATGTAAAACCAACATGTTATGTTTTTGATATAAAAATAAAAATTATATTTATTTTAATGAAAGAACATATGAAATATATCATGTAAATTTATTTAATAAAACCATATACTTTGAATTTTAAAGAAAAAAAATAAAAAGAGCATATAACAGTTTTTTACAGTTGAATTTAAAATAAATGTTATATTAGAAGGAATCATAATAATTAAATAATAATTTTGTTAATGTAATTTATGTTTTTGACAGATTCTTAATGTAATATATAAATACAAAAAAAAAAATATGACTTCAAAATATCACTCTTAACATTATTTAAATGGTAACCAAAGTTAATTAAAAAAAATTAATAGTAATACTAATTGGAAGTTTTAAAAATTAATAAGGTATATAAAATGTGAGAATTGGAGGTGTTAAAACATAAAGATAAATATTTATTTTATATACACTAGCAATGTAAAACATTTTTACACATACACCACTCAAATACCTCCACATAGATTTTTGTAAAGATATTTTAAAAATTAACCTAAAATAGTGGCACTATATTAATCTCTAGTAGTCAACTTTGTGAGAGACCTAATGAGATGCCTTAAACTCGAGGGTTGGATAAGCAAACCTGGCCAAAGAATCACTATTTCGATTGAAGCTCTGCCGCGGTGACCCAATTCTCATATACAGATAAGCGAGAATGCCCTTTCTGACACGGCTGCGTCCTCACGAATGCCAAACTTCGTAGCTCAGCTCATCTGGGATGACCAAGCTTCAGGGAGGTTTTCTTGATGACATGGCGGGCTCCAAGCTACACCCTTCTCTGCTACCAAATCATAGATCTTCCAGAGAAGACCAAAGCGAATGAGCTCACTCTGCCAAGCCACAATTCTAATGGATAGTCATTGTGACCCCGACCCAAGCCTCAAATTCCCACAACCCCTTTATATTATATTATGTTATTTTGAAGAAATGTGCATACCTCATCAAAAGTATTTACAAGAAGTTGTCTTTACCGCAAGCACTTAAGGATTCATCCTTTCGATAAACGCCAAAGTGTAAGTGTAATATTTTAATTTCTCTATTTTATTCATATTACTCTGAATCTTATTCTATTTTAAAGTGCCGATCATATGTCAAATTTTTTTAAGTTATGATTGTGAATTTATTATTCAATATTATTTTTTTTAGTTCATTATAATATATAATTTTCTTTCCGGACAATATCATTTCTAATTGTTCAAAGCTGGAAACCATCAAGCAAAGGGCCAAGACACTATAGGAAAAAACATAAATTAAGGTAAATAATATATATATATATATATATATATATATATATATGTTGTGAGAAACGAAAACTATCAATAACAACCATTGAATTTAATTAACACATAAAATTAAATTACTTATTAAAGATGTTATCTGATTGTATTTCTATTCGATAACTCTTTGATTCTTATCTCTAAATTTATTTTCTTTCTATTTTCATAATAACTCGAATTAAAAACTCCTAAATGTTGTATCTAAGAAATAAAACTTCTTCCAATACTTGTGAGATAGGATTATTTAAGAATTTTATTTCTATTTTTATATTTTTTTGACTCAAGAATTTTATTTTTATTAAACCTGCGTTTTTATTGTTTACAAAAATAAAAACCACTCTTCAAACATCGTTTTTTGTTAATAAAAATAAATTTTCAAAGACAAAGGGAAGTGGAAAATGAATTAAAGGATGAAAAGAGAAGGTCATTGAATAACAATACAAAAGAACCCGACTCTGGAAAGCACGTGGTATATATGCATATCACGACAGTCGCAATTGTCCTACAAAATCATCACCTTTTAATCTTGGAAATATGCATGTCACCTTAATTTTCTTCTACTACAGCTAAAATTAAACCTACATAACACACCATGCATGTTTTTAAATTTTGTATTTCCAACAATTCCTTTAAAAATAATTTTCAAAATTAAATATAGAACTTGTAAAAATCGAATACATAATATCATAATTCAAACTAGCTAGCCACACCCACCGTTTTATTACAATAAACAAATAATGAATTTATTAATTCAATAATAAGGATTGAAATTTGAAAGTTAATAAACAAGAAATTTACGGAGAGGAGAGTTGGGCAACATTTGGTTAATATGTGATACAAGAATTACCTGCCTTAGAAAATTAGTTCAAATCGAAGAGAAAAATTGAAATAGATGAAGCGACATATTTATTTTTATTAACAAAAAACGATGATTGAAGAGAAGTTTTTTTTTGGTAAAAAATAAAAACGTAGGGAAAATATTTTTCTTGAGTCAAAAAAATATAAAAATAAAAATAAAAATAAAATCTTTAAATAATCCTATTTCACAAGTACGGAAAATAGTTTTATTTTTTTCAATAACTATTGGGTGGGGATACAATCACATAACATCTTTAGTGAGTAATTTAATCTTATGCGTTAATTAAATCCAATAGTTGTTATTGATAGTTCTTGTTTCTCACAATAAATATTAGTTTTCACCATATACTCTCTCTCTCTCTCTCTCT
>JBBPBP010009777.1:38305513-38397318 GCA_037974735.1 Cicer chorassanicum
ATATATATATATATCTTACTTTCTTTTCATTCTATTTATACACGTGTTTTAGTATTGAGTAGCAATGAAATTTGGGTTACATAGAACACTTTTATCTTTTGCCTTGTATATAAGAATGCATGTGAACTTTATTTCAATCTTAATAAAAGTACAATCACTACTATGTTTAAATAGACTATATTATGTCTAATGTGCTTAATTAAAGCTAATGGGCCTAAGAAGTAAAAATAGACTATCTTATATTTCCAACACTCCCTTTCAAGCTGGTGAATGGATATTTATCATTCCCAAAAGGAATATAGACTGTAGTAATCACCCGCTATCCAACTTCTCTTTAATGAAATGTTAGCCAATCTCAATATGTTTGGTTCTATCAGAGACTTTGCATGATAGAAACTAAAGAGAAAAGTGAGGTCATATATTTAATAGGTCTAACATTACCTAAAATAGGAAACTGTCAATACAGAAAAGTGAGATCATATATTGAATAGGCAACTGTCAATACAGCTTCACCCCAATACGGCTTCAAGTAAGTGACAATTTTTTTATTGTGGTGTATCAACAAAAGTGAATTCATGAATAATATCTTGTTTTCTATTAAAACTTGAAAGTCTATGATTGACATATTCCTTATCATTGTCAGAATGTAATCTATTCCAAATTGTGTTTGTAGAATATTATAAAATTGAATAAACAATTAAGGTACTTTTGATTTATCCTTCATCAAATAAAACCAAGTTACTCGAGTACAATCATTTATAAATGAAACAAACCATCTTGCACCATAAATATTAGAAGTAGGGGTAGGTCACCAAACATCGAAATGAATAAGATGAAATGATTCAACACTTTTAGTAGGACTAGAAGGAAAAATAGCATGATGGTGCTTAGAATATTGAAAAATATCCCACTAAAAAGCTTCACCAGATTGATTTATAATTAAAGAAGGAAACAAAGACCTCGTTAAAGAAAAAAGAGGATGGCCAAGACGCTTATGCTGAAGTCATAATTGTGAGGCATGTGAATCTGAGTAAGACTGAAGTGTCGGAGACAACTTATTCTTACCAATTCGTTTATCAAACAAATAGTACAACCTTCTTTGTTCCTTCGCAACTGCAATTGTCTTCCTCGTTGCAAGATCTTGAAAAGTACAATAAGAATAAAAAAAGATTACGACAAACTTGTCATCTTGAGTATACTTACGAAGAGAGATAAAATTATGAGATAGTGTGGGAACATGAGCACATCATGTAATTTAAAATAAGGTTGAAGCTCATTATTTTTAGAACCAACAGCACGAGTATGAGAACCATAAACAACAGTAATGTAATGAAAACAAGAAGGAGAGGTATACGAAGAAAAAATTTCTTCTTAATGAAATGTCATATGATCGGCAGCTCTTGAGTCAAGAATCCAAACATCCTTAGGCATAATACCAGAAACATTAAATGATCGGAAGAAAAAACTCTTATCACTCATTCCCACATGAGCAACACAAGAACTAGTATCAACATTTTCCATCCAAAAAACCAATAAATAAAGCAGCACCATAAAATCTATGTTTTAGGGTAAAAAATAAAGTGGAAATTTGCTCTACATATATTTAGTTTCACCCTCGCTATATAGATTACATGCAAAGATCCTCTCTATTTCTCAAGTTTAAAGGTTAAGAGAGTGTATATGCTCTATGTGAGGGTGCTTTGAAGTGAGATGGTTTGGTAATAGTTCTGGTTGATTTTATGGTTGCAAGTTGGGTAATTGGTTTAGTGGATAGTGATGTGGTTGAATCTGAAGTGGAATGGATGGAAGGTTGAGAGGATATAGATGTTGATCTGGTCCATGAGGTGTGGTCTATGTTTGGTGAAGGCGGGGGTGTAGGTTCAGGATGGGTCAAGGATATGGACCGAGTATTTTTGTTGGTTTCATCAACAAGGTTACTCTCTCTCTGCTAATTCAGGTTGAGGTTGGCTTGTACTAGGAACAACATGCTCCTCAACATATGTACATGGAGCATAACTTAGCGCCTTAGTTTCCGAAGGAAACTCCATATCATAGAAATAGACATTCCTTGAAATTGGAATCTCCTTGGTGACAACATCAAGGATGTAACCTTTCATACCAGGTTTGTACCACAGGAAAGCAAATTTTATATGCCCCTGGATCAAATTGCACAAAGTATTGTATAAGACCAATACTGCTTTGGCAATCTTAACTGAAACATAAAGGCCCTACCTTTGATTAGAATGTGTTATTGCTTCTTTCCACTATTCCATTTTTTTGTGGTGTATGTAGATACACCACTTTTATGTATTAATCTTTTTTGACAATAAAATCCAGCAAGCAAGAACTCTGGCCCATAGTCGTTTCTAATTATTTGAACCTTTTTCAACTTGAGTTTCCATCATTTAGATGAATACTTTTACCTATCACACACCTTAGTTTTTAACTTTAGCATACACTGACTTAGTGGAGAAAGGTTTCTGAATGTCTAAGGAAATCATTTCAAGCAGAGCATTTGCATTATTATTATTGATAGGGACTTAACATCTCTTCTACTGCCACACATCACAAGTTGTATGCTTAGCAACAGGGATATATGATTACTATTTTATTCGGACATATTATTCAATCACAATAAAGGTGACATAATTTCAAGTTCCAAAGGATGACCGGAGAAATAGGATTTTTATTCAAAGCATTCAAAGTTATTAGACTACAAACAATAGTATAAATCATACACTTGTTTTGCCAAACCAATCTTCCTCATGTCAATCTTTCCCTATATTTTAAAACATTCAGGTTCAAAGGTTAATGAGCATGATTACTTTGTACATAAGTTTGAAATGAATAGCAAGTCTACTGCCAATCGAAGCACAAATAGAATATTATCAACTGTCAAATTGTTACTCAACTGAATTTTTCTGGTGAAACCAACTTCTACTGAGTTCCCATTACGTTATTTAACCTATATATGATTAGTCTTGTTGTACGTAACAAACCAACAAAACTCCATAAATTTAGAGTTAAATGTTGTAGAAAATGTTACCTCCAGCTTGTCCGGAATGAGAAAGTCCCTTGATGACATTAGTTGCACACTTAGTCAGTGCCATGCTTCTTAAAAGAAACCTGTATAATGTGGCCCATCTTGCCACAATATTTGTAGATTTTTCCATTGCCTCTACCTCTTCTTTTAGGATATATAGAATTAAGGGAAATTAGAGTATTTAAGTTAAGGTTGTTGGATTAGTTAGTTAGGTTAGTTATTTTCTGTTTGTTAGTTGTTTTTCGGTTTTATGGTAGTTGCTATTAATCCTTTTTCATATCCTTGTGTGTAGAAAGTCTATAAAAATGACTTTTCTTCCCTTAGAAAGCATCTTTTGCAAAATAAACTATTATAGGAGGGTATTCAGTCTTGTATATGTTTTTCTTTGGAGAGATTCTCTCATATTATTCCTTATCTTTCTTTTTTTTTTCTTCTAAATATTAGTGTTCTTCCTTTAAGTCTTTGGAATCCAATTCTTGGGTTCCTAACATCTTTGTGAACCTCAATTTCCTCTACGTCCGCCATATGACCTTGAGGCATCTACTGCATTCACTTTATTTCTTGTTGCATAACCATAGAAAAATCACTTTATTGATTAAAGGCATAGGCTCCATGAGCAAAACTTGCAAGGCCAAACTTTGATATTCATCATTCAGTCATATTAAGAATTAGATGTGAAAAAAGTAAAAGACAAAATACTTTCATGTTTTATTACTACAACCCTAAGTTGTTTATATAGAAAAAGAAATTACAATATTAATACTGAGTAAAAAATAAACAAAGAGAATCAAATCGGATTTCCCTTAATTATTCGACAAGATGGTTTTATCCTCCAATTTGAAGGATGTAATGTTCCTCATAGCTATACACACAACGAACTAGACATGCACATTGAGGCATAGAGCTATATTGTTCCAATTCCTCCTACAGTGCTCTCAATTCAACAAAATACTAAAAATTCTTGGGATTACCTTATTTAAGTTTTGTGATTTCTTGATGTAGTTGTGCCACTTGAATCCCATCTCCTCACACGACCAGATCCTGTCGGTTGTTCCAAAAGTCGATCATATTCTCAATGAACTTATACTTTTTGCAATTGAAAGAGTTGTGGAATTTAGGAGCCACGAATACATATGGTTTATTGCACCTTTCATATGCCACATTGTTTTGATTATTTCTCATCATGATGAGGATCAGAAAAAAACCAATAAAAATTCAACAAAACCATTCCTCTCTTTGTTATAACAGAAGAAGAATTGAAACCTAATTAAAACAAAATAAATAAATAAATAAGAAGATTAAATTCTGTTATAGAATTCATATTTTGCATTAGTGCTTTTTTATCATCAAACAACTATGCATTCTATGTTACTAATCTTAGATTGACTGTGCACTTGGTTCTATTGTCAGATTGCTTTGATTAAATGGTAGATTTTGTTGTCTCCATTATGACTAAAGTTTCTGAATATTTGGTGGAACGAGTAATACGTGAAGGAAAATACTTTTTTTGTGTTAATGAAATTATTGAAGATTTTGAGAATGAAAAAAATGGGCTAATATCTGAAAGAGATTACCTTGTGGACCGTGTTGAACAAGCCAAACACAGAGCTGAAGAAATCGGAAAGCCAGTAGAGAAGTGGTTGAGTGATGTGGAAAGTCTATTGAAAGAGGTGGAAGATTTGAACCAACAGATGAAAGACAACAAAAGTTGCTTTCAAGTAAGGTTTCCAACATGGACAAAATATCATTTGTGCAAGAAAATGGTCAAAAAGAAAAATGCAATGATGAAATTGAAAGGCGAAAGCAATATTGAACCATTTTCTCACCGTGCTCCTCTTCCTGGCATTCAGTACCGGCCATCAGAAAATTTTACTTATTTTAAATCAACAAAAGTGGCTTATAATCAACTCTTGGAGGCACTTAAAGATGATAAAATCTACATGATAGGAGTGTATGGGATGGGTGGATCAGGGAAAACAACTCTTGTAACAGAAGCGTGTAAGAAGGTTGAAGGATTGAAGTTTGATAAGGTTGTACTAATCACAGTGTCTCAAACTCCAAACATTAGAGTCATTCAAGGACAAATGGCAGATGCGTTAAACATAAAATTGAAGGAAGAAGAGAAAGAGGGAAGAGCACAACGTTTGTGGTTGAGTTTGAAACAAAATAGTCGACTTCTAATAATAGTAGACGACTTATGGAAAGAGTTAAATTTGATGGATATAGGGATTCGCTTAGACAATGATAACAAGGGTGCTTGGAAGATCATTTTAACCACTCGTAACCAACATATATGTGATTTGATGCACTGTCAAAGGAAGATTTATATGGGACTCTTACTTAAAGATGAGTCTTGGGCTTTGTTCCAAAAACATGCAAATATTGATGACAGATTCTCTGAGTCATTGGATGGTGTACCACAAAAACTTTGCAATGAATGTAAGGGACTACCTATAGCAATTAAAGCCGTGGGATCTTCACTAAAAGGAAAATCCGATGCCGATTGGAAGATGGCATTTCATTGTTTGATTCATCCAGATTTTATTGATGATCAAGTGGAAGGAGTGGGAGATGCTTTAAACTGTCTTAAACTAAGTTATGATTATTGTCAAAATCCTGTTTCTATTTAATATCCCTCAAGTATAGGGATTCAGTTGAATAGGAGTAATAGTAGGAGTAATAGTAGGGATTTAGAGGGGGAGTGTTAGAATATTAGAAAATATCTTATAATATCTATTATATTATATTATAGTATCTTGAGTTATTTCCTAGGATCAATTTATATTCATAGAGTATCTTAGAATATCTCTCATTATTATTATGATTTGTTCCTAATTTAGGATTTAGTCTATGTTTCTCTATAAATAGAGATTAGTATTGAGTCTTTTGTAATCAAGTCAGCATTAAGCTATTATCAACAATATTCAAACCCTAATTATTTTCTTTCCTCCTTTTATCTAAAATCCCACAACTTCAACATGGTATCAGAGCTCTCGATCTTTGAGAGCCTTGCTTCCGCATAAACCCTAGCCGCCTTTATGGCGGTAAACTAAGCCACCTTAATTGTGGCCCTTTTTTGCTGCCTTCATTGCAGCAACTTATTTAACAGCCTTCTAAATCTCCATGAACCAGCCTTCTTTTTGTGATCTCTGAAGTCTGTTTGTTGCCTTCTTTGTTCTGAAACCAGCCGTCACTGCCGTGAACACAACTTTCAACTTCTCTCACCACTGTTGAAGACTGTTAACCACTATACACTGACCGTATCACACCACCGTCCTCCAATCAGCCGTTCGCAGCCGTTTTTTCGTAGATTGTAAATCAGAGAAACTTGCTGTTTTTTGTTTTTCATCCATGGCGGGAGAAGGAGTAGTGATTCATAATGGAACCGAGACTGAAACAGAAAATAAAAAATTCCAAGCAGAATTGCAAAACCTCTCATCCGTTCACAAGTTGAATGGGAAGAACTATTTGAAGTGGTCTCAAATTGTGCGCACGTTTTTGAAAGGTAAAGGGATGGCAGAACACTTAACAGATGAACCCCCAAAAGAAACAGATCCCCAATTTAAGAGGTGGGATAAAGAGGATTCTATGATCATGGCATGGTTATGGGATGCAATGACCTCAGAAATCAGTGACACTTGCATGTTTCTCAGCACTGCGAAGGAGATTTGGAAGGCATTAGAAGAGACTTATTCCAAAGCTAAAGATGCTGCCCAAATAAACGATGTGAAGGTGAAAACTGTGGCTGCTAAACAGGGAAACAAGACTGTTACTGAGTACGCAAATCATCTCAAAGCTTTGTGGATGGAGTTGAATCATTACAGAGTTATAAAAGTCAAGTGTTCAGCAGATACAACATTACTCAAGGAGTATATTGAACAGGATAGAGTCTATGATTTCTTGGTGGGACTCAACTCTGATTTTGATCAAGTTAGAGTGCAAATCCTTGGTAAGGAGAAAGTGCCAGGAATTAATGAAGTAGTGGCTATAGTGAGAAGTGAAGAAAGTAGAAGGGGACTAATGCTGACAGTCCCACCTGTGGAAAGCTCAGCAATGATGGTTGACCAAAAGAAAGGAGGAGAGAAGAAAGGTGAAGGAGTGTGGTGTACCTATTGCAACAAGCCTCGCCACACTCGCAAAGAATGCTGGAAATTGAATGGGAAGCCACCTAGTAGAGAGTGGGGCCCTCAAAATTGAGACAAGGAAGGGAAAAAAAAGGGAGATCAAGCACACATAACTACAGGTACTAGTGAAGAATGTCGAGAAAATATGACACAACTGAACCAAGATGAGGTAGAAAAGTTGAGATCTTTACTCACTAGTTTGGAGAAACCCACAGGTACTTGCTCTTTAGCACATTCAAGACAAGCACTCGGGGAGGACGATTGGACATGCTAGAGAATGGAATGCCCCTTTGCTTCCGCATAAACATGCCGCCTTCATTGCGGTGCCGCCTTCATTGCGGTTAGCCACCTTCATTGTGGTCCTTTTTGCCGCCTTCATTGCGGTTAGCCACCTTCATTGTGGTCCTTTTTTTTCCGCCTTCATTGCGGTTTCGCCTTCATTGCGGTTTTGCCTTCATTGCAGCAACTTGAGATTTCTTTTTGGCCTAATTTGCACTCCATATAACTCCTCCTATGACAACCTTGTAGATCTTCTAACTAAAGGGCTAAAGAGTAGCAACTTTGAAAGAATTGTATTCAAGCTGGGAATAGAGAACACCTATTCGCCAACTTGAGGGGGGGTGTCAAAATCCTGTTTCTATTTAATATCCCTCAAGTATAGGGATTCAGTTGAATAGGAGTAATAGTAGGAGTAATAGTAGGGATTTAGAGGGGGAGTGTTAGAATATTAGAAAATATCTTATAATATCTATTATATTATATTAGAGTATCTTGAGTTATTTCCTAGGATCAATTTATATTCATAGAGTATCTTAGAATATCTCATTATTATTATGATTTGTTCCTAATTTAGGATTTAGTCTATGTTTCTCTATAAATAGAGATTAGTATTGAGTCTTTTGTAATCAAGTCAGCATTAAGCTATTATCAATAATATTCAAACCCTAATTATTTTCTCTCCTCATTTTATCTAAAATCCCACAACTTCAACAATTATTTAGGAGAGAAAAAAGCTAAAGTGATCTTCTTGATGTGTTCTATGTTTCCTGAAGACTATAAAATCGCAAGAGAAGATTTGATTCGATATGCAATTGGATTAGGCTTAGGAGGAATGTTTTCATTAGACATAGCAAGAAGTGTTATCGAAGCAAGCATAAACAGACTTTTAGAATCATGTTTGTTGATGGATGTTGATGAAAACAAAGAGTATGTGAAGATGCATGACATGGTTCGTGACACGGCCCTATGGATTGCAAAGGGATTGGAGAATCACAAAATCTTGGTAACTGTTAACAAACCATTCAGCAACATCGTAGAGGATGAGGGTATAAGAGATTGTTTTGCAATATCCTCATGGTATGAAAAGGAAGATAAAATTAATCATTTATTGCATGCTCCAAACCTTAAAATTTTATTGATCAGGGGTTCCATAAAGTTATCAACATTTGAAGGAATAGAAGGGCTCCAAGTACTTTCTATAATCGACCATGAATATAGTACTGCACCATTATCATTGCCTTTGTCAGTTCAATTTTTAGCAAATCTTCGAACTCTACGCTTGCAATATTGGGATTTGGGTGACATTTCTTTCATATCAAACTTAAAAAAACTAGAGGTTCTTGACATACTAAATTGTAACTGTCACGACCCGAAAGCTAAACGCCGTGACCGGCGCACAAGCTATACCCCTAGCCTGGAAAGCCTATCAACTACTTAACAATTTACCAAATAAATGTTCTGAATAATCATTCAAAAAAAATATATATATATTTTTTAACGAAATTTCGACAGAGTATCCTCTGTAATTTCAACATTTCCAAAATTTACAAAATCCCTGTTTAACTTCAAATTCAGCCAAATTCAACAGCAACATCTAAACATTCAGTACATTACCCAAAGACTATCTAAACTCCAATAGCTGCAAAATACATATGACTCAATAGATTTTTCAAAAAAATGGTCCTCGATCAAAGAGGCCTACCAAAACAAAACACGACCGAGACTTGAGCCTACTATCAGCTTCCTACTCGGCTGCCTGTGAATCTGAAAAAAATAAACAACATGAAGGAGTAAGTCACAAAGACTTAGTGAGGAGACAACAATCACCATCAACTAGAAGGGAAACACAAAAAGGCACGAATAACAGTTTTATAACCTTGAGACAATTATGTGATTCACGTAATAAAATCATCTAAATTTATAATTTAACCGTTCGGATAAAAATATTAAAAATACAATTAATAGTGAAGCGAAATCAAAATGAATAGCATTAAAATCATCATAGAAGATCAAACAAGTAAAAACAATAATTATTGAGAACCAAGAGGCGGCTTCATCTCATTGATAGCCCTTTCCTCCTAAGGGTGGCCTTTCCCTTAGGGGTGGCTCCATCTAACGGATAGCCCTCTCATCTCAATCCCGCAACGCATCATCCCGCATCAATTAGGGAGCTTACATCTCGTTGATAGCCCTTTCCTCCTACAGATGACATTTCACCTAGGGGCGGCTCCATCTAACGGATAACTCTCCCTAATCAAAACGAGGTAACTAGGTGCACCTAACGCCGTTAAAGATTTAATAGTCATCGCAACGATTTCCCAAAACACGTATTTTAAATCATCTTTCAATTCATCGTAATTCACGGAAAATATATTCAATCGCATAACAGTACAAATTTAAATACTTTTAACGCATACATATATCGAATTAATAACATATTATATAATAAAGAGCATTAAAATAAATAAATGACGAAGTCGAGATAAAATTTCAAAGGTTGTGTTTCCCAAATTTTTAAATAAATATTTTAACATCGAAAACGAGTAAAATAATAATTATAGCGTAAAAATAAATGACGATAACCGTCGTCAACTCACAACTACGGATAATCAGCTACGTTTGTTCTCCAACAACTTCCAGAGTAGCCGGCAGGACCTCAGCTGACAAATCTGAGTATCAACAATATTCTTAAGACTTTAGGAAAGTTATTCTAAAGTTTAACTAACTCTAGGAAACCATAAAAAAATTCATTAAATCTACTCTAAGCACAAAATAAGATTTTGAAACAAAACTACATTTCCTAAAGATTTATTATTAATATTAGAATTGTGTATTTACCTCAAAGAGTTTCAATCAACAACCCTCAATAAATTGGTACCCTTCTCCTTCCTTAGAACCCAAACCCTAAGCCAAGATTTTATACCCAAGAGCTTGTGAAAAAATGAGGAAGCTTGCTTGTGACTTCAAGAGATAGGAAGAGGAAGAAGAAGAAGAAGAAATGGGGGGTTGATAGTGAGGTAACCGTGAGGGAAAGAGAAGAATGAGGAGGAAGGAAAACAAGAAAAGAGAAAAATGGGGGAGGGGTGTTGTAACCTGGAGAGAGAAAAGAAAAGGGAAAGTGGGGTGGTTGGGTTTAATTATTTATTTATTATATTATTATTATTATTATTATTATTATTATTATTATTATTATTATTATTATTATTATTATATTTATTTTTTTAAAAGACACAGGCGTGTCAATCTCCTCCGCTTATAGAAATTCGTCCTCGAATTTATTTGACTTTTTATATAATTAAATACTACTGACCTTGAGTTTCAAATAATTGTGGGTATTTCGCACGAATGACTTCTTCGGGTTCCCACGTACTTTCTTCACCAGATGGACCACGCCAAAGAACTTTTATTGAAACGATATCCTTTGAGCGTAAACGTCTCACTTGGCGATCTAATATAGCTACCGGATGTTCAACGTATGATAAACTCGCATCTAACTGCACATCTTCATGATTAATCCCATGAGAAGGGTCATAAAGATACTTCCGAAGCACGAAATATGGAAGACCGGATGAACTCCCGAGAGATCCGGTGGAAGTGCCAAGCGATACGCTACAGGTCCAACCCTTTCTAAAATTTCAAATGGTCCAATGAACCTTGGAGTTAGTTTCCCCCTTTTACCAAACCGCAAAACTCCTTTCATTGGTGAAACTCGTAGGAATACATGCTCTCCCACTGAAAACTCTAAGGGACGACGCCTCTTATCAGAATAAGATTTTTGTCTACTTTGAGCTGTCACTAAGCGATCTCGAATCAATTTAACTTTTTCAATGGCATCTTGAACCAACTCTGGACCGGCTAGTTTGGCTTCTCCAACTTCAAACCACCCTATCGGAGACCTACACCGTCTTCCATACAAAGCCTCAAACGGAGCCATCTGAATACTAGATTGATAACTATTATTGTATGCAAATTCCATCAAGGGAAAATGTTGATCCCAACTACCTCCAAGATCGAGAACACAAGCACGAAGCATATCTTCCAAAATCTGTATAGTCCTTTCAGACTGGCCATCTGTTTGCGGATGAAAAGCTGTGCTAAGCTTCAAACGAGTTCCTAATGAAGTTTGAAACGACTTCCAAAATTGAGCAGTAAATTGAGCCCCACGGTCAGAAATAATAGACACTAGTACACCATGCAAAGAGACAATTTCATCTAAATAAAGTTTAGCATATTGAGATGCAGTATAAGTAGTCTTCACAGGCAAGAAATGTGCATATTTGGTCAACCGATCTATAATCACCCACACCGAGTCATAACCCTTCTGGGTTCGTGGTAATCCTGTGAAGAAATCCATAGCGATGCCTTCCCACTTCCATTCAGGTATTTCAACAGGTTGCACTAACCCTGCAGGCTTTTGGTGCTCGGCCTTTACTTGTTAACACACTAAGCACTTAGAGACAAAATCTGCTACGTCTCTCTTCATCCCTTCCCACCAATACAACTCTCTCAAGTCTTGATACATCTTATTAGAACCTGGGTGAATAGTATAAGATGAGTGATGAGCCTCCTCTAAAATCTTCCTTCTCAAGTCACCAACATTTGGAACACACAATCGAGACTTCAACCTCAGCACACCATCAGAATCAACTGAAAAGTCTGAAATTTTACCATTATGAACATTGTTTACCATATTCACCAAGTATGGGTCTTGACTTTGAGCTTCTTTGATATCATCAACTATGGTTGGACGAATTTGTACATGGGATAAAAATAACCTCGAATGACCAAGTTCAAATTGAATTCCACTTTCAACAATTTCTTGAAATTCTCTAACTATTGGTCTCTTTACTTCTGCTATATGAGCGAGACTGCCCATGGATTTCCTACTCAAAGCGTCTGCAACAACATTTGCCTTCCCTGGGTGGTATAAGATTGTGCAATCATAATCTTTCAAGAGTTCCATCCATCTTCTTTGTCTTAAATTTAAATCTCGCTGTTGAAAAATATACTTAAGACTTTTATGATCGGTATAAATCTCGCAAGTTTCACCATATAGATAGTGCCTCCAAATCTTAAGAGCGAAAATTACTGCAGCCATTTCCAAATCATGCGTAGGATAGTTTACCTCGTGCCTCTTGAGTTGTCTAGATGCATAAGCAATAACCTTACCTTGTTGCATAAGTACACAACCGAGACCAACTCTAGAAGCATCACAATAAACTGCATAGCTTTCACCACCTATGGGTAATGCCAAAATAGGTGCTGACGTCAAGTACTCCTTCAATTTTTGAAAGCTTTCCTCACATGCATCACTCCATTGGAACTCAACTCCCTTCTGGGTCAACCTAGTCAACGAAGATGCAATTTTTGAAAAATCCTTCACAAAACGTCGATAATAACCGGCTAAACCAAGAAAACTCCGAATCTCCTTTACTGTGGTAGGTCTGGGCCAATTCTACACTGCTTCCACCTTACTTAGATCAACACTTATTCCATTTTTAGACACAACATGACCTAAAAATGCCACACTATCCAGCCAAAACTGACATTTAGAGAATTTGGCATATAATTGTTTATCTCTTAAGGTTTGCAAAACCAACCTCAAATGTCGCTCATGTTCTTCTTTACTCTTGGAATAAACAAGGATATCATCAATAAACACAATCATGAATTTATCCAAGAATGGTTTAAAAACGCGATTCATCAAATCCATAAAAGTTGCTGGGGCATTAGTAAGTCCAAAGGACATAACTAGGAATTCATAATGTCCATAACGCGTGCGGAAAGCTGTCTTCGCTATACCATCCTTCTTAATCTTCAACTGGTGATACTCTGACCGCAAATCAATCTTAGAAAAACATTGAGCTCCTTGAAGTTGGTCAAACAATTCATCAATGCGTGGCAAAGGGTATTTATTCTTTATGGTTACTTTATTCAACTGTCTATAGTCCACACATAACCGCATGGGTCCATCTTTCTTCTTTACGAATAAGACTGGTGCTCCCCAAGGAGAAGAACTTGGGCGAATAAAATCGTTGTCAAGAAGGTCTTGAAGTTGCTCCTTTAACTCCTTAAGTTCTGCTGGGGCCATACGATAAGGAGGTATGGATATAGGATGAGTGTTTGGAATCAAGTCTATAGAGAACTCAATCTCCCTGTCAGGTGGCAACCCAAGAAGTTCTTCAGGAAAAACATATGGAAATTCACCTGCTATTGGAATTTTTTCCAACTCCTCCTCAGCCACTTGTTTATCCCTTACCAATGCTAAGTATGCTTGACAACCTCTTCTCATTAACTTGCTAGCTCTCAAGGCTGAGATTTGGTTATGTGGTACCCAACAACGTTCTCCTTGAAACGAGAATACTGATTGCCCTGGTATCTCAAATTTCACCACTTTGTTATGACAATCCAAAGTGGCATGGTGCAAAGCCAACCAATCCATACCCAAAATCACATCAAAATCTACCAAGTCAATAACTACTAAATCTACTGGCAACACCTTGCCCTCAATAGTTATATCACAAGAACGATACACCGACTTAGCAGTCAAATTTCCTCCAACAGGTGTAGCAAAACTAAAGCCTCTTCTAAAGAAGATGAACATCTACCAAGTCGGGTAGCAAACCACGAGGATACAAAAGAATGAGTAGCTCCAGGATCAAACAAAACATGAGCATCTCTCGAACAAATAGAAAGTATATCTGTAACTACTGCATTGGATGTCTGAGCATCCTGACGAGTCAAAGCAAACACTCGAGCCTGACCTCTTCCTGCTGGTATATGACCTCTACCACCAAATCCTCTACCTCCCTGCTGAGATGTTCCTGAACCTCTAACATAAGAATTCCCACTTTGTCGCACAGATGCAGAAGGAGCCTGAGAAGATGCCAAAGCGGTTGGGGCCGATGCATAACTAGAGGATGGACGTGTCGTGTCCACAGGACAATCCCTTCTGATGTGACCTACTTGGCCACATTGATAGCACACCTTACCATCTCTAGAACAATTTCCAAAGTGAAACCTACCACAAACAGAACATCGTGTAGATGAAACGCCGGAATGTCTCTGAGGGAAAGTGGATTGTGATGCTGCTCCAGAATCTGATCTACGACTCTGCACTGTCCCAGAAGACTGCCCGCTATGACCACCTCTTTGAGAGATGAGTCTTTGTTGCCCCTGATAACCAAACATAGATCCACCGCCGCGATTCGAATAGTTACCGTAGGATCCTTCAACTCTTTGTTTCTTCCGTGAATCTTGTCTATTGCCTCCTTTTTCCTTCTGTCGTTGTTCAATCTGAAGGGCCAAACTCAAAACCTCAGCAAAAGTAGAACAATTCGACCCAACCACAGATCTAAATAAGTAATCTCTCAATCCTCTGATGAACCTCTTGACACGCATCTCCTCAGTGATAGGGTAAGGAGCGTATCTAGAGAGCTGTGTAAACCGAGCACTGTACTCTAAAACTGTCATACCCTCTATTTGCTCCAATCGCTCAAACTCATGAGCTAATCCATCTCTAACACTCTCCGGAAGAAAACGAGCCATAAACGACTGTGAGAACTCTCTCCATGCTAACGGAGGTGACCCCACTTGTCTACCACGTGACACTGTATCAAACCAATCTCGGCACACCTATTAGCTGAAAGGATGTCAATTCCACTGCTCTTACCTCAGAAAAACCCAATGCTCTCCAAAGCCGCTCTATACTATCAATGAATTGTTGTGGGTCCTCAGTCGCACTAGACCCAGAAAAAGTAGGGGGTTTAAGCTTCATGAAGTCTGGTAAAGTAACCTCAATACCCCTCGTTGCTGCAGTCGTCTGATGCTCAACTTGTCCAACCTCTTGTTGACCATTGGGATTGTCGTGTCTTTGATCATTCCCCTGTTGTTGTCCGACGACAACACCAACAAGTTGTTGCACAACCTGTTGTAATCCCTGCAAACCAGCAGCAAACTCTTCCATGCTTGGATTTCCGCGCCTCCTCCTAGGTACCTCAACATCGGCATCCAAGCCACGTCCACCAACATTTGCTCTACGTCTATTTCGAGCACGACCTCGTTGACGAGCGCCTTGGGCTTGGACAATTGACTCATCAGCAATTTCCCTTATAGTAGGATTCCTAGTCTTGGGTGGCATTCTCACCTAATCAAAGAACATTGATCAAAAATTGAACAAGACGACAAGAAAATGTGGAAAGATATTGATGATGAATTTAAACACAGATTTAGACAACAGATGAGACTCTCATAGAGTGCTAATAGCCCTTGTAAGTAAGTTGTGCCCGGGTACACAATTTACTGACAAGAATCTATTATCACCCTATGTTTGCAGCTATTAGGACCTACGACCGAGCTCTGATACCAACTTTGTCACGACCCGAAAACTAAACGCCGTGACCGGCGCACAAGCTATACCCCTAGCCTGGCAAGCCTATCAACTACTTAACAATTTACCAAATAAATGTTCTGAATAATCATTCAAAAAAAATATATATATATTTTTTAACGAAATTTCGACAGAGTATCCTCTGTAATTTCAACATTTCCAAATTTACAAAATCCCTGTTTAACTTCAAATTCAGCCAAATTCAACAGCAACATCTAAACATTCAGTACATTACCCAAAGACTATCTAAACTCCAATAGCTGCAAAATACATATGACTCAATAGATTTTTCAAAAAAATGGTCCTCGATCAAAGAGGCCTACCAAAACAAAACACGACCGAGACTTGAGCCTACTATCAGCTTCCTACTCGGCTGCCTGTGAATCTGAAAAAAATAAACAACATGAAGGAGTAAGTCACAAAGACTTAGTGAGGAGACAACAATCACCATCAACTAGAAGGGAAACACAAAAAGGCACGAATAACAGTTTTATAACCTTGAGACGATTATGTGATTCACGTAATAAAATCATCTAAATTTATAATTTAACCGTTCGGATAAAAATATTAAAAATACAATTAATAGTGAAGCGAAATCAAAATGAATAGCATTAAAATCATCATAGAAGATCAAACAAGTAAAAACAATAATTATTGAGAACCAAGAGGCGGCTTCATCTCATTGATAGCCCTTTCCTCCTAAGGGTGGCATTTCCCTTAGGGGTGGCTCCATCTAACGGATAGCCCTCTCCTCTCAATCCCGCAACGCATCATCCCGCATCAATTAGGGAGCTTACATCTTGTTGATAGCCCTCTCCTCCTACGGATGACATTTCACCTAGGGGCGGCTCCATCTAACGGGTAACTCTCCCTAATCAAAACGAGGTAACTAGGTGCACCTAACGCCGTTAAAGATTTAATAGTCATCGCAACGATTTCCCAAAACACGTATTTTAAATCATCTTTCAATTCATCGTAATTCACGGAAAATATATTCAATCGCATAACAGTACAAATTTAAATACTTTTAACGCATACGTATATCGAATTAATAACATATTATATAATAAAGAGCATTAAAATAAATAAATGACGAAGTCGAGATAAAATTTCAAAGGTTGTGTTTCCCAAATTTTTAAATAAATATTTTAACATCGAAAACGAGTAAAATAATAATTATAGCGTAAAAATAAATGACGATAACCGTCGTAAACTCACAACTACGGATAATCAGCTACGTTTGTTCTCCAACAACTTCCAGAGTAGCCGGCAGGACCTCAGCTGACAAATCTGAGTATCAACAATATTCTTAAGACTTTAGGAAAGTTATTCTAAAGTTTAACTAACTCTAGGAAACCATAAAAAAATTCATTAAATCTACTCTAAGCACAAAATAAGATTTTGAAACAAAACTACATTTCCTAAAGATTTATTATTAATATTAGAGTTGTGTATTTACCTCAAAGAGTTTCAATCAACAACCCTCAATAAATTGGTACCCTTCTCCTTCCTTAGAACCCAAACCCTAAGCCAAGATTTTATACCCAAGAGCTTGTGAAAAAATGAGGAAGCTTGCTTGTGACTTCAAGAGATAGGAAGAGGAAGAAGAAGAAGAAGAAAAGGAAAGGAAAGAAAAAAGAAAGAGAAAAAAAAAATGAAGAATGGGGGGTTGATAGTGAGGTAACCGTGAGGGAAAGAGAAGAATGAGGAGGAAGGAAAACAAGAAAAGAGAAAAATGGGGGAGGGGTGTTGTAACCTGGAGAGAGAAAAGAAAAGGGAAAGTGGGGTGGTTGGGTTTAATTATTTATTTATTATATTATTATTATTATTATTATTATTATTATTATTAATATATTTATTTTTTTAAAAGACACAGGCGTGTCGGTAACCTCAATGAACTTCCTAAAGAAGTAGGAGATCTTAAAAGATTGAAGCTTCTGGATTTGTCAGAGTGTGATTTTGACATTGAAGACTATAATGGAGCAATAGGTAAATGTTCACAATTGGAAGAGTTATATTTTTCAACTATCTACAAAATGGCTATCTACAAAATGGCTAACTGTGATGAAATGTCCAAAGTTGAGTCCATCATGGATTGCTACGATGGTCGGCTCTAAGGTAGGAGAAGTACATTATACCCTTTTCTAATTAATATGCAAAACTTTTTGAATCCATTTGTACATAATTTTTGTGCTATTGCAAATTTTACCATGTTGGTTTCCATTATGCATCTACTGATTTTATTAATTTACTAGCAGAAAGACGGACACTGACGAGTCCATCTCTATTGCTTTTGAAAAAATATTATATAAATATTTAGACATGTACTAGACACATAGAAACCGCAAGATAAGAAAAAAGTTGCATAAAAAATGAAATATGAAAGGATAAAATCAAAAATAATTGAATCAAAGGATAAATTTGTCCAGAAATATCTCAATAAATTGAAAATTGTTTGTTAGTTAACTTTAGAGTTGCATTTATAGTTTATACAATGATGTATCCAAAAATATCTCAACAAATTGAAAATTGTTTGTTAGTTAACTTAAGAGTTGCATTTATAGTTTATACAATGATTTAGATTAAATTTAAAAACATACAAAATAAAAATATTAAATAATTATTTCATCAAAAAATATTAAATAAGAAAAAGTTACAAAATTTAGAGGAAAAAGAAAGTTATTAAGAGATATGGGGAGAAGAAAATGATTAGAGTAATATATGGAGGTTAGTTGAGTGCTAAAGGATAAAAATGAAAATTGATTGTACTATGAAATAGTATATTGGTACAATAAATGTCTAACCAAAACATTTGTTAGGCAGTAGTTAACTCATGAGTTGCCTTTATATAATGGTATAAATTTGAATTATTATAAGTTGTTTTATTTTGACTCACATTTTGACAACAACAAAGTCAAAGATTAACACAATTAACATCAATTTAGAATGTCATTAACCACAATTTGTATATGTTCAAATAGACATATATCCATCGAAATTTTGTTTAAATATACATGATTTTCTGGTGTTTAAATATACAAGATATTTATTAACCACAATTTTTGTTCAAATATACACTTAAAAATCGTAATTAATGACGTTTAAAATTGTAATCAATTATGTTCAGTAGATAGTTATTAAATTGCGATACTTTATTATATTCATAAATAATCTACTAAATATAATTAACCACCTATTTAAATTGCGCTAAGTCCATAACCATATAATTTTTTGTAAAATTTTTGTTACAAATATCATTTCTCTTGTATTATATTATATATGCAATTATCTAGATTGATATTTTCAATACTAACCCGTCTTATTTGTCCAGATAGAGTTATTGCGTTTGGAAGGTTTTTCAGAATTCCCAGATTCTAATTCTAATCCTTCCCAGATTCTAAGTCTCCAATGTCTCCAATCTCTCAGAACATTGATTGTGGGAAAATGTAAAAACTCGAGATACTTATTCTCAATGGAGATACATGGAAGCCTACCAGAGTTGCTCTCCCTTCTTATATCCGACTGCGACAATTTGGAACAAATCATTTTTGAAAATGAAGAACTTGTGAAACTACCCAATGCTGAAGTGTGTTTTCCAAAACTAACATATATAAAGGTCGATAATTGCAACAAAATGAAAAGCCTTTTCTCTATTTCTATGATTAGAATGCTTCCACAGTTAAGCAGGCTATATATAACAAATGCTGTTATACTAGAAGAAGTTTTCAGACATGGCGGTGGAGACAACACTCTCAATGATATAGACATTGTTCTTCCAAACCTAACAGACATAACGTTGAATAACCTTCCATGTTTTGTTGATATATGCAAGGGTGTTAAGTTAAAGGCGCCGAAACTTCAATCTTCTTTCATAACTTCATGCCCTAAAATTGCTCAAAGTTTTAAAGAAATTCAAGCAACTCAACATCCTCACAAAATAAGAGTATGATACATTCTCTATATTTGTGGGTCTTATATAAATTTTTGTGGGTCTTATATAAATTTGATAGGACCCATGTGAATTTCAATCAATAGAAGAGAGTGCTTTGAATGTGTGTTAAAGAGTGTATTGCTAGCACTCTTCTTTTTTGAAACATAGGAGTGATTTACATTTTGAAAATATTTTCTATTTTTATTTTTTAAAATATGTGTTCATTTTAATTTGTTATTAAAGAGATAAGAGACTCTTGAAGTGAACAATTGTTTAAATTTTCGAAAACAAAGAAAAATGTCAAAAACATTATTTTTATTATTTCAAGAAATACATCCCCTCTTGATAGCATGTCATCTTGTCTTCAAGAAATACATTATCTCTTATCTCTTTATTAACAATCTGAAAACAATGGAAGTTAGAAAATATTTTCACAAACTAAATAAGGGTTTAATTTATATTGAGAGCATTGTGTACATAATGAGAATCTTATGGAAGTAACTCGTGATGAGCAAGAAATCATGTGAACGGAATGTTATTGTAAGTGTGAATAGTTAATTTGTGGGTGGTCAAGTATGTGCTGAGTTTGAGCATCTGTTTATTTGAAGAGTGTTCAAAATGCTTGTTGTAACTATTCAAGTATAGTACCACATTCAAGATTGTGTTGGAATTCATAAAATCAACATATATAGTTTCTATTTACACATTTGAATAAATAAATGAAATAATTATATGATCATAATACTTTGAAAATAGGTTCTCTCCAACTAAAATTTTAATATTTTGGTGATAAATATGCAGGTAAGAGAAACTCAAGAATATGAAAGTGATGATTATGAAAATGAAAATGATGAGCAATCAGAAGAAACCTAAGAATATGATGATTATGAAAGTGTATTATGTTAATTTATATGACATGTAGTATTTAACAAATGATCTGTTTCAAATAATACCTTTTGAGTTCATTTAACATTGAGTTTTATAAAGGTGTGAGATCTTTCTGTTTCCTTCTTGGATTGTTCTTCTTTATTTATTTGTTTGTTTAGATCCGGGAAGTTTGAAACTTAAAGTGTCCTAGCTTTTTTCCATTCATAACAATTTGGGCCTTGTCTTTTGTTTTCTTCTTCTTCTTCCTTGGGTCTTTCTTCTAGAATTGTTGTCTCAAATCTACTTTTCTTCCATACTTTATGGAATCTTGTGGTGTTCAATGACAATTCCTTTTTTTTTCATGGGTAAGGGTGTTTAAATCGTTTGCTTTTTCGATCGTTGTAATATTGGTTCTCTATTTTCTCTGAAAACTTTTTAATATTTCTCAATGCGGTCCTTTTGTGGAATATTTCTTTCCAATTTCTCTAGGACCGTGAATCAATTTTTGAAATCTTCCAAACATATCTTCAAGGGTTTCATCTTCTTCCACCGTGAACATTTTATATTTTCTAACACGAGATATGCCTTCATGAGAGAGTTCTGGAGCATGTCATATTTCTTCGGCAGTAGCGCATTTTTCATATCTATGAATTGCATATAGCAAATATCGGATAATAAGTGACTATGTTTTAGACAGTAATATTCTTTTTGTTCTTTGTTAAAAAATTGGGAAGGATTGAGTGTCATCTTCGTTGAGATGTAGAATGTAGTCATCTTCAACTATTGTCCACATATTATACTAATTGGATATAAAGAAAGTTATGGTCATGTTCTTTCCATATTCATTGTTAAATCTTGTAAAATTTATTTCAAATTGTCAAAATTTTGTACAAACTAGTATGGAAATGTCACCACCTGTTTATACAAGTAAAGTAGGGTTTGTTCGAAACTTAGCTGTAAGAGACAACAAATTAATTTCCTCGAGAACTATATAAATTCGTTTTGAAGTTGTAGATTGCATGCATTCTAGTCGAATGTGAATATACAAAATCAGGTGTATATACCACAACGACTTTCAATACAACCATGATTAAGTGAAAGTGTGAAATCATACCACGAAAAGAGAAATTCTAAAAGTCAGTGAACAAAATTAAAAACTATATTCTTTCATGGAAAATGTTCTTCACTTGTATTTTAGCTAAATATTTATCACCCTCTATTCGAGAGTTATCTGTTTGTGCATTTAAAAACTTTATTTAAAACTTGTAATCAAGCTAAGTAGTGGTTACTTCCTCAAAGGATTGACTATACAAAGTCGTTTTGAGAAAATTATATTACAGTTAAGGTTGATACTAGTATAATCTATTGATGTAAAGTAAGTGATTTAGTGAAAAAATACTTCAAGGTGAAAGGACTAGACATAGCTAGCAATAGATTGATGTATCCCCAAAGTTGGTTGATAGTGCCGTTAAAGTCTACAATGATTCATTTGGTGTAGGGCATAGAATTCTTCTAGGTCAGGTTTAGTATTTTGAATAGATAAGAGTACATGATATCACATGATCTCCCTTGATCCATCAGGACTCTCTTTACATTATGATTGGATATTCAAACCCTTACCAATAACATCATGATTGGATATGTTAGTTTGCCAAGTTGAATAAGGCTTTCAAATTGGATACAATCTTCAGTGTTGTGTTTTGCGCAAAATTCTGCAAGTGTATTGATTTGTCAAGATGTAGTATATAAGATTATCGTATCCACAAAGATTAATTTAACAACTACCAAATTAATCAATATTTTTTATTATTTAGACTAATTTAAATTATTGTTGGTTAGCGATAACAAAAACGTAACAATAACATAAAAGTTATAACGAGAGTATATAACAACACAACTTTGAATTGATGAAAAGTAAACATAGGGTCATGGTTTCACTTGTAATATCAATACCTCAAGTCCTAGTTTTATATAAATTCTTATTCATTTTCTCAATTTCCAATCCCTCTTTAAAACTATTAACAAAGTTTCGTTATTCAATGTAATATTATTTTTCTCTAAATTAATTCTTTGATTGATCATATTCAAATGATGGACAAAATTAGTTAATGCTAATGATAAAAATCATAGAGTTCTTTTTTTACTTGATCAGTTCTGAGTGCAGAGTGCATGAATAGTTCATTTCCATGTATGCCACTTCAACTATGTTAATTTATATGACATGTACTATTTAACAAATGACCTGTTTCAAATAGTACCTTTTGAGTTCATTATTCTCCTTCTTCTTCTCCTTCTCCTTCTTCTTCTCCTTCTCATTCTCCTTCTTCTTCTTGTAAAATCTATTTCAAATTGTCAAAATTTTGTACAAACTAGTATGGAAATGTCACCACCTATTTATACAAGCAAAGTAGGGTTTGTTGGAAACTTAGTTGTAAGAGACACCAAATTAATTTCCTCAAGAACTATATAAATTCGTTTTGAAGTTGTATATTGAATGCATTCTAGTCGAATGTGAATATACAAAATCATACCACGAAAGTGTGAAATCATACCACGAAAAGAGAAATTCTAAAAGCCAGTGAACAAAATTAAAAACTATATTCTTTCATGGAATATGTTCTTCACTTGTATTTGAGCTAAATATTTATCACCCTCTATTTGAGAGTTATCTGTTTGTGCATTTAAAATTTTTATTTAAAACTTGTAATCAAGCTAAGTAGTGGTTACTTCCTCACATGATTGACTATACAAAGTCGTTTTGAGAAAATTATATTATAGTTAAGGTTGATACTAGTATATTCTATTGATGTAAAGTAAGTGATTTAGTGAAAAAATACTTCAAGGTGAAAGGACTAGACATAGCTACCAACAGATTGATGTATCCCAAAGTCCGTTGATAGTGTCGTTAAAGTCTAGAATGACGTATCTGGTGTATGGCATATAATTCTTTTAGGTCAGATTTTGTATTTTGAATACATCAGAGTACATGATATTACATGAACTCCTTTGATCCATCAGGACTCTCTTTACATTATGATTGGATATTCAAGCCCTTACCAATAACATCAAGATTGGATATGTTAGTTTGCCAAGTTGAATAAGGCTTTCACATTGGATACAATATTTAGTGTTGTGTTTTGCGCAAAATTTCGCACGTGTACGGATTTGTCAAGATGTAGTAGTATATAAGATTATCATATCCACAAAGATTAATTTAACAACTACCAAATTAATCAAGATTTTTTATTCTTTAGACTAATGAAAATTATTGTTGGTTAGCGATAACAAAAACGTAACGATAACATAAAAGTTATAACGAGAGTATATAATAACACAACTTTGAATTAATGGAAAGTAAACCTAGGGTCATGGTTTCACTTGTAATATCAATACCTCAAGTCCTAGTTTTATATAAATTCTTATTCATTTTCTCATTTATCAATCCCTCTTTAAAACTATTAACAAAGTTTCTTCATTCAATGTAATATTATTTTCCCTAAATTAATTATTTGATTGATCATACAAAAAATATAATTAAGAGAAAGCATAAAGAACCAATAGGTTGAATGATTGAAAGATTAGTATCTATGTTTCATCATACAAGAATCCTAATCTTAATAATCCTATAGAACTATCAATTAATTGTAGTTGGTTAGTAGTCAATCAATTGATTAAGGCATGCAAAGGTTGGCCATCAACATGAAAAAAAAAACAATAGAATAATTTCAACCAGTTAAATAACAAAGATGTCATCACAAGTGTTCATCAATTAAAGGAAAGAGAAATAAAACCCTCAAAGAGTATGATCTTTTGCTGCAAAATTTGAGACACTTTACTCCAGCTCCAAGCACTCTTTTGCTTCCAAAATGTTTGTTGTTATTTTCTTCTAATGTGTGGCTCTTCTCCCTGTTTCTTTATCCTTCTTTTTAACAGCAAGTAGATCCTCATTTTATGCAACAACCTTCCCCTTTGTTTCGCAACAACCTTTTCCCTTTCTTTGGGACATTTTTTTATCCTAAAATTCATCTCCTTGAAGTGTGTAACAAACCTTCTTCTTGAATTCATAAGCTGAAATATTAAACTTTATATTTTTGCCCTAAAAACATAGTTGATTTGACCAATTTGAATTATTTTATTATCTCATTATCAATTATGCATATATAATAAATAAATGGATAAATAAGAAGAAGTTGAAATCAACACTATAAAATATGATAAAATAGAGGGTAAATACCCTTTTAAAATCCTATAAAAATAGGTTTATCATTGTGACTGTTGCATTTTAGAAGCTGCAGTATTTGGTCATCCATGGGTTCTCCTTAACCTCATTGAGGAAATTGACTCCTTCTTCTTTGATATCTATGATTATGTACATATGTGTGTATGATTATATAGTTATCTTTAAATACATTTATTTCTTATATAAGTTGATAAATAAAAGTACTTTGATTAATCATATATGTATTTTAATGGATTTATTCAGTAAAGAAGAAAATAAATTTTTTACGATTAGATGATTGAATTCCTTTGTAAAGAAATAAATTGGTAAGGGAAGAGCAAGTTACACGCTTCTTGTAGTTAATAATGTCTGATCTAGCTTACTTATGGATTAGTATCACTCAGGTCACGCTTAAGTGATCTAGTAAACATGTTTTAAAAGATATAGATTCTTATTATATAAATTTATATTTATATGGTTAAGTATATGATTCATCCTAGTAACTAAAATGAGTTTCGATCCTATTAAGTTACGGTTAAGTTTTAAGAATTACTAATGAGATGACTTTTCCATACTTTGCACACCAATTATGGTTAGGAACATCTTAAAATTATTTTTTTTATTTTATATTACTAAGTTTTACAACTCACTACGGTGTTGGGGTGATGTTTTCAGGTATTTAACATTGAAGAACTAAAGAGTATATTCGAGTTACTTATTAGCAAACCACATTTTGGAAGCCCTGTTCTAATTTTAAAAATTGGACCCGTAAAAAAAACACTAAAAAATAGAAAAGAACATTTCTTTATTTAAATTGTAAATTACATCAATAACATAAAAAAAATTATAAATAACATCAATAACATAAAAAAATTATAAATAACATCAATAACATTGAAAATTTGATTATCCTTTTTTTTGTTCTTTTTTTTTCTTTCTAAAATCTGTTTTTGTTTCTCAACTCTTTTTTTTAGTAGTATTTTTAGGGCTCCTATAATTCTCATAAAAATAAAATAAAAAATTTTGGATCCTGTGTAGTTAGTCTGCCTGCACAGAGCCATGGTCGGTCATTCTCTTTGACTTTTAACGTAAAATGAAGTTACGACATCAAAATACAGTCAAAATCTTAGTTGTAAAATTTGTTTCATTGTGTTTTATGTTGAGTGCTTTTGTTGTGTATTTGTAGTCCATTAAGTTAAACTACTTGAGAATGAACTCTTCTGTAAATTTTGAAAGAAGTATATTATCCTAGTTGAGTTTCAAATTTGGTTTATACTTTACGTTTCATTTATCTTACAATTATTTCATTAGCACCTAAGAAATTAAATAGATTTTTATTAAAAACCTTTTCAAATAAATAGGAGGTTACAAGTACTCGAACCAAAATTGATATAAACACAAAATTTACAAATACATTGAATAATTAACAACAAATTATATTAACAATAATATATCGATAGTGTATAATTATTATCAATATAATATTAATTATAATGAAAATAATATTTCAAAAAATTATGATGAAAATAGATATTATATATATATATATATATCATAACACAATCAAGTAACGTACATAGAAAATTCCAACACAAATTTTCAATTTTTGACAGTGTGATTCGAATCCGCCTATAAGGTGATTCGAATCATCAAAGAATTTTGTAAAATTTTCAACTCATAGCTGTGTGATTTAAATCAACCTAAAGATGATTCAAATCCACATAAAATATTGTTGAACTCATATACAATTTTTTACATTTTTTATCGCATGATTCGAATCAACTAAATAGGTTGATTTGACTAAACTTTGGAGAAAATTAAGTGTGAATTCAAAATTTCAAACATAGAAACACATCGACACCCCCACATGCAAATTCATAGAAATCCACAAGAACATTAACAATACAAGGATCATTATTTCAGTCATCATCGATCAATAAAAAATAGGAAGAATGCACAATTTATACATGCAATCACAAGCATTTCATTAACACGGTAAATTCAACAAACACTTCACATGCAAGGAAGAAAAATTTCAAGATGGTCATTTTAACTCATACTTTAGTCTAATCAGAAATTCTAAAACACCTTAAAGAGGTTTTAGGTTTGGTTTATGTGTTGCCTCAAGGAATGGAATTAACTTAATCTTTATTCCCTCTCCAACCATGGAGAAAACTTTCATGATTGAACTCAATCTTTATTCCCTCTCCAACCCTAGACTTTCTTTAACTTCTTTTTCTCTTGTTCTACTTACATGCACTCCTAGTAAAATTAACTTATTATCTCCTCCATGGTGGAAGCATAGGTTGAAAGAAAATGAATTCGAGGTTCTGAGCAAGCTGGTCCACGAGAGAGAGGAAATGATCACTATACCAAAAATAGGCTTTAACAGCACTATTTTTATGGTAGTGATAGTGTTTTATGTTAGAGTAGTTAGGAGGGGAAGGGAAGACAATGAAATTTGGGGCAAAGAAGTTTGACTGGGAAAAGAATGATAGAGTAGAGAAATATGAAAGTAAAATTTAGGGAAGTTTATTGAATTGAAATGGAAACAAGAAAGACAAATGAGAGTGATACTCTCTACAAATTTCAAGAGGCTAGGCTCCTCTAATTATGCATGAATATAAATGGACGATTGATAGTGTAAAATATTACTCATTAGTGTAATTGATTGACATGATTTGAGTGTAATGAGATATATAATAATGTTATCAAAAAAATATTATAAAAAAAATGCATAATAAAAAAATGGATAAAAAATATTATAAAAAAATGCATAATAACAACATCAATATTTTAGAGCACATACAAATTTTTCTCTAAGTCCATATTATCAATGGTATAATAAGAAGATATAGAAAAAAAAACATGTTAAAATAATATAAATTGAATTTAAAAAACTTTATACTTCAATAACAAATTGTTGACTTAATTATAAAATATATTCGAATTTAAATATTAATTTTAGTTATATAATATAGGACATGTGATAGGTTTGTATATTTTATAGAATATCAATAAAAATAACTATTTTTCAAATAAAGATGTTTTTTTTTCTGTAATGATACTATGTAATATTAAATTTGAAGAAATAAATTATTTATGGTTTAAAAGTTTTTTTGGTCCCTGTAATTATAACATTTTTTGATTTTGGTCCTCGTAATTTTTTTTTAGTTTACATCCCTACAAATACAATTTCATTTAAAAATAGTGTTTGAGTTGTTACTTCCGTTACAAAAACTAGCAGCTGACAATCTACGTTAAGTATAATTAAATAATTATACTTATTAAATTATATTAACCTAAATAAAATTAATTATTTTTTAAATTTAAAATAACATTTTTTTAAAATGGAACCCTTAACCTCTAATATACTTAAAATGTATCAGTTTCCCTTTTAAGAAAACCTAAATCAAGAACGACTTCGTTGTTTCTCATTGTTGTTCTTCGTTGTTTCTCATCGGCGGTTCTTCGTTGTTTCTCATCGGCAATTCTTCGTTGTTTGTCTCTATGATCTTATTTTGCGAAGGAGATAAACAACTGATGTTGGAGTGCGTGCGTGTTAAAGGTAATGTTATTTCGTCTTTGTTTTCTTCTTTTTGGGACCAACATGTAACTTTACTGTTTTCGTTTATTCTACTATGATTTTTGATTTTTCTTTTTGGGACCTATATGTGGTGCTGCAGAAATTGATGTTGATGATGATGAAAATGTTAGTGACAGTCACAACAGTGAAGATGAAGTTGATGGTGTTAAGTTTGATGATAGTGAGGATGAGAGAGCACTTGGCTTGGATGATGGTTTTGGTGTTGATAATACAATACGTGATTCTTCTGTTGGATCATATAATGTTGAAATCCAATTGTTAAACCATGGAAAACCATATAGTGTGAAGACTACTACAAATAGATCCATTCCGAAAAAAACAACTAAGAACATGGAGATTGTTTCTGTGTTGGACAATTATAATTCAAATATTGAATGGAGTATGCTTATAGTAGTAACCCAGATTCAAATTCAGACAAAGAGAAGGGACCAAAGTATGATCAATTTAGGGTGGAGCAGTTAAACAAGAATTACAAGTTCAAATTGGGATTACAGTTTAAATCACTTGTTGAGTTTAAAGATGCAATTAGAGAATGGTCTATATTGAATGGGAAGGAAGTCAAGTTTATAAAGAATGATAGCATAAGAGTAAGGGTGATATGCAAAGCTAAATGTGGGTTCTTAGCACTTGTAAGTAAAGTGGGGGATAATCAAAATTTTAGAATGAAGAAATGGTGTGGTGATCATACATGTGGTCGGGTTTCGAATTATAGTTCTGCAAATTCTAAGTGGATTGCTAAGTCTGTGGGGGATAAGTTGAACAATTGTGACAATATGCAGATTCGTGAGATCGTTTTTGATATTAGAAAGACATATTTTGTAGGTATAACAACAGGACGAGCATGGAAGGCTAAACAGATTGCAAAGGAGATTGTAGAAGGTGATGCAGCAAAACAATATACCTTGTTGTGGAAGTATTCTGCAGAGCTGAGGAGGGCAAGTGTTGGTAACACTTGTAAGATAAATATTGATAGTCCATGTCCAACACTTCAACCACGATTTAGTAGTTTTTATTTTTGCTTTGATGGCTGTAAAAAAAAGGGGTTTTTGAGAGGCTGTAGGCCTTTTATTGGGGTGGATGGATGTCATCTGAAGACAAAGTATGGAGGAACACTTCTAATTGCTGTTGGTAGGGACCCGAACGATCAATACTTTCCCTTAGCTTTTGGGGTGGTTGAAACTGAGACTAAGGAGTCTTGGAGATGGTTTCTCACTTTATTACTAGAGGACATTGGTCAATAGAAGAAATGGGTGTTCATCTCTGACCAATAAAAGGTACTTAGTTATATTTTTACAGTATTAGTTAATTTGTTCTATTTTAATGTTTGATTGAATACTACAATATTTTCATTATTAATCTGGCTTTGTAGGGCTTGATCCCAGTGTTTGAGGAAATGTTTGAACGAATTGAACATAGGTTATGCTTGAGGCATTTATATGCTAACTTCAACAAGAAATTTGGTGGTGGAACTTTAATAAGAGATTTTATGGTGGAGAACCTCCACAACTTCAAGATGATGTGGATCCTGAATTTGAGGCTTTTGCTATAGAGCTTCCTACTGCATTTAAGGCTTCTCAACCTAGTTTTTCTGCTAAAGTTCTTGCTTCTTCATTTGTTGTTGCTTCTGAGTATGTTACTGTATCTGCATCTGAAACTGTTGCTGCTTCGGCGTTTGTTGTTGTGTCTGCTATTGGTTCTGATGCTACTACTAAAATAGTTGAGGTAAATTCTACAACATACATAATCATTAGTCAAATGTGTAATTTATATGTGTAATTCTGCAATGTTAAATAATTATGGAAATATTAGTTGTTTTAGCTACGTACCCATATTTATATGATTTCAATTTTGCATTTGTTGCTGATTTTGCAGAAAGTGAAGAAAAAAAAACCAAAAGGTGCAAGAAAATTAGGTGTTAAGAATGTGAGGAGAAGTGACAGATTGAAAACTACTTTTAAAGGTGTCTACAATGGTCCAGGAAGTGATTCACGAATTACATTACTAATAGATGATGATGATACTGATGCTGACGATGATGATGATCGAGCAAATCCATTAATAGTTGATAATGGAGGAAGTTCACAACCTATTTTGCATGATCCTAAAATGCGAGGTTGTTTGGGTCAATTAAGAAATTGAGATGAAATTTGTAGGAGGATGACTTAGTGACCATTTTGAAGTTGTTATTTTGTTTTTTGGTTGTTGTAGGGAACCTAAGTTAAGTGTTAATGTAACTTACTTATGAATAACAATTGTCTATTTTGGTCAATACAAGATAATTCTTTGTGTCTTCGTTAAGACAAAATACTTTTATGTATTTTGATTATGAATGACAATTGTCTATTTTGTTAAAGACAAGATGCTTCTATGTATTTTGGTTATGAATGTCTTAAATGACGTCTGTCTATTTTGGTTAAATTAATTTATTTTGTTAATCCTTTTTACGGGTTAATTATTAAGTTGATGGAATTGATGATACATGACATGTCTAATTATTTTGCCAATAAACATTGAAAGTATGTAAAAGTATTTTTTTTTGAATTATTTTCATTTGGAGTTTTTGTTTTGTATGGTGATGAGTTCCTATTATTGTGTCCTAACATTGTTGTAATTCATAGGGAAAAAGATTGAGTTGTGTGAGGGAAAATAAGAATTGTTGGGTTGATGAAGATGATGATGAAATTCACTTTTTAGGTATGTGGTGTTGAATACGATTAAAATAACAAATAAAAATAAATATACAAATTATTGCATTTCATCAGAGACGTTAAGAAAAAAAAAATTAAATTTTTTAAATATTGGAGGGATGAAATTCAAAAAAATATTTTTCAGGGACTAAAAATGAAAACTGTTATATTTACAGGGACCAAAAACTGTTTCCCTTTGTCAATTAACGTTTTTGTAACGTCCACTTAACGTTAAGGACCAAAAATAATTGTTTTTGATATTACAAGGATGTAAACCAAAAAAATTTTACGAGGACCAAAATAAAAAATGGTTATATTTACAGGGAACAAAAATATATTTAAACCATTATTTATTACTCTTCATCTAAGAAAATCTTAGAGAGTTAAGTGTTACACTCTTTGACTCGATATTGTCTAAAGATGAGGTGAGAAATTTCAGTATCACTAAATCTTAAGAGATGTATATTGGTGTTATAAACATGTTTCAAGTTTTAACATATATCTGACATATACATTGAATGTCACAAAAAATAGATTAATTTTTTCAACTATGATTTGAAGCTTAAACATTTTCATCCCCACAAAAAATAAAAAACTAACTTTGTATTATTACAAATCTAAATCAAATTTCTCAAACTCTACCTAAACTTTTGACTTGGTGTAGTGTAGTATTTTATTTGATCTTATCGTTGATTTTTTTAGTTTTATTTTAATGACCCGTTGGTTGATTCTTTACCATTATATTTCAAGTTATACTTCTTGTACAAGGATTAGTGATTCCATGATAACTTACTAGTTATTTGCGGAATTTAATAATCAAACCTCTATAAAGTCAAATTGGTGATATTTCAAACCTTTCAACATTGACATCCTTGAATATCTAATTTAAAAATATTTTACAAGCAAAAAAATAAAAATAAAGAGACTTTTAAACTTTACTCAATTAATCTCAATGATTTAAAAATTTAAAATTTTTATATAACCTAATGTTTTCAACCGGTTATGATTTTCTGTTTTGTTCTTATTCTACACTTGCTATATACTTTATTCTTATACATATTGATTGACTTTCTTAGCTTTCATGACAAGGAAAATTCTTTTATCACTAATTTAATTGAACGTTAACTAAATGCAATTTTGGCCAAGAAATACTTGTTAATGAAATGTGAAGATAACATGCATTTGTTGTCATGAACTATAGAAGAAATCCGAAGTATGAAATCAATCATATATTGTTGTGTAACAAAGAGCTTATCATCATAACAAAATTTGTTTGATTTCGTCCTCATGCCTATTCCCATATAGTTAGAGCTCTCTGTTCATGATTCTTACATGCATTTACTAAACACTTCCATGATATGTAGTGATATGAATTTTTTTCCTTGTATATGAAATACAATATTTTGTGATTTTAATTTTAATATTTCTCCATTTATTAACACTACAAAATAAATGATCTATTGTGACACTCTAAATTTGTGGTGTCCTTCTTGTTTGTCACTAAATATTACTTTTAGCTACGTCAGATTTTCCCTGAGAATAAACATTCCTTTCCCTCGTAATAAATCAAAGTAAAATCATTTTCCTCTTCTCTAAATTCTTCATATTTTTTAGTTAAAGAAATTCAAAATCTCCAAACTTCCCTTCTATTAACCATCTTTATCTCTTTGATATAATACACTTTATTAAGATAATAACCCATCTACAAAAACGAATGTTAAAAAGAGGAATGATCAAAGAAAACTCAACCACGACAAGATATAATTCATAGTTAAATGCATATGATTGATTCGTTAAGATCAAAGCTAGAATTTGTGCATAATCGCATTCCAAACCAACAATTTGATTCATTTCACGGAATCTAAATGTCTTTAACGAATAAATAAGCTAAAGGAAAATCAGAATATCGATATATAAGCAAATAAAATCTCAGTGAAATCAATAATGAAATATCTTTAATGAAACACAGGATAGCTATTGAAATGTGTAATGAGTGATAAATCAATTGATTGTCGAAATAGCTCAACAACTTTAGATGCCAATTTCATGTATCAATGCCTTCTCCATCTCTTCCAATTAAAAGCTTGAAATTTAAGAAAACATTTATCTTTAATGAAACACATGATAGCTATTGAAATGTGTAATGAGTGGTAAATCAATATCAGAATCAAACAAAATAAAAAATTCCTTAATATACATGAATTAAAACAATCTCACATTAAGCATCAAATGAAGTATTAAGTAAAAAAATTTATATTATAAATAATATTAACTCAAATTAATATTCTTTTATAATATAAAAAATTTATTAAAAAATATGATTATAATATTTGTTAAACACATTTAACAAAAATTAATTTTTGTAAAGTTAGTGAATTAAGTTGTTTTTTGGTAAAAGGATTGTATTTATTTTGAGATCTTCTTATTATTAATATTGTTATAAGAGTTTGAAATGTTTACTTTAGACAATATGCACTTATGTGTAATATACTCCTCATTTACGTTAAATTAAATTTATGATATGTAACTTCTTTAAAAATATATGTTATAAATAGTCTCGATTGGTAGTGTCGAATGAACCATTGACTTAATTCTTAAGTTTTTTATTCGATTCTTAGAAAAGGTAAAATTTCACTAATTTTCAATGGTGAAAAAGAAGGAGAGCGGCTCAGTACAGTTGTACTTCCCCGATATCACTAGGCTTGTCAGGCCTTACCTATATGATGGCAAAATAATCTCCACTTCACAAATCTCAATATTTATTTTCTCCCCTTGTTGGCCTATGATACTCCATAAAGACCGGTATCTCAAACACAATTGGAATCACAATTATTTCATCACGGGTTACTTCAATATTTTCATCACAAATTCATAACATCACTATTATAAATCACACATCATCATCATTACATAAACTCATCACAAATTTAGAGCATCACTACCATCAATCGTACCTCATCACATAAACTTATCACAAATTTATAAAATCACAATTATTATATATACATCATCATCGTCATATAAAATTATCACAACACATCCATCTTTTATTATCAGATCACATAAACTCATCTAATAAAACATATACATAAAGCTAATTCGACACTCAATATCACAATAACATCAAATACCACACATTTAAAGAAATTAAATCAATCAACACCTTACAAATATTTCTATTCTATATTTTAATCTCACAATTTCCATATTTGCACATTAATTAATTTATCTCCCAAAGGGCTACTGCCATACATTGCAAGCCCCGTATGAATCGTTGGGAAATACGGTTTTACCGTTCATCTCACAATATATTATACTCATGAATTCAAACGCTCCACTACGCCAAAAATGACATTTTATAGCGCGTCTTTTACAACGCTTATTAAATACAAGCGCTGTAATATAAATTTTTAAAAATAACGGAGGCTACAACAGCGTTTTTTTTTTACAAGCGCTGTAAAAAAAGCGCTGTTGTACGGTCATATAGGGTCAGAAAGCGCTACCACATAGCCTTTTACAGCGCTTCTTTAGAAAGCGCTGTAAATCAAGCGCTATTGCATAGCCTTTTACAGCGCTTTGTGAGCGCTTTAAAAAAAAGCGCTGTAAAAAGTAGCGCTCCCACATTATGTTACATAGCTTTTAAAGCGCTTCTTGTGTAAGCGTTGTAAAAGCCTTGCGCTTTGTGTCATTGGTTGACCTATTACAGCGCTTTTTATACAAGCGCTGTAATAGGCTTGCCCATTCACATTTTTATAGGACCTATTAGAGCGCTTTTTTAACAAGCGCTGTAAAATCATTCATTTCAAATAAGAAGCGTTCACTTTAAGTAAATAAAAACAAATTTAAAACAAATTTAATACGTTGTCCAAACCCTACGAACTCTCATCTCCCCTCCCCTGCGAACCCTCGTGTGCGCCCATCTACAAATTGATTTACTTCTTCCTTCTTTAAAACAAATTGATCATCAACGTTGTCTCAGGTACTTTATTTTATTTATTTGTTGTTGTCACTAATTCAAACTGATAAATTGTTACATGATATTAGATATATATATAGGTCATAATATATATCAAACTTGAAATAATGTTTATTGTTACTGATATAATTTGTTACTGATATAATTTGTTACTGATAAATTTTATTTATAATATATCAGTCTGATATAGGTCATAATATATCAGACTTGAAATCATGCTTACTGATATAAATTGTTACATGATATAATAGGGTTTCTGATAAATTTTATTTATATGTGTATTATCAATATATATATAGGTCATAATATATCAGACTTGAAATCATGCTTATTGTGTAACTGCATTTATATATATAGGTCATATAAATGGACCGGAAATGGATGTCTGTCAATCGATTGACAAAAGAGTATGAAAATGGAGTGAAGGAGTTTATTGAGTTTGCAGTGATGAATATATCCACCTTTTTTACAGCGCTTTTTTTTAAAAAAACAAGCGCTGTTATATCCTTTTACAGCGCTGGTAACTACAATGCTTTTTTTTTTAACAAAAGCGCTGTAATAGGCTTAAAAAAAGCGCTGTAAAAAGTGTTTTTTTCGCGTAGTGCTCTCTCACCCCTTTCCTTATTTAGACGCTTTCTCAAACATAGAAATCAATGGAAATTTTCAACAACAACTGCACATCGACAACGTATAGCGAGCGAATCCGAATGATGGCAAATTCACAAAATGGTTGAGACATGACTGATAAATTATGTGGAGCATAAAAATAAATGTTAAATAATTAATAATAATTTTAGGAATAAAAATGGAGTCAAAACGACAAGAAAAAACTATAGAAAAGGTCTCACCAGCTCGTCGGAGCGCCGTAAGGGTTTGATGTCAACTTCACCGAAAAATACAACTGAGTAGTGCTTTTTGAAGGTTTTGACGAGAGGAATCCAAAAACGATGCCAGTTTTTTTAGACGACAAACGTGGTGATCAGAATCGGCCAAAAACAGCTCACCTAAGGAAAAAACACATTTGTTTCTGATTAAACAGAGCCACGATCGATAAAGTTGATGCCAAAAATGGATTGAGTGGTCGATTTTGTGTGGTATAGAGGTTGAGATTGTTTTAAAATTCCAAGGAATTGTGAGAGTGAATTTGAGAGAAAAAGCGTTTGCTTTGATTTGGCTGCCAAGTCTGATTTTTGTTTTTTATTTATTTTTTATTGCAGAAGGAGGTGTGCAAATAGGAGATGTACAGGTACAAGAGTAAAACTGTAACGCCCAACACAGGTAGTCAAGTCTAAGGAAGAAATAGGGGTGTAATGAGCAACTCGGAGGTGTAAATTAAAAATAAAAGTTTTTATTTTCTTGGAAACATATCTTTATTTATCCGCTGCAAATTTTATAGAAATATGATATAAATTATTATATATATTATTTTGGGGTTTCGAGTGTCACAAAAGACGCCAAAACTTAATCATTTCAATGTAGATGAATGACCTAAAACTAGTCCAACTTTGAGAGATATTCAGGTGACTCTTTGAGTACAACACAACTATTTGTCAATATTGTGGCTTTTTCCTTAATTCTGAAAATTTAATAACAATGTTTGCCTAAAGAAAATTTTATGGCTACCAAAGTTGTTTGAAAATTGTTCATGTCCTGAATAAAATTTTGAATTTGTTGGTGATGGAGGTGGAGTAAAAAGAAATAGAAGGAGATGAATATGATAATAGAAGTCTCATTCTTTATGTATCCCTGTAAGTAAGTTCTTCCATGTGCAGAGTTGAATATTGTCTACTTGATTCTTATGTTCCCAATTTCCATTGCCTTACATCTCAAGCAAATCAAATTCCCAGAACCCCTTTATATTATATTATGTTATTTTGAAGAAATGTGCATACCGCATCAAAAGTATTTACAAGAAGTTGTCTTTACCACAACCACTCAAGGATTCATCCCTTCGATAAATGCCAAAGTGTAAGTGCAATATTTTAATTCTCTATTTTATTCATCTTACTCTGAATCTTATTCTATTTTAAGGTATATATATATATATATAAGGTGAGAATTCATATTTATTGTGAGAAACGAGAACTATCAATAACAACCATTGAATTTAATTAACATAACATGATTCTTTATGCTATAATATCTCTAATTTTATTTTCTTTCCATTTTCATAATAACTCGAATTAGTATCTAAAAAATAAAACTTCTTCCAATTCAAATTTATAATTGAAGAAAATCTAAAATAAGATTTGATTCAAATTTATAATTGATGAAAATCTAAAATAAGATTTGATTCATATTTATAATTGAAGAAAATCTTTGACCAAGTTGAAAAGAAGATATGGTCAAGATTTGAAGAATATTTGAAGAAGAGATGATCAACATTTGAAGAAGATTTAATTAATATTTGAAGTAGATTTGAAGAAGGTTTGAAGAATATTTGATCAACATTTAATGAAGATTTGAAGAATATTTGATTTGAAGAATTTACAAAATCAATCTACACAAAATAGGAACATAATCAATCGGAAGAATTTACAAACTCAATCTACACAAAATAAGAACATAATCAATCTGAAGAATTTACAAACTCAATCTGAACAAGATACAATTCAAAATTATACAAGGACTAAATTGAAGCCCAAATTTTCACTATAAAAAGACACTCAATGATGAAGGAGAAAAGTATCAAAAAGTAGAAAAGAGTATAAAAACTCAAGCTCAAGATTCCAAATTCATCTTAGAGTTCAAAGAGAGAAACACTTGTTCGAATGAGAAATATTTTCTGAGTGTACTTTTCTTAGAGTGTGAGAGTTATTATTATTATTATCAGCTTTGTTAGAAGCAACTACTCAAGTTTCAATCTCTTGTATCCAACCCGTTAGTGGTTTAGTTCCTTCTTCAATCTGGGGTTGTCAGGTTGTTAGGAGAAGACTTGGCTTGTAGGGTCAAGGTGGTTAGTTCCTCAAAAGTCTGGGGTTGTCAGGCTGTTTGGGAAGACTGGCCTGTAGGGTCAGGTGCTTTGTAATTCAAGGTATTTGAATTAGTGGATGAAAGCCTTCTGAATGAAGGGACTGGATGTAGCCAAGTTAATGGTGAACCAAGATAAAGCTATGTGTCAAACTATTTATGCTTTCATTGTTTGCTGACTTTGAATCCGATTGCTTCTTATCTAAGTAATTAATAAAAACCAACCAACCTTCATCAAATTAGCAAAAAGTTATCAACTTTGGCAAGCACAATTCAACTCCCTTTCTCGTGTTTGCACCTTCAATTGGCATCAGAGCTCGGTGTCAAGGCTGAACACTTTACAGTATTTGAGGAAAGATCCAAGGGTTCAACATGTCTCGATCTAGTGAATCAACAGATGAAGAAATTGAGGTATTTTCTGAATTTACTCGATCTAATTTAATTACTACTATAAATGATTTTTTAAATATTAAATATTAATGCAAATCTGAAAACTGATATTGCTGAACATAAGGCTGAAAAATCTAACTCTGAAAAGTAATTATAGTTCAACATCAATTGAAAATACCACATGTAACTCTGATAAGAATGAAGAAGTATTCCAAGATTTTATTGATAATGGTATGGAAAGAAGCAAGTATGCATCTATGATTTATAGGGTTAGTAGGAATGGTAAAAGAGGAATAGGATTTCAAGAAAAAGTAATTGAATCTAAGTTTATTTCCTCTGATCATTTATGTACAATTTGCTATAAGAAAGGTCACACTAAAATATCTTGTCCTATGCTAACCACATGGAAAGACAAGAAATCTTTAAGATCTAACAAACCAGGACCCAACCAAATTTGGGTACCAAAAGATAAAATTGTTTATGTTGTAGATGTTCTAAGCGATCAAATTGAAACACCAGTCATGGTGCCTGGTCAATGGATGCTTGCAATATATGAAGGCAAAAAAGTGTATGTTCCAAGCCCTACCAAACAGAAGCCAACTGAATCTGGTGAAAGAAGGACTGGTCAACACAATACTTATCAGAACCAGAACCATATGATGAACTCGAAATATCAGAAAAAGATGTTGAAATCAAAGAACCATACGATTTCAACCTTCATCAAATTGACTTAATGATTTGAAATTCAGATTTTCTAGACCCAAACAAGTGATACAAAATGGATGAAGACAACGTATCCTCTGTTAACTGGATGAAGACAAAGATACAAAATGACTTCCCATTTCTAAGTCTAATACGAGAAACAACTTTGTGTCCCAGCTTCCTTTGAAAACGCAAAGCATGCCGTAGTTTATTTTCCTCTAATGAACTCAACATGGATTCTGTTCTTTTGCCTTTGATACACAACCTAACGAGAAATCATCTGTCTCTAATAAATATAACAAGAAATATTCTCCCTCTGCCTCTAACAAGCGTAACAAGCAAATAATCAACCTCTACCTCTAACAAGAGTGACAAGTAAGTAATTGTCTCTGCCTCTGAAAATCACATCATGCGTTTGATCGTCTGACTCTAAACTTTTACGTATCCTCTGAAAAAGTCAACGCTCTAAAGACAAAGCAATTGTGCATCCTCTGAACATATCCTGAATCATCTATTTGTCTGAAGATCTCAAGACATTATCTGATCATTGTTCCTTCTATTTCCCAACTATTTCAAACAAATACGCTTAATTAGTACAAGATCATTCTTTTTTGGAAAGTCTCTTTGAAAAATCAATTCCATAAAGATACGATGCAAAACTTCATGGATTTTCTGCAATTAGGACAAATACCAAAAATCCTAATCATGCTCTATAAAGGATGTGACTCCTTCAATGAAGAAAAACATGAAAGAAACACATCATACAAGAAACAAGATATGATCACATATGCACTCTCAATCTCATTCTACCTCACTTTAGTGCTAAGAGAATTTCTGAAGAAAAAAAAATTGTGAAGACTCTCTACGAGAGCTAATTAAGAAAAACCCAAAACCTTTTTGTTGTAACCTAGTCCATAGCGGTTGCTTTTCTCAACAACTGGACTGTACTAAGTTAGATAGTTGAGAAAATTGAACACAGTCAGTGTGAGTAGTAGGTGTTCAAGTGTAGGTCTGGTTCATTGATAAACTAGTGGATTAAATCTTTCAGGTTGAAGGGACTGGACGTAACTACCGTGTTGGTGGTGAACCAGGATAAATCGTTGTGTCTCTCTGCTCTATTTACTTTAAGTTTAGCCACATAATAAGTTTTTGAAAACACAATTCAAACCCCCTATTTCTTGTGTTCTTTTCGTTTTACAATAAGCATCAGAGCTCAATCTCAAAGCTAAGCACTTAAACCATGTTTTGGTTAAGATATTTATCCTTTATGGTTAACTATGGTAAAGAAATTACATTTGGAAACGTTAACAGGCCTTTCCTATTTGATGGAGAGAGATTCCAGTACTGGAAAGACAGACTCAGATGTTCCTTCATCTCTCACGACCCTGAACTCTGCGACATAATCAAAGATGGCTATGAAGCTCCAAAAGATGTTTCTGGTATTGAAATATCGAGAAAGAATTTTGACACTGACCAAAAGAAACAATACAAAGTGCATCATAAAGCCTGAACCTTCATGATGAATGCTATCACCTTCAAAGAGTTTGATAAAGGCAACAACAAAGAAACATCTAAGAGTATCTTTGATGCTCTTGTTCTTAGCTACGAAGGAAACAAACAGGTACAAGAAGCCAAAGCTAATCTGCTCATCATAAAGTATGAACTCTTTTAGATGGAAGAAGAAGAAGACAATGAAAAAATGTATTTTAGATTTCAAATTTTGGTTTCTGAACTGAAGGTTCTCTAGAAGAGCTACACTACTGCCGACCACGTCAGAAAGATCCTCATAAGTCTTCCCACCAAGTGAAGACCAAAGGAAATATTTATTCAAGAAGCCTAGGATCTAAACAAACTACCTCTAGAAGAGATAATAAGTTCACTCAAATCCCATAAGATTGAACTAATTGAAGATGAGCCCAACAAAAAGTCTAATCCCACAAGAAAGGAAAATCCCATCTTCTATGAATGCAAGGAACCAAGTCATTTCAAATGAGAATATCGTAAACTTGAGAAAGGAAAATCCCACAAGAAAGACTTCAAGTCCAAGAAGAAAGGCCTTATGTCTACTTGGGATGACTTTGATGAATCATATGATGAAGATGAAGAGCATGCAAACATGGCTTTAATGGCATGCGCCAATTCTTACTTTGACTTTGACTCTATGGTTGCTAATAAAGAAATTGAGGTATTTTCTGACTTATCTTGTAGTGAACTCATAAATATGCTAAATGAGTTCCTCAACAAAACTTAAATCTCTCAAAAAAACTCATGACATCTGAACAAATAAATGTAGTTCCCTTGAAAAAGAATTTTAAAACCAAAAAGGGAATATCTAACTTTGAAAGAAAAGGTTTCAGAAACTTCAGAGGATAAAGTCTGCAAATCTGTTAAGTATGAAATAGCCTTTCAAGAGTTTCTAGCTAAAGACATAGACAAAAGTAATCAAGCTTTTATGATATATGGTGTCAACAGAAACAATAAACACGACATAGGCTTTGAAGAAACAACATAAAATGCTAGATTTAATCAACATGATATTGCTTGTGCATATTGCCCTAAGAAAAGTCACAATAGAATAACTTGTCCTATGTTGAAAATATGGAAATAAAAGATACCTTTCAAAACTAACAAACCAGGTCCCAACTAAAATTGAATACCTAAAGATAAAATAATCTATCTTGCATATATCCTTAGCAACAAAGTTGAAACATCAATCATGGTACCTGGATAGTGGATGCTCATGACACATGACGAGATAAAAGTCTATGTTCCAAGACCTGACCCTTAAGAACAGAGGATTCAAAGGATTTGAAGGTGATCAGAAAGGAAAGATCATTGCACATGACACAGTAGGTAATGGTTCTTGTTTTGCTATTAAGCATGTTTTATTTGTAAAAGGACTAATGCATAATCTACTGAGCATAAGCCAATTAGGCAACAATAGTTATGATGTAGTCTTCAATCAAAAGTCATGTAAGGAAATAAGTCAAACAGATAGATCCATACTATTTACTGGCCAAAGGACAAACAACCTTTACAAAATAAATTTATTTGATTTAATAAAACAAGAAGTCAAGTGTCTTATATCTGTAAGCTACAAACAACTAATATGGCACAAAAGATTAAGACATGCCATCTTTAGGTTAATCTTAAATTTAAAAAGACTTGAATTAGTTAGATGCTTGCCTAATCTAGTTAGCCCTGTAAAGATTGCCTCTGTCAATGGTAAGAAGTATGGACCTGTTATTGTTGATGACTATTCTAGATGGACATAGGTAAAGTTCCTAAAGCACAAATATGAGTTACATAAAGTATTCACTACCTTCTACAAACAAGTGCAAAATGAATTTTTTTTTTGTAAAATAATGATTCATAGTGATCATTGAGGTGAATTTGAAAACAAACTTTTTGAAAATTTATTTGAAGAGAATGACATCTTGCATAATTTTTCTTCTCCTAGAACACCCCGACATAACGGTGTTGTAGAAAGGAAAAACAGATCTCTTCAGGAAATGGCATGCACCATGATTCACAAATTGAACGTTGCCAAACACTTCTGGGCAGAAGCAGTGAACATTGGGTGTTACATTCAGAATAAAATCTATGTTAGACTTATTCTCAATAAGACTCCTAATGAATTTTGGAAGGGAATAAAACCCAAAATTTCCTATTTTCTTCAGTTTGGATGTATCTGCTATATCTTAAACACCAAAGACAATCTTCGAAAGTTTGACTCGCGATCTTAAAAGTGCGTCTTTTTGGCTTCTAAAAGGTCTAAAGCCTATATAGTATACAACAAAGAAATACTGATTGTTGAGGAATTAATCCATGTCAAGTTTAATGACAAAAAACATGACCATAAAGTCAAAGTGAGATGTAGACTTTGCATATTTCAGAGAAACCAGATACTTTAGAGGAACTAGATAAAAATTGATGAAGCGTCAAACACAGTCCAAAGTGAATAACAAGATCCACTTAAAAATTCACATAATTAGCATCAAGAATCCAAAACTGGATGGAAATACAAATCCTCTTGTAGAGAATATTTGATCATAGGCAACACAAACGATCCTTTGAAAACCAGATTTCCTCTCAAGGAGACATATATGGTTGGACCACTCTCTGAAATTGAACTTACATCCATAAAAGAAGTAGTACCAAATGATGGATGGATACTAGCTACGCAAGAAGAACTGAACCAATTCAAAATGAATGATGTATGGGATCTAGTTCCCAGACTCATAGAAAAGAAGCCAATGGGAACTAAGTGGGTTTTTAGAAGCAAACTCAATGAGAAAGGTGAAGTGGTTAGAAACAAAGCTAGACTCGTAGCCCATGGTTACAATTAACAGGAAGGTATTGACTACACTGAAACTATCGCTTCGGTGGCAAGGTCAGAAATTATCAAACTTTTGCTTGCAATATTTAATAAAATCACCTTATATCAAATAGACGTGAAACGTACTTTCTTAAATGGTTACATAAATAAAGAAGTGTATGTCAAACAACCTCCTGGTTTTGAAGACAATGAATTTCCAGACCATATCTTCAAACTAAATAAATCATTATATGGTCTAAAACAGGCTCCAAGAGCTTGGTATGCCAGACTAAGCAACTTTCTTTTAGAAAATAATTTTGAAAGAGGTTAAGTTGACACTACTTTATTTGGCAAATCATTTAAGAATGATCTTCTCATTGTCCAGATATATGTTGATGATATTATTTTTGGTTCTACTAACGACAATCTCTGCCAAGATTTTCTAAATTAATGCAGAATGAATTTGAGATTAGTATTATGGGAGAATTGAATTTATTTTTGGGAATTCAAATTCATCAAAACCTAGAGGATGTACTCATTCACCAATAACTGCTTATATGTTCAAAATGGATTATAGGTTCCCTCCTCTAGATCAAAAGGTATACAAATGAATGATAGGTTCCCTCCTCTATTTAACTACCTATAGACCTGATATTATGTTTAGTGTTTCTGTGTGCCAGATTTCAGTCTTACCCTAAGGAATCCCACTTAACAGTTGTTAAGACGATCATTAGATATCTAAAAGGCACTACTAACATTTTTATGTGTTATAAGCAATCCTCTGAGTACAAGTTGGTAGGTTTCGGTGATGCTAACTATGTTGGAGATAGGCTAGAAAGAAATAGCCTCAATGGAAACTGCACATTGCTTGGTGACAATCTGATCTCTTGGTCAAGTAAAAGACAAAACACTAATTCTCTATCTAAAGTAGAAGCAGAGTATATCTCAGCACGTAGTTGCAGCACTCAACTGTTGTGGATGAAGCATCAACTAGAAGATTTCAAAATTTATGAGAATAACATTCCTATCTTCTGTGATAACACTTCAACCATATGTTTAACCAAAAAATCTATTTATATAGAGATTAAACATCACATTGTTAGGGATTATGTTCAAAAGGATATTTTAGAAATTAAATTTGTCAACATTGATCATCAATGCACTGATATTATCAATTATATAAAAAAACATCTAAAAATTCTATTTATCAAATAATGATGTTTACATTCTTTATATGCCTTGCTTATGGTAAAATAGAGTGAATGGTTAAAAATATGATTATTTTGCCTCTGATGATATTTAACTTACTTGTGCCTCTAGTTTATTTAAATTCAATTAACTTTGATACTCTTTAACCTTTTTATATTCACGATCACTCACCATCATCCACGACTCTCACAACTCCAACACTTTTGTTCTTTGAAAACTGTTCAACTTCCCGCTCTCCTCAGACTCTCTTAATTTTATGGCTTCAAGCTCATCCTCAATCCCCTGAACTGTCAATGCTACCTACGTTCCAACGCTTCAATGCAACATCGATCAACTTGAGATTTTCCACGAACTGAAAGTCGATCTCGCAAACCTAGCTGAGAACGATTTCAACTTCACCTAGTTGCAATCGGCTAGTTTGAGTATTTCATTCTAGGACTAGACGTTGTTCTCGACGTCCTAGTAAAGGAGTTTTGGAGGTTTGTTGATGCAAACGTCGATGACGAGGTTTCTAGCATCGTGCAGGGTCTTCATATCAAGATTACTCAACAATCCCTAGCCGCTATCACAAGATGTCCTGATGAAGGGATGATACTGGAAAATTGGTATGAATCAAGGGTTGGCACCTTCAGAATCAACAAGGAACTTTTCGAGGACCCAATGGTAAGTTCCAAGTTTTTTCATCTTAAACCTAAGTATTGCGTTATCTTCAAAATCTTTATTGGATGTGTAATGCCCAAGGGTGGGCTGGTAAACCATGTTAGCAAAGACCACAAAGGTCTTATGTGGAACATCTCTCGCATAATCAAGACAAACCTTCCTTGCATCATCTTGGAGCACATCATCAACTCAAGAATAGGCAATATCAAGACCATTCCCTATCCCAGACTGATAACTATTGTACTCATGTGTACATCTCTTATTCAAGCTTCGGAGGAGGTTGGAGGTTATGTTAATGAGGAACATTTAGTATCATCATTTCCTCCCACTTTCAACATCTCCAATCTTACCAAGATGATGCTGGTATCCCCCAAGTACTGTATTCGACCCAATGGTGACTCTAGAAGAACAATGGGTCAAGGAAGTGAATTTTGAAAGTGCAAACCCGAAAAAGAGGGCGGTTGAATTGTGTTTGACAAAGTTGATAATTTTTTGCTAATTTGATGAAGACTAGTTGGTTTTTATGAATTACTTAGAAAAGAAGCAATCAGATTTAGAGGGAGCAAACAATGAAAGCATAAATAATTTGACCCATATATTTATTTGGCTTCACCACTAACTTGGCTACATCCAGTCCCCTCATTCAGAAGGCTTTAATCCACTAGTTCAAATACCTTGAATTACAAAACACTTGGCCCTCCAAGCCAATCTTCCCAAACAACTTGACAACCCCAGACTTTTGAAGAACTAACCACCTTGACCCTACAAGCCAAGTCTTCTCCTAACAACCTGACAACCCTAGATTGAAGAAGGAACTAAACCACTTTCGGGTTGGATACAAAATATTGGAACTTTAAGTGTTTGCTTCTAACAAAGTTGATAATAATAATAACTCTCACACTCTAAGAAAAAAACACTTAGAAAATATTTATAACTTGAACAAGTGTTTCACTTTTTGAAGTCTAAAAAACTGTAAAATAACTATCAAATGGTGAATGAGTTGGAATAGATCAGATTTTTGAACTCTAAAAGGAGTGGGAATAGATCATAATATGTTCTTGGACGTTCAAAATCACGAAACAACTCAGTCACAATCAGAACATTGACTTTCCATTAAAGTCGTTGACTTTCTTCATCAAAACATAACTTGATCAATGGAGTCACGTGTTGTGTTATTTGGTTTAGGTAGTTAGAGGTAGCGGCAGAACTGCATGACTTAGAATTAGTGGCATTGGCAACGTCACCTTGTTGCATCTTCAGAGCATGTTGTGTATAAGAGGCAACATCTTGAAACAAGTTGTAGTCTTTAGAGCGAGTAGAACATGAGCTTTAGAGGCAACTCGAATATAAGCTTTAGAGTTACTGTAGTGGGCGCTTCAAAGCTATGCTTCAAACTTCAAAGACATGATAAAAAGAGGCATGCTGCAGTCTTCAAAGGCAGACGCACAGAAGCTTTAAAGGTACACTGGGCAAACGCTTCAGAGGCTTATGCGCGCACACAACAACACGTGTAATAACCAGAGTCTGAACATTGCGTTGACTATCTTTGACTACACTTGACTCTGATGTCTTCGTTTCCTCCGATTTACTGCACACTCAATGAAATCATTAGTGCAATAAATTATTCTCACAAAGTACCTTTGTTATCATCAAAACATGATGAATGAATTGTTCTATAACCAACTTGGTTCCAACATTTTTAATTTGTTGTAATTGTGGTTTGTATCAAAAAAATATCTATTGTTGTTTTTTGTTTTTAGTTGCTACAATTTTGAAATTAATTGTTGTTTTTGGAAAATAAATTTCTATTTTCTTTGTTGAATTGTTGTTTTTATGTTGCTGGTTTTTTTTTTTAAATTATTGTTGTCTTATCTTTAAAGTAGTTGCTATTTTTCTCTAAATTGTTCGCTATTTGATTGTGGTTCATATATTAATTTTATGGATATTAACTGTCAATCAATGTTGTTTTGTGCATCGTGGATTGAATGTGGTTGAAATGTAAAAAGTTGTGATGTTGATGTTGATTTAATCAATTAAGCATAGCATGATCTTTGTGTGAATGTTTGAAAACATAAAATTGTTTCATTATTATGTCATGCCTCATATGGAATGCATGTAAGACTTTGTGTGGTTTCGTGTGAATTTGTCCATGGGTATGTTTCATTACAATAGCTATGTTCACTTCCTTTGTCACTTAAATGATTTTTTCAATCTTCAATCATTGAAAACAATCATTGTAAGTATCTCCTGATAGTCGTTCAACGTATACCTCGCAACTTTTTAACAATGATACCATCTAGCGCCTATTATGGAAGATGCCTTCACTCGACAATTATGAATCAACTATTACACATAAGAGTGTTTAGCTTCTTAATTTATTCAGAAAAGTCAATGCGGTTTGTTTTTAAAAAATTAGAAAGTTTGTTCAAAACTTCTAAGATTTTGTACAATTTTTATCACTTTAAAATGAACTTCAATAGAGTATTGTTTCTAAGTAATTGTTGATGTTAAAAATTTAAGTCTTTAGTGTTATTTATAGCCTATCTTAGGAAATAATATAGTTACTCATAGTGTCCTTGATGTTGTCTTCATTCAAGTAGTACAAATGTAATTTGTATTTATTGTACAATGTGATTCACTACAAGAAAATCTTTTATTAGTGACTACCTCGAGAAATATTATTAGTGGCCTTGAACGCTCCTTGATCGCTTTTGATTATTCGAAAGACTATTGGACAAAAATTAGTTTTCGTACCCTAATGTACCCCCCATTTTAAAAATTATTGAGTGAAATTACCAAAATGTCCCTAAAAATTAAGTAAAATTCAGAAAAGTTCAACGCACCCCCTCATTGTGAAATTTCCGAAAAAAGTGAGTGTTGAGTTTTTCTTTTTTTTTTTCCCGGAAATTTCAAATTCATTGAAATTTTCGATACACAAAATACATACCGGAAATTTCGTTTGTGAAATTTCCCGGAATTGTTCCGGAAATTTGAAAAATCCGCTAGTACACTGTCAATACCGGAAATTTCAAATTTCCGGGAACAACTCCCTGAAATTTCACAAACGAAATTTCCGATATGTATTTTGTTCACCGAAAATTTGAAATCTCCGGGAATTTCACCGGAAATTTCAATGTCTCTGAAATTTCCGGTAGTTTAGTTTTGTTTTTTTTTTTCTTATATTTTGTTATTTTTTATCTATTTTTTGATTAATTTTTTTCATTATATTGTTTATAGTGAGGACCAGATGAGCTAAAACCAGTGGTGAACATTCTAGAGTTCGGCCGCCTACGCAGTCAAATAGGAGAGCGGCAGTTGAGAAGCGTAGAAGGCGTAATGAAGAAATAGATGTTCAGCAGCACGATCAGCAGGAAGATCAAAAGCAGCAGGATCAGCATGAGGATCAGCAGCAGCAGGATCATCATCAGCTGGATCATCATCAGCATGATTATATTGATGATCAGCATCAGAATCATTATATTGATGATCAGCAACAGGAGCAGGATCAGGAGCACGAGCAGCAGGAGCAGGAGGATCAGGAGCTGCCTGATGCTCATGCTCTATTATTTCCTGGTGGTCCGTACGATTTATCTGTCCTGAAGAATTATGAGGACCACATAGCAGTAAAAATCTGGAATGGGGAGGTTACTTAATAATATTTATTATTTTAATTATTTATTATTATAATTATTTGTTATTATAATTATTTATTAAGTTATTTATTTATTTATTTATTTTAATATATTTGTAGTATAATTTGTTATATTTAAGTTTTATATTCATTATTAAAATTTAAACAAATTGTCTGTTTGTTATTTATTGTAATTAAACAGGATAGGCGCGCCCTTAAAGTCGTCTCAAATGGCAAGAAGCAGGCGAAATTTATTGATATTAGAGCTGTATTACCTGCCGAGATTGATCGTTGGATTACTATATCTGGACTACGTCCTCTGCAGCGATGTAGTCTGAGTATGATTGATGGTAATCTAATATCAGCTTTTGCTGAGAGATGGCATGCAGAGACGAGCTCATTTCACATGTCATTTGGTGAGATGACCATCACTCTGGACGATGTCAGGGGTCTACTCAGCATCCCATGTCGTGGTGAGTTCTTCACCCCTCCAGCTAATCATATATAAGTATAAATATAACAAAAAAATAAAAGTTTTAATGACGTACCTGTTAGTTGTAGTATTTCCTAGATGCAATACTCGATTGGTCCATGCTTCAACAAATCTTTCCTTGTGAGGATTCAACCATGTGTATTTGACGTAGTCAAAGAAAATAATATTATCGACACATGCTTGCTCAAACATTTGCAACATTTCCTTATACTCCTTCTCTTCAGAACAATAAACAATTTTCTTCCACACCTCAAGAATGGGTTCTTGCATATCTTTCTTCAGTATATATTGTTTGCATTTGGCTCCAACATTTTTATTGATATGAAGTTGACAAAGCAAATTTGTTGAAGATGGAAATACAACTTCAATTGCATTCATCAAAGCAAGTTCTCTATCAGTGACAATCACCTGAGGAAATGGAGTGTTTGCAAGAAACAACTGTTTTAACTTCTCCAATGCCCAACAGAAGTTTTCTTGACGCTCACTGTCCATATAAGCAAATGCAACATTGAATGTTAACCCAATTGAAGTTACACCAACAATTTCAAACAATGGTAACCTATACTTGTTGGTTTTGTAGGTGCTATCCATGATCAATACAAAATGGAACATGTTCAACAAAGTTATGGAATCTGGATGCGTCCAAAACATGTCCCTCACAACGTTCGAGTCTCCATGAGTCCTAGTCCAACATGCATACTTCTCAGCTTCAAGTAACTTCAACAGATGTTGCATATCAGTTCTAGGTATTTTCAAATTCTTTCTGTAGGTGGTTCGACGGTTATAAATTTGAGAGATACTAGTCACATTCTCCTTATCTCGATCCCTCAAAGATGACAATATATGCTTCGGTGCAACGTGATACTTAGTCAGTTCGTCAACATGATTCTTATCTTCATCGGTTAAGCGCCCCACAAATGCATTATTCTCAAAAGTAGCCACTAACTCATGGTTGTGAAGTCCACACACTAAACTAACAATCCATCCCTCAGCCTCAGCATTTTTCAATGGTCTCGATCGAATTTCAAACGGACAACCACACCTTTTTATTGAAGTACCTGACTCACTTTCATTTGATTGATATTATCCACCTCTATCACAACCAATAATTAATTTAGATTTCCTTCCTCTCATTCCTGTCTCTACGTCGGATCGAGTTATGATAACAGCTACCCGATTTTGACGACCAACCTCTCTTGCCCATGATATGACAGCTTCCCGTGATTCAAAATTTTGATCGGTTGTGAATGCTTCAGTCAAATCTATACAAACTGGTTGTCTTTTTTCCATACCTATGCCAACAAAACAAAAAAAAAAAAAAAAAAAACTACCGGATATTTGAAATTTCCGGTGAAACACAACTCCCGGAAATTTCAGCCCCCCAAATTTCCGGTAGTACAAATAACGTACCGGAAATTTGGTGACGAAATTTCCGGTAAAGGAAATTGACTACCGGAAATTTCACTAGTTTTGAAATTTGCGGTAGTTATATTTTAACTATCGGAAATTTGGGGGAAAAAAATACGTACTGGAAATTTGGGTCGTGGATGAAATTTTTGGAGTAAATTTTTTTTACCTTTTACTGAATGGTGAAATGGATGGGTAATTTTGGATTTTTATGAATTTGGGGGGGTACATCAATAAATGGGGGGGTACGAAAACGAATTTTCCTATTGGACGCATGATTTAGAAGTGTGCAGAACCACCCTTTTGGTGGGCCTTAAGCATTTATGAACTAGATGGGTTGTGGCCCATATTTAAATAAAATATTTAAATTATATTTATTTGTTAAAATCTTTTCAACATTTAAATTGCATTTCATTCCTTTATTTAATTAGAAGGATATCTGGTTAGGTGCTTAACATTGAATATTTATATAATTTAACATATTTTAAACTATCAATATTCATTTACTATATGCTATTGTTGAGGTAGTATGGCGCCCTTCTAACTGTGGTTGGATAAAATGTAATTATGATGGGACTGCTAAAGGTACTTTTTAGTCTTGCAACTTGCAAAGGTATTTTTAGAGATTCTAATGGTGCCACCTTTAGTTGTTTTGCTCTCATTTATTGAATTTTCCTATGCTTTTCATTCCAAGTTTATTGGTGTTATGACTTCTATTGAAATTGCTCATTCTAGAGGTTGGCAACGACTGTGGTTGGAGACAGACTCCCACTTGGCTATTTTGGCCTGCAAATCTCATCATATTGTTACTTGGCACTTTCTAAATCGTTGGCTTAACTGTCTGAATATTGTGAAGGACACTCATAAATTATCAAAAAAAATTTGATTCTCTTCAATTGATTCCTTCAATTTCCTCTTTAATCGATTTCCTCTTCAATACATATTCATCTTCAATCGGATTTCTCTTACGATATAGCAATTTACGATTTACGATTCAGATTCAGCGATTTAGGGATTCACGAGTAAGTGAAAATTCAGCGAAGTGATTCAGATTCAGCAATTCAGGGATTTACTTGCTTCAGAACGCTTCAGCGTTTCACTGCTGCTACACTTGAGCATGGAATGCACCCTCTCGTGTCCCCAAAACCAGAATGGCGTGCCCTCATGGATGAGATGGCTGTCATTGCAACAGAGGAGTATCGCTCCATTGTTTTTCAGGAACCTCGTTTTGTTGAATACTTCCGATGTGTAAGTATTGCTTGCAATCATTCATATTGGTAATTAACATCAGTACATGAAGATACCCTTGATTTTCTAGTAGTTTAATTGGTATTTTTACATAAAAACAATAATATAGGCATTGAATTAACTGTGTATTAGTGTTAGCGATTAAGACATACTTCTTTAATAGACTTGGTATTTGAAATTTTCTAATAACTTTTATGACTATTGACAATCGTGTTTCATTCTTCTTCAGTCCTGTGAAAGTTATTACTGCTTATGATTATAGTTGCCACAATATTATTTGATGATTTAAGTAAAAATTTATATTTCCTTTTGTGTCATATAACTAACGTCCTTGTTTCTTTTCTTACTTTCCTTTTTGTTTTGTGTACATCATTTTCATTCCTTACTTTTATTTATGAATCTCGCAAACTGCAGGAAACTCCTGAATTGGAGTATGGAAGAATGAACATTGGCAGCCGTCCATCAAAACGAAAGCCAAGTGGAGGAATTGAATCACTTCATGTTATCCCCTGGATCTTTGCCTGAGTTTTCAGCGATTAAAATTCAGTAGAGGTAAATATCAGCAGTAGCAGATTTTCATTTATCTGCTTTTAAAGATTTAGTAGACAGTGTTATGCTGCTTGAACTGATAGTAGACTCATAGTGGAGTGAAAAAGTTGAAGCTAGTCATGAGAGTGATTCTGAAGAAGGAACCACTCACAATCACAACCATGGCATTATTATTCATACTATATATATTTATATGTTTTTGTACAATTATTCATTATGTCAAACATAGACTTGCAGCACATTATATGCCTTTAATCACACACTATGAAAGGGTGGGTTCTAAATTTTCTGCACGAACTTTTGCAAGCAAGTGCAGTATTATCTCTGGATCGGATGTATCAACTGTAACACCTTTAGGTAGAAATTCTCGATAGTGCATTGCATCAATTGGTGAAAATTTTGATAAGCCAGTTTAAAAGGAAAAAAGGGGTTTATGGTGGCAATTACTTTAAGTAATATTGGTTCTTTCTATTTTTGAAGGGTTGAATTTTACTACAATTGTTAGCAATTTGATGTACCACAAATCAAATAGAATTTGATGTACCACAAATTTAAATATTACGCTCAGTTGTTGTATGAAGCAAAGTTGTATAAGTTACTGCAAGGAGGAAATAAACTCCCATCTTTGGTGAATTTGTGTATTTTGGAACTCTTTATTTATCATTGACTTCATATTACTCACTTGGTTTAAATGCTTTTATGAGATTCAGAAGTTGGAGTGGAAGTTGCATCGTCTTGAAAGTGAAGTCCTCTTAAGGCTAGACTACGACAAAAGAAAATCTGCCACACCATCCATACGGCTGATGCTCAAATTTTATCTTTGAAGGAAGTTGCAAGATGAGAAGGTAAATGGAAGAATACAGTATATTATATCAAACAATGGTTTGGTATGTAAGTATCTCTATGTTTTATCTCTTTATAGTAACATAATAATCAGCTTGCTTCGTGGAATGTGATCGGTCTTATGAAATTAATAGAGTTCCTTCTCTTTATATAGCTAGTTTGTCAGGTGATGAAAAAACATTTACATTGTCAATTTCAAAGGATGAAGGTAATTAAGATCCATCGATCAAGCATATATATCGATCAATCAATATATGCTTTGCTGCTTAGACTGCGTATCTTCTAAGTTGTTTCTTTAATTTGCTGCAGTTGCTTGGATGGATGCATAGAAAATTTCGACATAATAACACTGAACCCTTTAAAGACCTTGTCATTGGTAAGTTATATACATCTTTATTTGTAGGTAGCTAGGCATGCCTATTACATGATTTGATTTGTTAGTTATATCTGCACTGTAGGGCAGGCAGCGACAGTCGATGAGGAACACAAGTACTACTATATCCGAAACCAAACTTCCACCCTCTATGTTGGTATCTCCTTAAGGTAGTAAAAGATCATATTAAAAATTAAATTACATAATATTTTTTCTAAATCTACAATATATTATATTTGTACTAAAATGTACAATATTAATTATATTTTTATAAACAGTATATACAGTACTATTGATTAAGATTGATGCAATATTGATTATAGCAAGGAGGAGATGTAAAATGTGTGAAAATGATACTTTAATTTGATGGGAAGTTTATGTCGATTTTTATAGAAAAAATGTTAATGAGAAGTTACTACCTCATGTGTGCCAAATACTAAAGTGGGCCGCCATATAATAAAGCAAAAAAATGGCGATGATTATCCACAAATCTTTGACTTTTGTAATTATGCTTCAAAGATGCTTTTATTCGATCAAGACACCCGCAAAAGAAAGTTATCTCCAAACTATTTTGTGTTTTGATGCACGATTACCATTTCCTTCGCTGTATGGGGTACCATGTCATATATGATGTCATGATATAGCTTTATTTTAAAAACCCCATCTCACTGATTGCAAATATGTAAATGTCATATTTCTTTTAAGTCTTAAGTTTAATTTATGACTTACTCTTGTGTGCTACTGTGGTTCATCTATTTCATTAGAAAGTATCAAATTCCTTTTTAAAGCAGCAGGTGTTAACAATCCTAATATTTATATGTATTTATAATTTAAGCTGTTGTTTGGTTAATGTCATGCAATCCAGGTAGAGGAGAATAAGGTAGAAAGTATCAAGAGGGACAAAACAGCTACAGAGAAGGTGTTGCAAGAAACAATAGAAAAACATCAAAATGAACTTGCAGCACAGAAAGAGTATTACACTAATGCTTTGGCTGCTGCTAAGGAGGCTGAAGCATTAGCGGAGGCTCAAGCAAACAATGAAGCAAGAACTGAGCTAGAGAGTCGTCTAAGAGAAGCCGAGGAACGTGAATCTATGCTAGTCCAGACATTTGAAGAGTTGAGACAAACTCTAAGTAGAAAGGTAAAGCAGGTTTTTGTTGTGTTTGATGTCTCTATGTCTTTCTTTTTACTGATTGACTTTCTCAGGATATTGCTTATAATTCACCTGTTCCCTTCATCTCTATTCAGGCTGTATTCAAAGAAGACATGCTTCACAGAGACATCGAGGATCTTCATAAACTTACCCGGTCTGCTCCCCTTCTCTCTGCATGTCTTTCAATTATTTGACTTTTGGAGGATGATGATTTTGCTTGTTTGTGCTTTTGGTAGTTTTCTAATTTGACTTGTTTTCCCTACGCAAGTGAAAGACGGTGTGAAGAACTGATTACACAAGTTCCAGAATCCACAAGGCCTTTTTTAAGGCAAATTGAAGCCATGCAGGTAGTAAACATATGTCCGAGAATTGCTTTTCCTTCAGTTTTTTGTTCTCCTGCCTGGGATCTGTTCTAGACTAGAATTCACCTGATAAAAGGAAACAAATGCCAGAAGAGCTGAAGCTTGGGCTGCAGTTGAAATATCTCTCAATTCTGGACTTCAGCTCTCTAGAATACTTGTTTATTTTCATTTTAAAAATCTTTCCTACTGGAGACTGCAATTTGGAATCATGCATTGGCATGATTTTTAATAATTTTTTATCACTTTGGTTTATTTTATTTTTCCTTTGCAATGACAATTAAGATGTTAAGTTTGCATGTGTGTATATATATGTGTAGGAAAATATTCCCATTGAGGAAGTTTTCAAGCAACTAAAATGTAGCATAGAAGGTTTAACATCAGCTGAGGGAGAAAATAGGCTACAAATTTTTGGTCCCAACAAGTTAGAGGAGAAAACAGATAGCAAGTTCCTTAAATTCTTGGGTTTCATGTGGAATCCACTATCATGGGTTATGGAGGCTGCTGCTATTGTGGCCATTGCAATGGCTAATGGAGGGGTAATTAATTACAATTTACAAATTAATCTCTCTTTATAAGTTTACATAATTTATTTATTATTGTTATCTAACAATGAACTTTTATATAAAATAGGGCAAGCCAGCAGATTGGCAAGATTTCGTTGGTATTGTTGTGTTGCTCATCATCAACTCAACCATTAGTTTCATTGAAGAAAACAATGCAGGCAATGCCGCAGCAGCTTTGATGGCTGGTCTTGCACCCAAAACCAAGGTAACATTAACAACAAATAACACGACTCTTCTTTTTGCTCATTCACTCTTGTGTAGTACTGTTTCCATAATGAAATATAAGTAAAAAGGTAACTAAAAGTTTAAGACCAGTTACATCAAATTTTCAGTTATAATTTCTACTTATATTTCATTTCAGATAGAGTATTTCAATGTAAAATAGTTCATAGTGGAGACCTCTAAATACTTTGTTACATTTGTAATTGCAGTTGCAGGCCGCAATTTAGAATTATTAAATTTCACTTTCACTTGCAGCTGACAAGAAGAGAATTAACTAACCAATTAATTTGTAGGTGTTGAGGGATGGAAAATGGTCTGAGCAAGAGGCAGCAATTTTGGTGCCTGGAGATTTTATCAGCATCAAGTTGGGAGATATTGTTGCAGCTGATGGTCGTCTGTTGGAGGGAGATGCCCTTAAGATTGACCAATCTGCACTCACTGGTGAGTCACTTCCAGTCACCAAGAACCTTGGTGATGAGGTCTTCTCTGGTTCCACCTGCAAACAAGGTGAGCTTGAGGCTGTTGTCATTGCCACTGGTGTCCATACCTTCTTTGGAAAGGCTGCTCACCTTGTTGACAGCACCAACAATGTTGGTCACTTCCAATAGGTACACTTTTAAATTTTGTTTTTTAATATAAGCTTCTAATAAGTGCATCTTTGGATTCACATTGAATTTGGCATAATCACGATGTGCTACTGTGATTTTGATAAAAACTACACTTTGAAACTCAATGTTATTCTAAACATACACAAAATGTTTCATAATTTAATTTATTTAGTAATTGATAATAACTTTGGACTAAGTGCTAATGTTTAGATATTAATTTGATTGGATTTCTATTAGGTGTTGACATCCATTGGAAACTTTTGTATCTGCTCCATTGTCGTGGGAATGTTGATTGAGATTGTTGTGATGTACCCAATCCAACAAAGGGCATACAGAGAAGGTATTGACAATTTGTTGGTTCTTCTCATTGGAGGTATCCCAATTGCCATGCCAATAGTTTTGTCTGTGACCATGGCTATTGGGTCTCACCGTTTGTCTGAGCATGGAGCTATCACCAAGAGGATGACAGCTATTGAGGAAATGGTTGGTATGGCTGTTCTCTGCAGTGACAAGACTGGAACTCTCACACTTAACAAGCTCACTGTGGACAAGAATTTGATTGAGGTTAATGACCAATCTAAAAGTTTTTTTGACTGTCACAAAAAAATGTGATAATGAAACAACATATTGCATTAATGTCTCCCTTTTGTTCTGATCAAGGTTATTCATTGTAAACACAGGTGTTCCCTGCTGATTTAGACAAGGAAGGTCTTCTCTTGGCTGCTGCCAAGGCTTCCAGGGTTGAAAACCAGGATGCTATTGATGCTTCAATCGTTGGGATGTTGAGTGACCCCAAGGAGGTACTAAGAATTATGTTTTTTTTTTAAACTTACATTTTTTATATTTAATTTAAATTTAGAAATTTAAATTTAATTTACTGGTATTAATAATTTATAATTACAATTAGTAGGGAGATAAAATAAATTTAATTTAATAAATAATAATAAGTTTTAGTGACAGACAATACCATAGGAATAGATTAATTCTTTATTTATATTTTTCTAGGTTTTAGTGACAGACAATACAGTAGGCATAGATTAATTCTTTATTTATATTTTTCTAGGTTTTAGTGACAGACAATACCGTAGAAATAGATCAATTCTTTACTTATATTTATCTAGTGTTTAGTGACAGTCAGTACTGTAGGTAGAAATTAAAAACATGTAGTGACAATCCTCAAAACATGTAGTGACAGTCTTCAAAGTGTAGCAAGACGCCCCCTTAAAGTTAACGGTAGATTTGAGTGTCACTCAAAGTATTATTGACCTTTACCTACAGTTTTTGACTTTTAGTAACAAACTTTGTATGTCACGATAAGTCAATTTTTTTGTAGTTCTTTATAACATAAAGTATAACTTGAAATATAATGGTAAAGAATCAACTAACAAGTCATTAAATAAAATTAAAAAAATCAATGATAAGATCAAATAAAATACTACACCAAGTCAAAAGTTTACGTAGAGTTAAGAAATTTTATTTGAATTTGTAATATTAGAAAGTTTAATTTTTTTTTTTTTTTTTGTGGGGAGGAAAAAGTTTAAGTTTCATATCATAGTTGGAAAAATCAATTTATAGATAATTCACATGCTTTACTTAAAATAATAATGCATGCAAAAACATTTCAAAAACTCCAATTTCCATTTTCACCAACAACAGATTTTTCTAATAAACTCCTTCTAGCTTGACATGCATGAACCAAAGTTTAGGAAGGATAGACGAAGAGAAACTGACGTCCCAAAATGAGGTAGGATCAAAATCCATACTTCAATTCATTAATGCTAAGAACCCGAAAAATCACCCCAAAAATATAATGAGTTATAAATCCCAATAACATAGAATTTATAAAATAGTTTAAAGATATTTTTTAGCCATGCCGGAGTTCTAATCATGGAAAATCCTCCGGTCAATATTTCTTTAAAAACATTTATCTTGACATAATAAAATATGGCGTGCATTATTAAAACAATTTTTTGAACTATGAGTAAGGTGGGTCATATGTCAATTGACCGCAGATGGCGCCCCACTTGTTTGCCTGTTACTAATCCTCCTTTACAAAAGAACATTTCCCTCCTTTATATAGACATAATATAACTCATCCTAACTTTGATTCCTCATTTACTGAGGAATATCTCAACGTGTTACATGGTTCATTAAAATAATTTATCTTTGAACTTAATATTATACACTAAACTACACAAACACACACAAATATATATATACACGCACTCACACATACATAATATACTTATTCCCTCTCCGCCAAGAGAAAATGAAATTCATCATCAACTTAATCTTATAGTTATACTTATATGTATAGGATACCCTACATCTGAATAAAGGAAGATGGAACATTCACATTTTCTAATGAATTTACAGAAACATCTCAAACTAGAATTTTTTTCAAAACCGCCATTCGATAAAGTCTATTAACAAAATGAAATGAAATCTGAATATTTTGTACATTTTACTGGAGATAATCATTTAACATACAAAAACAATATAATTGGTCATATATCAAATATTAAAATAATTAATTCAAGAAAAATCATGTATAAAGGCTGATCCAGACATCACTATATTCGGAGCTACAATAGGTATCAACGAAATGTCAAATTAACTCGAAAACTTTTGTAAAGTTTAACGGAGATAGCCATTTCACATAGGAAACCAATACAATTGGTCCTATATCAAAACTCAAAGCCAATAATTAATTAAAATTCATGCACCAAAGCTGTGTTTTGTGTAGTTATTTATAGAAATTCGACTTCATCTTTGAAAATTCTTTTCTCTCCATCTAAACATAAAAATTTGATATCCTGATCAACCAAACATTAACTTTAATTCTGTAATAACCAATAACATTAGAAAAGAACTCATACCCTCAAAATAAAATCTGAAATCAACATGCAATTTGAAATACTCTGTAATATGCAACAAAAATTCATTTATAAACCTCTATATCAACAACCACAATCAACAATAAGAACACAAAACAATAATAGATAGTAAGCACGCATAAAAACAACAACAATGGTAAAAACTCATTCACAATAAAATCATTAGTAAACCATAAGCACACCCTAGAGAGGTTTTAAAGTTGGAGTTTTCTATGTTACCTCAAACAAGAATTGGAGACCAAAATTTTACTCGAGACTTTTCTTCAAGGAGTGAAAGTCTAACTTTAACCATCAAGATTCTCCTATTGCCACCATTTCTTCAAACTTTCCCTCTTCTATCTCAAATCCAACAGCCAACAAGTACGAGGAGGATGTAATTTTATTTTCTTTCTTCCTTTACAAAGTGATGAGTGATTCATGAAAGAAGCAAGATTTACATGTATTGGTAAGGTGAGTTTCTTCCTTCTTTCTCTCTTTTCCTCTTCTTTTTACATTAAGCCCTCCCTCTTTCTTTCTTTCATTTTTTTTTTCTAACAATTGGATTTTAAATAAGGCGGAGTGTGATGGAAATTTTATATCTAAATTACGGGAATAAAAAAATATAAATGATAGAATTATTGGTAAAATAATAATAAGTGGATTATACAATGTTTGGAGTGTTACAATGATCAATTCTATATTAATTCATATTTGTGACATTCCATTAATTGTCGCATTTTCTCCTTCGCTTGACAGAATCTACAAATATATAAATACTAAAATATTATACTTATTAATATAGAGATATAAACATTCCTTTTTCACTTTAAACTATAAAAAAAAAACATAATAATCTTTTAATACACATTGATTCCCTAATTCTAAATAACATGAAATTGACCTATTAAAAAAAAAATACATGAAATTGAATGTGTAATTTTGTTTCCATGTTTCCTAAAAAAGAATCAAAATTTAAAAAAATTTCTGAATTTATGATTACAATCTCTCAATTATCATTGATTTGAAGAATTCCTAAATTCTGATTGTTGAGTTTAATCCATAACTGCCATATAGAAGGTTGTTATACATAGTTAGTTAGTTGTCTTGCATAAAACTATAAAAAGCCTATATAACTAACATCTTGTAATAAGTGTATTGTATCGTGTGAATAATAAGTTTTCTGTGAAGATTGATTCAAGATCGATCCTAGATTAATGCAAAGATCAATCCTGTAGTGACAGATCAATCCTCGGTTTTCTGCAAATCGTTTTCTTTCTTCTTCTCCTTACCCGCTGCGCATTATCGTTTGTTCCAACAATTGGCATCTAGAGCTGGGTTAAAATCAAGGGAAACACGAGTGAAAAGTGAGGGGGATCAATCAAGGGAAACATAGAGTGATAGATTCTTGATAGGCATAATGAATAGCAATGGTTTTGGATCACATATTCTGGTTCTTGATGGCAAGAACTGGGATTGATGGAGTGCATTGATGAAATCTTTAGTTGGAGCACAAGAAGTGAGTGAAATTGTGCAATATGGCTATGAGGACTTGGTAGAGAATCCAATTGATGCATAGAGGAATGCATTCAAGGAAACCAAGAAGGACTGCAAAGCTTTGTTCTACATTCAGCAGAATGTTGACAACCAGCATTTTGAGAAGATTTCGAAAGCCACAAGATCCAAAGAAGCATGGGACATCTTAGAAAACTATCACACTGGTGGAGAAAAGGTGAAGCAAGTGAAGCTACAATCCTATAGAAGAAAGTATGAGATGATGCAGATGGAAGCAGATCAGAAAGTAAGTGATTACTTCTCAAAATTAACAGCCATAGTCAATCAAATGAGAACTTGTGGGGAGAACATTACAGATCAGATGGTGGTAGAAAAGGTGATGAGATCTTTAAGTCCAAAATTCGATTTCATAGATGTAGCTATTCAAGAAGCAAAGGATGTGAAAACTATGAAAATTGAATAGTTGCAAAATTCATTGGAAGCACATGAGCTCCTTGTGTTTGATAGAAATTTTGAAAGATCAGTTCAACAAGAACTTCAAGTTCAAACTACCAAGAAGGAAGGAAACTAGAAGGACTTCAAGAAAAAGGGAAAGAGAAGAGCAAATTGGTCCAACAATGGCAAGAACAAGATTGAAGGCAAAGCTGAATCTTCAAAGAAAGGGGGTTCTGGCAAAAGTCAGAACAAGAAGAAGATTTTGACAAAAGTAAGGTACAATGCTTCAACAGTGAGAAGTATGGGCACTTTGCAGATGAATGTTGGTTCAAGAAAGCTCAAAAGGATGATGAAGAAGCAAATCTGGCTCATGGGGATGATTCCAGTACAGTGTTGATGATGGCTACTACCAGTGATGAGAAGATCAAGAATGAAGAGTGGTTTCTTGACTCTGGATGCTCAAACCACATGACATCACATAGAGAATGGTTGACAAGTTTTGATGCTAGCAAGAAAACAAGCATAAAACTAGATGACAGCAAAAACCTGATGGCTGAAGGTAGTGGAAATATAGTGATCAAAAGCAATGATGGCAGAAGAATCATTATTGCAGATGTGATGTATGTTCCTGAGATGAAGTGTAATCTCATGAGCATTGGTCAATTGGTGGAGAAGGGATTCTTAATGACTATGGATGGTGACTCTTTGAAGCTGTTTGATGCAAAGAAGAAGTTGGTGCTCAAATTAAACATGTCAAAAAATAGAACCTACAGATGCAACATTTCAAGTGAGAAAATGATGTGTATGTCTACAGCAGTTAGTGAAGATGTTGAAGGCTTATGGCACAAGAGGTATGGTCATTTAAACCTTAGAAGTCTTAGTGATTTGAATTCCAAAGAATTGGTGTATGGGCTGCCAAAGCTGAATGTCATAAAAACTATTTGTGAAGTATGTGTGAAAAGTAAGCAAAGCAGGTTCCCATTTGTGTTTGAAGCACCTAAAAGAGCTACTGCAGCAGCAAGTGGTCCACTCTGATATATGTAGTCCTTTTGAAGTATCTTCATTGGGGGGAAGCAGATACTTCATCACTTTTGTTGATGAATTTACAAGAATGATGTGGTTGTATACAATCAAGCTTAAAAGTGAAACATTAGAGGTATTCAGGAAATTCAAGAGCTTAATTGAAAAAGAAAGTGACCAATCTATTAAGATCTTGAGAACTGATGGTGGAGGAGAATACACCTCAAAAGAATTTGAAGATTTCTGTGTCAATCAAGGTATTGTACATGAAGTGACAGCTCCATATACACCTCAGCACAATGGACTTGCTGAGAGAAGAAACAGAACCCTATTGAATATGGCAAGAAGCATGATCAAGCAGAAAAACCTACCACACAACTTTTGGGGTGAAGCAGTCACTGCAACTACTTATATCTTAAACAAATGCCCTACAAAGAAGCTGAATCTGAAGGTTTCAGAGGAAGCTTGGTGTGGAAGAAATCCGAGTGTGAAGCATTTCAAGGTTTTTGGCTCATTGTGCTATAAGCATGTACCAGACGTTAGGAGAAGCAAACTTGAATATAAGAGTGAGATTATGATACTTATAGGATATCATCCCACAGGTGCCTATAAGCTTTATAATCCTGTAACTCAAAAGGTGCATATCAGTAGGGATGTAATTGTGAATGAGGCTGAGAAGTGGAAATGGGAAGAGGAACCAGTGTACAGCGAAGAGAATCAACAAGGTTGCATTTATCCTGATTCCAGTGATGAAGAAGTGATCAGTAATGATGCAGGTGAACTAGGAGAAGTGGCAGCAGCAGTGAGACCTCAAAGAATCAGACAAATTCCAAGCAGGCTGAATGATTGTGAATTAATTTCTGATAATGCAGTAAATGATGAAGGTGATATCATTCACATTGCATTGTTGGCAGACTCTGAACCTCTCAATTATAAAGAAGCATTGAAGATGGATGTATGGAGGAAATCTATGATGGAAGAACTCCAATCAATTGAGAAGAATCAATCATGGGAGTTAGTTAACTTTCCAGACAAGAAAAGGAAAATAGTTATGAAGTGGGTCTTCAAACTGAAATTAAATCCTAATGGGAAAATTTCAAAACATAAGGCCAGGCTGGTAGCTAGAGGATTCTTACAGAAACATGGTATTGATTACAATGAAGTGTTTGCTCCAGTTGCAAGGCTTGAGACTATAAGATTAATGGTGGCTCTAGCTTGCAAGAGAAGGTGGTCACTCTACCATTTGGATGTAAAATCAGCATTTCTAAATGGTCCACTTGAAGAGATTGTGTTTGTGTCACAGCCCCCAGGATTTGAAATACAAGGCAAGGAAAACATGGTGTATAGACTCCATAAAGCCTTGTATGGTTTGAAGCAAACCCCTAGAGCCTGGAATAAGAGGATCGATCAGTTCCTAATTCAGATCGACTTCACAAAGTGTTCAGTAGAGTTTGGTGTATATGTGTAGAGTTCAAGTGCAGAAGAAACAATGATAATATGCTTATATGTGGATGATTTGCTCATCACTTGAAGCAAAGTATCAGAGATTGAAAGGGTGAAAAACAAGCTGAAATCTAAATTCGAAATGACTGATCTAGGTGAACTCTCATTCTTCCTAGGAATGGAATTTCTGAAGTTGAAAACAGGAACAGTTATGCATCAGCAGAAGTATATAGGTGAACTGCTGGAAAAATTTGAGATGAATAGCTGCAATTCAGTTTCAAATACATCAGAGACAAGCTCAAAGATTGATGAGTGCAGTGAGGAAGAAAGGGTCGATCCAACACTGTGCAGACAAATGGTTGGCTCACTGCGATATTTGTGCAACAGCAGGCCTGGCATCTGCTACTTAGTCAGTGTAATTAGCAAATTCATGAATGATCCAAGGAAGACTCACTTGATAGCTGCTAAAAAGATACTTAGGTATGTAAAAGGCACAAAGGAGTTTGGTCTGCTATTCCCTAATGGCAGCCAAGGTGAAGGAAGTGAACTCATTGGATACTCGGATAGTGATTGGTGTGGAGACATCACAGATAGAAGGAGTACATCTGGTTATGTTTTCAAGTTCAATGAAGCAGCCATATCTTGGTGTACAAAAAAGCAACCAGTGACTGCACTTTCATCCTGTGAGGCAGAATATATTGTAGGAACATTTGCAACTTGTCAAGCAATATGGCTGAATTCAGTGATGAAGGAACTAAGGTGTGAAGTGATGAAGCCTCTTAAACTCAGAATTGATAACAAGTCAGCAATCAGCCTTGCTAAAAATCCAATCTCACATGACAGAAGTAAACACATTGATATAAGGTTCCATTTCATTAGAGAACAAGTGAACAATGGAATGATTGAGGTGCAATATTGGACAACTGAAGTGCACCTAGCAGATGGTTTTACAAAGGCTTTGAAGCTTGACAGATTTGAGTTTTTGAGAAAGAAGCTTGGTGTTATAAATGTACAACAGTTATGAATTAAGGGAAAATGTTGAGTTTAATCCATAACTGCCATATAGAAGGTTGTTATACATAGTTAGCTAGTTAGTTAGTTGCCTTGCATAAAACTATAAAAGGCCTATATAACTAACATCTTGTAATAAGTGTATTGTAACGTGTGAATAATAAGTTTTCTGTGAAGATTGATTCAAGATCGATCCTGGATTAATGCAAAGATCAATCCTGTACTAACAGATCAATCCTGGTTTTCTGCAAATTGTTTTCTTTCTTCTTCTCCTTACCCACTGCGCATTATCATTTGTTTCAACACTGATTGTAATCCCACTATAATAGAAATAAATATTATCAATTAAACACTAAAAGACATTATTTGTTCATCCTCACTTTTGGTAGAGTTAAAAACATATAATTCAAAAGAGGAATAATTTTTCCTATCATTTTCAAAAATTTCCAATAATCACCTATTATCAATTTACCATAAAAAAGAGGTATCAATCGTAAACCTTACAATAATTACAAATTATTATTTCAAAAAATAAATAAATTAACCATTTGTGCCAAAAAAATTAACCATAACAAGTGTATATTTATAGGACAATAATCCATTTAAAGCACCCACTACTTTCTTCAAATAATGCATAGCTTTCATATTACTGCATAAGTTCCAATACATAAAACGAATACGAAAAATAAAGATTTTGGCCTAAATTAATTTTTTTTTTAAATGCAAGCCATACTAGATTTGATTCAGTTAGCAAAGTCACACAATAAAATGGTCCATTTAAATATATTGGGATAAATTACAAGTCTATTTTATTTTACATAAAATACTACACATAAAAAAATCGAAAACTATGGGAAGGCTAAATTTAAATTTTTTTATTCAATATTTATGTTACATTATCTTTGATATATTGGATTAATGCAAAATTAAAAGTCAATATATGGCATCAAGCATGTGTGCACTATATATATATATATATATATGCAATTTATATCATTATATTAAAAATAATTTTTTTTAAAAACTATCGGAAGACTAAATTTTTATTATAAACCTTTGAATTAATGACCATTTTATGAATGTTGCATATATATTTTACTTAAACTTTATCCTTTAAATTTCTAATGTCAACCTATAGATATTAAAAATAATTAAATTCAATATATATTAATATATACATTATCAAATTTTTATGTCTCATTCAATGTAAATTTTTATTTGTAATTATAACAATATTAAAAATGTATAATCTATATTAAAATAATCATTTTCTATCACATGCAACCTACGAGTTCAACTACACTAATATAATAGAAATAAATCCGTGAAACGCACAAGTATTATCCCTAGTATTTACTATGTATTCTAAGCTTGAGTAAACCAACCATATGCAAGCATCGTGTCTATGTAGCACATCTTAAAAAGTTTTTCATTCTTTCTTATTCTATCTAATAATGTACTTAATTAAATTTGAGTTAGAGACACTTTTCATCCTTTCTTATTCTTCTTTGAGAATATAAATGTCTAATAAACTTATATATATTCGACTTCAACTTCTTTTTTTTGGTGAATGGGCCTCAATCATTTTTTTAGTATTGAAAATTGCATTGATTATACTTTTATAAACAAAATAAATTTTATTTTTTAATATTTTTTTACCTAAAATTGAAATATCGTTGGCAAAGTGAAGGTGAGACATTCTAAAATCGAACCTTAACCAACACGAAAGCCTACAACTATAAAAAGGGAAAAAAGGATGCACCTCTCAAGCTCCCATTAACATGCACCAAGGCACGGGCCAAACTAATGCACTCGGTAATGCATTTCCTCCACCTAGGTGAAAAATTAATTATCTTCCTCACATAAATCCAAGTACCCTTAATCCATTTAGTCATAAGCCTTTTCAAAATCAACTTTGAACAAAATAAGTTATTTCTTTCTCTCCTTAGCTTATCAACAACCTCATTAGCAATAAGAATACCATCCAATATTTGTCGACCTCTTACAAACACCAACTGAGATTTCGAGATTACATGGGCAATTACCTTCTTCAATCTATTTGTCAAAACTTTTGCTAACACTTTATATATGCAACCGACTAAAGAGATAATTCTAAAGTCACCAAATGAGGATTCTCATTAAGTCATTCTTCATGTCAGCCAAAAACTCCTTGATGGATCTAGACTCTTAAGGCTATCACAATCTCAAATTGCTTGTTGCACTTCAACCTCATTGAACTGTATTTCTTACGAAACTGCTTTATCTTGACTTAAAGATTTGAAATTCAGATTTTCTAGATTTGGACGATTGATATATCTACTAGAAAAAGGAGACTCAAAACACTACACCCCAAATCATGTCAACTCCTTCCACAAGGATTCCATCCACCAAAATGTTAAAAATATAGTTTTGCTTACTTTTATTCGCCATCAAGACATGAAAGAATTTTGAGTTTACATTGACATCCTTTAACCACAAAGCTCCATATTTATGGCGCCGCGTATAACTATAAATCCTTAACAATGAGAATAAAGTGGTTGATATATGCGTCTCCATAATTTCTGATTCCGAGAGCACTACAAGAAAACCCTTCATTTGTGGCGGCCAAAAGCCCTCACAAAGGAGGAAAACAGCCACAAAAGACACATTTGTGGTGCCCTAAGGCAGCCACAAATAATCCAGTCACAAAGTTTTGTGTCGGCCAAAACGGCCACAAAAGTTGGTTTTTTTGGTTATCATTTGTGAGGGTTTAGGCCACCACAAAGTATAAAACTGATTAAAAAATACACAGTTTGTGGGGGTCAATACCTCCACAAATTCTCCCTTTTGTGAAGGTTTAGGCTGCCACAAAAGATGAAACTAATAAAAAAAAAAACATGTGAGGGCTTAGGCAGCCACTAAGTATCTCATTTGTGACCGTTTTATCAATATTATAATTTTTTTTCATAAGTATTATTTTGTTGCTTAAAAATTTACAATTTCTTAATAAAAGTCTATTTTACTAACATAATAAATCATAATAGCAAAAATAACTACAAAAAAATAACACTTCATCAACATTTTAAAAAATAACTTAAATAAGTTACTAGTATTTTCTTTTGCCAAATTTTACCAATATTAAAGTTTAAAAATAATATTATAACCAATTTTAAAAATAATATATTCTACATTCTAAAATAAAATATTAACGCTCCAAAAATAATTTACAACCATATAACTTTTTTCTTAATAATAATTGTATAAATTACTAATCTATATTTAAAATGCATTACAAACTAACTTGATGTAGGGTAGTGTCTGACTTGAAGCTTACAAACAAATAACAACTATTCGCAATCAACACAATAACATCATTGTCAAAATAAATATTAAATAATATTCATTGAATAAATAACTTCAAATAAAAAAAAATATAACATTAAAAAACAAAACATAAAAGATAAACATACTAAAATTCAAGATAGAAGGTACAGAGAAAAGTTGGAGAAAATAAAAGTTGAAGAAAAATATTTGTATACATAAGGTAGATTGAAAATTTAGAGAGAATGTAGAAATGAGAAGTGAGAAGAAGAGTGATATATATAGGGAGAAAAGAAGGCATTTGTGGTGGCCAAAGCGGCCACAAAATGCCAATGGAACTATTGCTCCAACGGGCTAAGCCCTCACAATGCTCCAACGGGCTGATTTTGTGGCGTCCTAAGCCCTCACAATGCTCCAACGCTGTGATTTTGTGAGGGTATATGCCGCCACAAAATCCTGCTGATATTTTCAATCAATCAAGTTCGTTGTGAGGATATTGGCCGCCACAAATTCAAATAACTTTTTCCACCAATAATTTATGACCGTTTTTGGCCACCACAAATGTTATAATCAGCAAAAAAAAAAAAATATTAATTTGTGATGGTTTTTTTTGCCACAAATAACAACCAATTTGAATTTTAGTATTTGTGAGAGCTTTTTCGATTAGCAATTTGTGAGAGTTTTTTTTCGACCACAAAATCTTTTTTAAGTTAGCTACAAATTGAGTGTTTTCTTGTAGTGGAGAACCATAACTTCTCCTCTAACATCCAACACATTTAACCTAATTTTGGACTCTTTTAAGTGTGTTTCAATATTTTGGCTACAATGTTTGTGCCACTCCCCGAGACTTCCTTTAATAGCCTTAAATTTTTGTTTTAAAGCATAACCTCTCCAACCTTCTACATTAATTTTTGCAGTGTTAAAGTTTATTTCTTTTGGATGACAAGTGATTTGAGTATAATTGATATTCTAGTCTTAAAATTTCTATTCTAGAAGTATTTGATAATTGTCATCCAAGTGAGAGATTGTTAGATTATTTAATTAATTAATTAATTATAGATTTGACAATAATCTATTATTAATTAGGAATTATTAATTTAAATTATGGGTAAGTATTATTAAATAATGAATTATGTGTTTGGCTATTCTTTCTCAATGAGTTGGACCAATTTGTAAAGTCAAATGAGAGATCCCTGTCCTAATCCGTTTAAGTATTTAATCGTTCTTACATTAGATGGTTTAACCTAATGCTCTAAACTCTAGACGATAATGATGGTAGTTCACCACTCATATATATTATAATTTGTATATACCATAGTTAAATTCTAATAGTTTGTCTATGCAATATCTGACATTTAAGATTGGCAGTGGAAGGGAACACGTTTGATTGTGAAACGAGACTAGTAAATAGCTCGTCTAAGACACATATCGCAGTGCAAAACGACCTATTCACAGTGCAAAAACATGTTACCAGATAAAATTCTTCATATAATATTCAAATATTAAATAAATTTGTTTTAATTATAATATTTATCACAAACACGCCTCTATTTTTTTTATACAAAAAAGCATACCTATATTAATTCAAGTGACAAAAACTTGGTGTCTCTTCTATTTCTTTTTTTTATCAAAATAAATTATATTCATTGATTTAAATTGGAGAATATATCAACACAATATAAATTCAACTTTGCTAAAAATAAAAAAGACAAATCTACGAATAAACTCACAGTATCTACAAATATGATAAAATTCAGGTGTCGAAATACCTATGCCTACGGATATGTAACGTTAACGACGCCGTAATCATTAATTGAAATATGTTATTGATCAAAGTTACTCTGTAAATCTGAACCAAAATGAAAAATGCACCAAGATGGAAAAACTAAAAAGCGATGCCCCAGGACGGGAAAATATAAAAACGTCGCATCTAGATGACGAAATCAGAAAAAGATACGAAAGAAAAATTAAATTTGTGTGGAAGTAACTTATTTAAATAAAAATAAAAAAGAAAAAAACAATTTGGAGTGGTGATTCTAGAACAAAAAACGGTCATAAATGACCTATCTTTAATGGAGGAAGAAGAGAACCAGGGTTTGAGAATTGAGGAAGTGGTTGTTCCTTTGCTTGTCTCTAAACATGGTCTCTCTTATATAATAACATCTCCATGTTTAGTTTTTTGAATATAATACAATAGGGCTGAGAGTTTTATAGCGCACTAAATGGTTCGATCGACAACTATGATAAGATTTGTCAATGATTTATGAAATGACATATCAATTAAATAAGAGTATTTGTGGTGTTGTTTGAATTAATTTTGATAAGGGGATGGCATGCCATACCAAACACAAGTCGATAAGGGGACATCTCTATTGGTGTTTTGTAGGCTGTTCTATGAGCCCAAAGAGCTTCTTCTAGCCGGCGGCTCCAGTCCTTCCTATTTGGCTGCACCATCTTTTCTAAAATAAGTTTTTATTTCCTTGTTTGAGATTTCAGCTTGCCCATTAGTTTGGGGGATGATAAGGTGTAAAAACTCTATGCACAACCCCATACTTCCAAAGCAAGGCTTTCATGGTGCGGTTGCAAAAATGAGTGCCTTGATCACATATGATGGTTGGGGGTATTCCAAACTTGGAAAAAATATTTGACCTGACAAAACCTGCAACAACTTTAGAATCATTAGTCCTAGTGGGTATTGCCTCCACCCACTTCGAAACATAATCAAGAACAAGTAAAATATAGACAAAACCAAAAGATACAAGGAAAGAGCCCATAAAGTCATTGCCCCACACATTAAATACTTCAAAGAAAAGCATGGGTTATTGAGGCATCTCATTCCTACGAGTGATTGTTGTTCCTGTGATTTGGCACTATTCACAAGTTCGGTAAGTCTCAAAAGAATCCTTAAACAAAGTGAGGCAAAAGAAACCTGAGTCTAAGGCTTTTCTTGCTTTCTGTTGAGGACCAAAATGTCCCCTTACCTGAGAGGCATGGCAAAAATTAAGAATGGATTGAGCCTCATGGTGGGGACACATCGCATAATCACCTGGTCACTACAAAATTTCCATAAATTTGGATCATCCCACACGTAGTATTTGGTATCGCTTTTGAGTTTGTGGATTTGTCTTCTTATTTAGTGGTTAGTGCTTCATTGTAAGTGTGGAAAATCATTGTATCAAATTTTCTATGTTAGAAGCAAACCAATCAAGTTCCAAACTCTTGTAACCCAACCCGATAGTGGATTTTGTGTTCCTCAAGCAAAATGGGGCTGTCAGAGTGTGTTGAGAACACTTGACTTGTGGAGTCAAGGAGTTGTGTGCCTTCAACCATCTAGGATTGTCAGATTGTGTGAAGACTTGGCTTGTAGACTAAAGGTGCTTGTGTTCCTCAAGAAGCTTGGGATTGTTAGGCTGTTTTGAGAAGACTGACTTGTAGGATCAGGTGTTGTGTAATTCAAGGAGTTGAATTAATGGATCAAATCCTTTTAAGTGAGAGGACATGACGTAGCTGCCAAGTTGGCGGTGAACCAAGATAAATTGTTTGTGTCACTTTACTCTTGCATTCCTTAGTTTTTTTATTGCTTCTACTCTAAGTCAGCAAACCCGAACCAACTTTAATCAAATAATGAAAAAGAATCCAACTTAGATTAACATAATTCAACCCCTTCTTCTTGTGTGTGAGCCTTTATAAAATATTCACTACCTTATGCTAACAAGTGCAAAATGAAAAAGGTTTTTATATAACAATGATTCGTAGTGATCATGGAGGTGAATTTGAAAACAAATTTTTTGAAAACTTATGTGAAGAGAAGGGAATCTTGCATAATTTTTCTTCTCCTAGAACACCCCAACAAAACGGTGTTGTAGATTGGAAAAACATATCTCTTTAGGAAATGGCACGCACCATGATTCACGAAATGAATGTTACCAAACACTTTTGGTAGAAGCAATTAAAATTGCGTGTTACATTCAAAATACAATCTATATTTGACGTATATTCAATAAGACTCCTTATAAATTATGGAAGGGAATAAAACCCAATATTTCCTATTTTCAGCAGTTTTGATGTATCTGTTATATCTTAAACACCAAAGACAATCTTGGGAAGTTTGACTAACGATCTTAAAAGTGCATGTTTTTGGGATACTATGAAGGGTCTAAAACCTATAGAGTATACAATAAACAAACACTGATTGTTGAGGAATCAATCCTTGTAAAGTTTGATGAAAAAAAGTTGGACCATAAAAATTCAAAGTGAGATGTAGACTTTCAAATTTATAGATTTAAAAGGAACTAAATCAAATTGAAGAAGTGTCAAACTCAGTCCAAAGTGAATCAGAAGATCCACCTAACAACTCAGATCAAGATCATCAAGAATCCAAAACTGGATTGAAATTCAGGTTTTCTCATCAAGAATCTTTGATCATAAGCAACACAAATGATCTCTTGAAAACCAAATATGCTTTTAAGGAGACATCTCTGTTTGGACCGCTCTTTGAAATTGAACCTATATCCATAGAAAAAGCACTATAAGATGATGGATGGATACTAGCTATGCAAAAAGAGCTTAACCAATTCAAAAAGAATGATATATAGGATCTAGTCCCCAGACCCATAGAAAAGAAGTCAATCGGAATAAATGGATTTTAAGAAACAAACTCAATGAGAAAAGGTGAAGTGGTTAGAAACAAAGCTAGACTCGTAACCCAATGATACAGTTAGTAAGAATTTATTGACTAAACTGAAAATTTTGCTCTAGTGGCAAGGTTAGAAGCTATCAAACTTTCGTTTGCAGTATTTAATAAAATCACCTTATATCAAATGGATGTGAAAAATGCTTTGTTAAATGGTTACGTCAATGAAGAAGTATATGTCAAACAACCTCCTTGTTTTGAAGACAATTAATTTCCTGAACATGTCTTCAAACTAAAGAAACCTTTATATGGTCTAAAATAGGCTCCAAAAGAGCTTGGTATGACAGACTAAACAACTTTTTAAAAAAAAAAAATTGAAAGAGGTCAAGTTGACACTACTTTATTTAGAAAATCATCTAAGAATGATCTTCTCATTGTCCAGATATATTTTGATGATATTATTTTTGGTTCTACTAACGGCAATCTCTGCCATGAATTTTCTTAATTAACGTAGAATGAATTTGAGATAAGTATGATGGAAAATGTAAATTATTTCTGGGAATTTAAATTCATAAAAACCTAGATGGTGTACTCATTCACCAGACAAAATAAACCCAAGATCTGCTTAAAAAGTTTAAAATGGATGGCTGTAAACCAATGGCCACACCTATGCATCCAACTTGCTCTATTGATAAGGACGAGTCAGGTAAAAAGGTAGATCAAAAGTTATATAGAGAAATGATAGGTTCCCTCCTCTATTTAACTGTCTCTAGACCTGATATTTTGTTGTGTGTATGTGTGTCGAATTTTAGTCTAACCCTAAGGAATCCCACTTAACACTTGTTAAGAGGATCTTTAGATATCTGAAATACATTACTAACCTTGATATGTTTTATAAGCAATTCTCTGAGTACAGGTTAGTAGGTTTCTATGACGCTGACTATGCTAGAAAGAAAGAGCACTAGTGGAAACTGCACATTCCTTGGTGACAATCTGATCTCCTGGTCAAACAAAAGACAAAGCATTATTGCTCTATCTACAACAGAAGCATAGTATATCTCAGTAACTAATTGCAGCACTCAACTGTTGTGGAGAAACATCAACTAGAAGATTTCAAAATTTATGAGAATAACATTCTTATCTTCTGTGATAACACTTCAGCCATATGTTTAACCAAAAACTCTATTTTACATTCTAGAGCAAAACATATAGATATTAAACATCACTTTATTAGGGATTATGTCCAGAAGGGTAGTTTAGACATTAAATTTGTCGAAACTGCAGTGGGTTGATATTTTCAAAAAACCCATTGATGAAGAGTCATGCTACCATAGGCTTGAAAAAATTCTAGTTAGCAATCACAATACAACAAACACATACACTTTTTGAGGACTTTTGGGTTGTAATGGGGCTTAGGTAAGGGTAGGACATTTTGGGATTGTAGGCTTTACTACTTGGAGTTAGGTACACATTTTCAAATTATTCTACCACTTTTTTTCTTCTTCACATTTTCATTGTGGAGATTCTCAAACATTGACAAAAGAACCAAGGTGTTATTTATCAAAGTACACAAACTGATTTTTTTTTTTTCTTTTTTTTTCTTTTTTTTTTGTTTTGATTTTTGTTTTTTATTTTTATTTTTATTTTTTTTAGAACCACCACCCAAACTTAAAAGGTTGCTTTCCCATGAGCAACCCCAAACTTAAAACTTTACCAAGATGAGACAAAAAAATTCCTACCTAACTCCAACTAAGGTGATGTAATTAAAGTCAAGTATTTGGCTTGTAATGTGGCTAGTAACCGAAAGAAAAGGGCAAGGCTCAAAGGTGATGTAATTAAAGTCAAGTATTTGGCTTGCATAGGGTAAATAGATAGGCTTGAACGACCAAACAAAATTGCCTCAGTGTATACATTAATTACAAGTGATGCAAGTCAAAATTAGTGCAAGTTCTGAAGGTATAACACATGTCTGGATAATCACACAACAAAGAATTAAAGTGTTTAGGCCCAAAAGCTCACAACTAGGATAATAAGAGAGAGTATGAACTTTCAAAATAATGCCAAACATGCCACTACAAAATTTATTTATTTATTTATTTTTAAAAAATGGCAAGTGAGATTTCTACAACCAATGAGTAATCAACAATGCATGCATTAGTGAAACTCATCAAATTGAGCAATGATATGAGCAAAGAAATAGAGTTTAAATTTCAAAATCTGAAACAGATAGTTTAAGACAAGCTTCAAGTTGTTAACAATTCTTCATCATAGTGCACGTTTACAAACAATTTAAAAGAAACAAATTCAAATAACAAAAATAAGATTGCAAAAATAAAAGTTACCTCTACCTATGGGTTGCCTCCCACGAAGCGCTTTTTTATGGTCATTAGCTTGACTTTAATTTACAGAAAGAACACATCATCCTTCTCACCAAGGAATACATATTTCAAGTGAGGTGGCAATTGCTTGAGCTCAACCAGTGGCGTCTCTTTCTTTTTCTCTACATACTCGTCTTCATTCCCTTTCAACTCCTCCCATCTAGTATGGAAGCGAGGGGAGTGAGATGGTGATACTTCTAACATGGCTAAAACATCTTTCACTCTTGGATCTTCATTATCTTTAACAACTTCTTGGGGTAGGCAAAACACTCTTTCTAACGGCAGAATGGGTACTTGATGTTCAACTTCTTCATCGATTATCGAATCGAAAATCTCAATTCGGTTGCACCGCTCTCTTTCGTTTGAATGCTCTATGGCTTTTAGAATATTGAATGTAACCGTTTTCTCATTTACCTTAAAGGTTATGGTGTCATCCGCCACATCAATCACAACTCTCCTTGTTGCTAAGAATGGTCTCCCCAAGATTTAGGGGATATCATTGTCTTCCTCCATGTCTAGTACCACAAAATCCACTGGAAAAATAAACTTATCTACTTTGACCAACACATCTTCCACCACCCCATATGGGTGTTTCATTGAGCGATCTGTAAATTATAACATCATATGTGTGTCTTTGACTCTTCCAATGCCTAACCTTTTGTATATGGAAAGGGGCATAAGACTCGCACTAGCCCCAAGATCACACAGGGCTTTCCCAAAAGTTCTATCCCCAATAGCACAAGGAATAGAGAAGCTTCCAGGATCCTTGAGCTTAGGTGGCAGCTTCCTCTATAGAATAGCACTACACTCTTCGGTAAACATCATTGTTTCACCGCCAATTTTCATTTTCTTTGATAGAATATCCTTCATGAACTTGGCATATGTCGGCATCTGCTCTAGTGCTTCTGCAAAAGGAATGTTAATTTGCAATTTTTTAAAAACATCAAGAAACTTACCAAATTGTTTTTCATATTCTTCCCTTTTTAATCTTTGAGAGAATGGAAGTTGAATTTTGGGCTTTGGCAGGGCTTCCTTTTTCTGCACCACAGGTTCTACCTCCTTTTCACGACCAATGTGCTCCCCAACTGATGTCGGGGTGACCATTTCCTCCGAGTGGGTTGGAGCTGAATCACTCCCACCCTCTTTGGCTTTAGGTGGTACTGGTTCACTTACCTTGCCATTCCTCGTTGTCACGACATTGACATTATTTCGTGGGTTCGGAACTGTGTCACTAGAAAAATTTCTAGGTGCTCTTTGTGCTAGTTGTTGAGCAAGTTGACCCAGTTGGGTCTCAAGATTCTTTATTGAGGTTGAGTGATTTTTCTGGATGGCTCTTGACTCTTCAATGAAAGAACTTGTGTTCGTTACTAGCTTCTCAATAAAATTCTCCCAATAAGCTTTTTGAGGTGGGGCTTGATTTGCTTTAGCTCCTTGTTGACCTTGAGATCCACCCTGGTTATCTTTCCATGAAAAATTTGGATGATTTCTCCAACCCGAATTGTACATACTAGAGTAGGGATTATTCTGCTTCCCATTGTAAAGTCCACCTCTTCTAGTTCTTCTATATCATCATCTGGTACTTTACAAGCTCCATTTTTATATGTTCCTCCACAAAAGTCACAACCTGCATGTTCCAATAATTTGACGGGGGCCACTTGAAGTTGTATATTTAGAGCTACCATCCCCTTATTTATCTCAACGGCGATAACATCTTTTATCTGTTTTGAGAGCAACTTTCCTTAAGCCAACCCAACATCCATAACATTCAATTCAAGCATACCGCTTTTTAACCCACCACATCTATCATACAACATCATTTGTTCATTTGATGCCATAATCTCAATAATTTTTTGTGCTTCTGATGCGGTTTTGTATTTCAAACCACCTGCTGTAGCATCCAACATAATTCTAGTGCTAGGCTTCAAACTATTACAAAATATTTGCATTTGAGGGATGGGATTAAGGGGAGGATTTTTGTATGAAAAATTTGGATGATTCCTCCACCCTTGATTATAAGTATTTGAAAAAGGGTCCCTTTTTTGTGGATTGTTAAGATAATTAAGTTGCTCATTACCCATTCCACCATTAACAGACATTCCGACTTGGCATTCAACAACCACATGACCAATAATACCACAAATTTCACAAGGAGGAACATTTTGTGTGACATCATTTACATTCAACTTTTCAAATTTTTGAAACAATGCATCTACCTTAGAAGCAATATGATCTAATGCATCAACTTCATACATGCCTCCTTTCTTCTGAGGAGATCGATCACTTGACCATTGGTAGTGGTTCTGTGCCATGTCTTCAATAAGAGCACAGGCTTCTTCTATGTTCTTGTTCATCAATGCTCCTCCTGCAACAACATATATTGTCATTCTTGTAGTGTGTGAGAGTCCATTGTAGAATGTATGGACATTTAGCCATCTCTCTAGCCCATGATGAGGGCACAATCTCAATATCTCTTTGAAGCGCTCTCAAGCTTCATAGAGCGACTCTCCTTCCTTTTGAGAAAAACTTGTGATTTGATTTCTCAATTGTACAGCTTTGCTTGGTGGAAAATATCTAGCAAGGAATGCTTGCTTTAACTGATCCCATGTGGTAATGGATTCAGAAGGCAATGAATGTAGCCAAACTCTAGCTCTATCCGTTAATGAAAAAGGGAAAAGTCTTAGTCTAATGGCGTCACTAGTCACTCCATTCATTTTCAAAGTATCACAATGCTTTAAAAAAATAGACAGATGGAGGTTTGGATCATCCGTTGGAGTACCATAGAATTGGTTTTGTTGTACCATAGATAGCAACGAAGGTTTTAATTCAAAATTGTTAGCCTCTACCTTCGGACGCGCAATACTCGAATGCGGTACCGTAGTACTGGGAGAGGCATATTCTTTCAAGGTTCTATTTTCAGCCATTTTTAAATCTTTTTTCTTGTTCAGAAATGTTTTTCTCTCTTCTTCTCCTATGAAAAAATATTTCTATCTCGAGTATTGGTTCGAAAAGATTCCCAAAACTTCGGATTCTTCGCATTCAAAGAGAGAAAAATAAGTAAAAAAAAATATATAAAAATGAAAAAAAAAAAAAAAGTGAATTTTTTTAGTCTAATCGGTATAGAAAAAGAGAATTAATATCAAAAACGAAATCCCCGGCAAAGGCACCAAAAACTTGATAAGACCGCAAGTGCACGGTATTATCGCGTAGTAAAAATTATAGTTCCCACAAGTACTTTGTTATGACTACTAGTGTCTCTTTACTATGATGATTAGCTAAAATAGTAAGTGTTGATAATGATTTTTGGTTTAAAATTCACAATAAAAATAAAGCCTTGGGATTGTAGTTTTCACAATGATAGATACAATAAAATTAACCTTCTATAAGTTATAGGTGTTAAACTCTTAAAAATCAGATAAATAATTGTAACTAATGCCTTCTTTTAAAGAACAAAAGTGTATTTTAAACTAATAACCAACCTATTTTCATGATTGATGTATTAGCAAAATCCTTTAAGAGAAGATATCTTTCATGATTTCAAAAGAACCAGAATCTATTTTCATGATTTGATTCTCTTGTCGATTCTTAGGGGTTAAATATCAAATCTACCTTTCGGTATATTATTTGATATCTAAATATGAATATGATTCTTACTAAGATTGGATAAAAAAGATCAACACCCATGACAAAAAGAAATAGAAATTGTTAGAGATCCAACATTGGAAATCCTACAATCCCAAGACAAGGAAGATCTACTCACATATGATCATAGTAGAATCAAAGCTTAAATATAAACACATTGGAAATATAAAATAATAGAATAAAATAACACAACAAAAATAGAAAACTGAATATTATTGAAACTAGAAAATTTCTAAGAGAAATACAAGAACAAAAGAAAGAGTAGTAAGAGATTGTGAGTAGGAGTGTGTGTCTAAAACTGAGTATTTCGGTCCTTTTTATAGTCCTAGGTAGGGGTGGACAAGCGGGCGGGTTCAGACAGATTCGGGCCCAAACAGTCAATCCGATTAAAACCGCGGGTTACATTAACAGGCCCCATTTCGACCACTTACAGTAACGGTTTGGTCGGTTGCGGATCCTCGATTTGGGCGGGTTCACGGTTTGGTTTATTCGGATTGGGCCATTAGTGACCCATTTTAGATTAAGGTCCAAATCATTCAAATTCTTTATTTTTTTTTATTTCAAATTTTAAAAAACAACATTTTGGGCCAAATTTTGTTGGTCCAATGCTCCATTTTTACTACTTGCAAAATAATGTTCACTATTGCTGAATATTTTAAACTATATATTTTATTATAAAAAATTCATAAAAAGATAAAATAACCTAAATCTATTTTTACTTGCTACAAATTAATGAAATTTAAAACAATGATTTAACCACGTACTTGATGGCAACAAGTTCAAATGTTTAAATTAAATTTACAGTTCACCACCAACTTGTTGGCAACAAGTTCAAATGTATAAATTATTGCTACAAATTAAATAAATTTACAACAATGATTTCACCACCTACTTGATGGCAACAAGTTCAAATGTTTAAATTAAATTTCCAGCAATGACTTCACCACCAACATGTTGGCAACAAGTTCAAATGTTTAATACATGTAACTAGAATTACAATTTAAAATGTAAGTCAATTCAAGTCTTCATAGATTCAGTACAACACAATAATTTGTTAAGGCACATGGTTTCTGCACAAGGGAAGCAATACATAAGTTATGTGACCAACTAATAAAATTAAAATTTTAACATAATAACTAATACATAACATGGATGTATAAATGTTAACTATGAAACTTATTCATTTGACAATGCAAACTTCCAACTTTGAACCTTGAAGAAACATATCATTGACATAATATCCATTTAACTAATTAGAGTCATTCAAAGGCAGTAACAATATAATACACACACAGAAACAATGTAAAAAATTTATCATCACCATAAGATAAAAGACAACTATAAGCATATACATTGAATAAAAAAATCAAAACCATAATTAACATATTAATGAAGCAAAATATAAAACCATAAACAAACTTGATAAACTATCAAACAGTACCAAAGCATGCTTTGAACCAAATATATATATCATACAGTATAAGGATAAAAATTTAACCACAGATGCTTTGAACCAAAAATATATATAAGCATTAACATATAGAAAAACAAATTAAAAATACAAAATAAATAAGACATGATTAACTATACACATTATCAAACACATTAAAAAAGAGAGGTATACAAATATCAAATACACATTATCATATATACACATAACCATACAAACATTGTTCAAGTATTAGAAATTAATCATTGGTTCATAAACAACAAACTCAAGTTTTAAAAAAGATACAAAAAAATAATAGAACTTACTTTTCTTTGATTCCAGTACTTTTTCTCTGCTGCTAAGGAAACCTTGTTGCATCCTTCCAAGGAACAACAACAGAAAGCCTCAAACAAAATAAAATTTATAATTAGGAAATAATAGTTAAGTATTTAGAAAAATTTGAAACTAAAAGAGGCAGAAAGCTATTGAAAGTAAACACGCATAATACCGTTAACAAAATACTCATAGAACTCTAACCTTACGTTATATGCTTCTTGCTCTCGGATGCTCTGAGCCAACAAACAAAAAGGATGCAATGAGCCAACAAACAACAGAAAAACAAATTGAAAATATAAAATAAATAAGATAAGATTAACTATATACATTATCAAACACATTAAAAAAAAAAGAGGTATACAAATATCAAATACACAATATCATATACACATAACCATACAAACATTGTTCAAGTATTAGAAATTAATCATTGATTCATAATCAACAAACTCAAGTTTTAAAAATGATAAAAAAAAAAATAATAATAGAACTTACTTTTCTTTGATTCCAGTACTTTTTCTCTGCTGCTAAGGAAACCTTGTTGCATCCTTCCAAGGAACAACAACAGAAAGCCTCAAAAAACATAAAAGTTATAGTTAGAAAATAATAGTTAAGTATTTAGAAAAATTTGAAACTAAAAGAGGTAGAAAGCTATTGAAAGTAAACACGCATAATACAGTTAACAAAATACTCATAGAACTCTAACCTTACGTTATATGCTTCTTGCTCTTAGATGCTCTAAGCCAACAAACAAAAAGGATGCTCTTGATCATAGAAAGCTTAACAAGATGAAAATTCTAGTGATAAAAAATAAACCCTAATTGTAAAAAATAATAATAAGCAAATCATAACAGAAAGTAATAAAACTTTCTACGAGTACCTTTATATATGCAATTGTGAGCTTTCTCCAACACTCTTTTACCCCTTCTCTGTTTGTGGTTGAAGATGTGAGATCGAAAGGGGTATAGTATAATGAAGTGAATAACGATCGAGAAAAATGTAGGCAGATTAGAAGCAGCAACAAGAGAGGTCGATTAACTTGAGAGACTAGAGAGATGAGATCAAGAGATTCTGAGATGTGTGACTAGGGTTTCGAAGGAAAGAAGAATGATAGTTGAAAACGAGAGAAAAGATGCAGAGCAATGGAGTCTTGGGCGGCTAGGGTTTGATGGAAGTAGTGATTTTATATGAAAAACTGAACTGGACTGGGCCAAAATCTGCAGAGCAAGGTTGGGCCTCAATCTCATATGTATTGGACGGTCGGTTTCGGTTGCTGATGGATCCAGTTTCTTCATCTGAGCCCGGCCGTGGTAGACCGTGTACATGCATTGAACTTCACCCGCGAGATCCGACAACCCGATCCAAACCACCCGTTTGCTTGTAGGCCGTATGGGTAGGACGGTTACGGGCGGCTACGGCACATCTGTCCAGCCCTAGTCCTAGGTGCCTTCATGAGCTTTAATTACAAAACCATTAGAATTTCATAGGAGGAAAACGGTTCAGCAGAAAATGAGCAGTTTATGGCCATAATGGCAATTACTGCCAAGCAATAATAGGGGCAGCAACAGAAGATGAACAGATTATGACCCTAATGGTCATTACTGCCAGGCAGTAATCCTTGCTGACTTGAAGTGGCAAATTTTTATTTTATTTATTTTTTTCGTTCATCCATTGTGGTTGTAATGACTATTATGTCCAGCTAGTAATGCTTGCTGGAACTTGAGTTTCTTTCATTTTCTTGATCATGATGCACCATGACTGCACCACTTGACTTCAAGGCTCTTTGGCCCCAAAAATCTTCACTTATTCCGTCACTTCTCCTTGCAATCAAAACAAAACAAAAAGGTAGTAAAGTAGAACTAAAACCGAATTAAAAACATCAAATTAACCTATCAAATAAAGCTATAAAAATAGATAAATTATAGCTTATAAAATTCCCCTATGCTTGAATCATTGCTTGTCCTCAAGCAATTGTTTCGGGTAAAAGTTATGGACAAGCAGACACCATGAATAGGAACTCAACATTCAGTTCAAGTGCATGCAATAGGCAACTTCCAAAACCAATGGATAACCAACTTCGATTCCAAATTAGGGACTTAGACTCATCTGAAAACACAATTCTCATCAATATGACACCCAACTCTCAAATTCTCTCGGTGTTTCAGGGTAATGGGCATTCACTCAAAATTTCACCAATGCAATGTTTCTGCCATAGGCTTGATTATTAACCAAATCTCCACTACATCTCTCATGAGAGCATATGTGAATCAAAAACACTTTTCAAGGTTGTAACGGGGCCAAGGGACAATAGGTGGGGAAAACCAATAAAGGGATTTTCAAAAGGCTATTTAAAATTAAACATATGATCATAGATACCATTTTTGAATAATTGGAGCTCAACGTATTCAAATAATCTTTCATCAGCCCAGACTTCAATCATCAATCAAATGTGTTACTCCAAGTGGAGCACCTTATTGTGTTTTCAAACTAAGACTAAGAACTTTTTTTTTCCTTCTTATTTTTTTTGTTTTTGTTTTTTTTTTTTTTAAATGTTGCTCCATTTTATTCAAAAGGGCACCTAATAATGATTTTATCGATAAAGCAAGGGACCAAGAAAGATAATTTATGTAAGACTTGGACAATTAGCGGAAAATATGAAACAAAACAAAACAAGTCCTGAGGCCTAAAAAACTAATCCTAAAGTGTTTTTTTCTTCAAACATGATCACAAGAGAATTTAGCCTTGAGACGGTTGCCAGTCAAGTTCTAGAGAACACAGTCAATGGTGAATAATCACTCATAACGAAGATAAGGGGCATAATATTTGATGATGTAACACAAGCCCCTATATAAGCCCAAAAATCACATTTAGTAGCTAAACCAATGAGAACACGTTGTTAGAGAATAACCTAATTTATCAAACTGATAGTGTGGAATCCGAAGGTGAGTTCATGCCTCTTTAATAACAACATGCACAGAAATTATGGTTCCCTATCTGCTACCTTCATGAGCTTTTTCTAAACTACTGCCTTTGCAACAAATTTAATTGGTTTCATGACCTGCATCTATCCCTAGACTACAGTTATCATGAATCTCTCATCTCAAGCATTCGTAAAGTCCACATCCGTTTCAAAATACGAATCGTAAAACATTTTAAACTTGATCAAGCAATAAAAAGCATTAAACACAGAGATGAGAAAAATAATTCAATAACCTCATTCATATAACTAGAAATCAAATCATAAAAATAAGGGTTTCATCTTATTTTACTCATCCCTAACAAACACGGTTTAGTTACTCATGACAGAGATAGAGATTAGAGAAGAATTACAAGAAGGATTCATAAATGATTCTTGATAAAACTGCTCAAATGGTGTTAGAAACAGTCGTATCTGAGTTTCTCTGTTAGGGCACAAGTCTCCAAACTTCCCAATGGTCAAAAAGATCCATAGAAAGTCAGAAAAACGTGTTTTTATACATTCTGATGCGCGTCACGCGCCCCAGTCGCAGGATTTGCGTATCAAGCGCGAATTGACAGATTCACTAGTGCGGAAATGCGCCCGAGGCACAGCTGTTGTGCTTCAGGCGCAAATTGACAGTTTCACCAGTGCAGAAATGCGCCCCAGGTGCAGTTGTTACACTTCAGGCGCACAACTTATTATGTCTGACGTTTTCTGCATTTTGCGCCTCTTTTGAGATTGAATTGGGTTTTGGTGTCTTCATGAAAGTTCTAGCTATGGATCTGAGCTTTCATTTGCACTTGGTTTGACTCCAATTGGTCATCTACACTCTAGATATGGCTGAAATACTCCACATAGGTCATGTTGATTTCTCACCAAAATTCAGCGCTGCACTAAAACAAAGAAACAACGCAAAACTACGAAAAATATCTACTGAATCAAGGAAATAAGAACATAAACATTTCATTAAATCAAAGAACTAAAATCAACAAAATATATCAAATAACTCCTTAAATTAACTAATGAATAAAAGATAAATAAGACTAAAAACAATGAAAAATGTGCATATGATGAAGAGTCATCACCCATTGCTGAAGACAAATTCAATCTTATAAAGAAACATCTAAAAATTTTGTTTATCAAAGAAAGATGTTTACATCCTCTATATACCTTGTCTCTGGTAAAACAGAGTGAATGGTTAAAAATATGATTGCTTTGTCTCTGATGATATTGAATTTACTTGTGCCTTTAGTTTATTAAAATTCAATTAACTTTGAATGTGTAACGTTTTAATTTAGTAAGATGTGATACTCTAACAGGTGATGCACACGTGGACTTTTTTTCTTTTCATTTTTTTTTTAAAAATCAACTGTTTTGGCTCTTAAACCTTTTTATACTCACGACCACTCACTATCACCCACGATTTTCACGACTCCCACACTTTCGTTCTTTGCAAACTATTCAACTTCGCGTTCTCCTCAAAATCTCCTGCTTCAACGATGTCAAGCTCATCCTCAATCCCCTAAACTATCAATACTACCTACGTTCCAATGCTTCAATGCAACCTCGATCAACTTGAGATTCTCTACCAACTAAAAGTCGATCTCGCAAACCTAGCTCACAATGATTTCAACTTTATTGATGACCTAGTTGTAGTTGGCTGGTTTGAGTACTTCAACCTAGGACAAGACGTTGCTCTAGACGTCCTAGTAAAAGAGCTTTGGAGGTTTGTTGATGCAAACATCGACGACGAGGTTTCTAGCACCATGTTGGGTCTTTCTATCAAGATTACTCACCAATACCTAACCGTTATCACAAGATGTTATAATGAAAGGATGATACTGGAAAATGGGTATGAATCAAGGGTTGACACCTTCAGAATCAACGTTGAACTTTTCGAGGACCTAAGGGTAAGATCCAAGTCTGTTCATCTTAAACCTAAGTATCGCATTCTCTTCAAAATCCTTATTGGGTGTGTGGTGCCCAAGGGTGGGTCGATAGACTATGTTAGCAAAGACCACAAAAGTTTTATGTGGAACATCTCTTGCAGAATCAAGACAAACCTACCCCCACATCATCTTGGAGTACATGCGGTCCTACATCATCACTTCCAGAATAGGAAAGATGAAAACCATTCCCTATCCCAGACTGATAGTTGTTGTACTTATGTGTACATCTTTTATTGAAGCTCTAGAGGATGCTGGAGGTTCTAAAAAAGAGAAACATTTGGTATCATTCTCTACTCCCACTTTCAACATCTCCAATCTTATCAAGATGAGGCTGGTGTCTCCCAAGCATTGTATTTGACCCAGTGGTGACTCCAGAAGAACAACGGGTCAATGAAGTGGATTTGTGGCTGCACCATTAGAGTTCGATGACTCCATCGCTCCATATTCGTAGAAGACAACAAAGAAGTCGTTTTGGAATATTTGCGTATGTCTCCATCTAGCCAAGTTGAGGCCCAAGTATGTTTCCCTCTGCATCGTGCTGAACAGGTCTTTAAGAATAAAGTAAAAGAGTGCTTATGTGTCTAAGCATTGAAGAGGATGAATATGTCACAACCATCGCCGATGAAGACCCGACAACTCCTCTTTAGAGGAAGAAACGAAAGGTAACTTCAGACTTTGAGCACCCTACACCTCTCCTAGTCCCTGAACCAAAACCAACCCCTCCCGTTCTCTCTCCTCAACAACCCAACTCAATCCCTCATTCCTCTGATCCAACACCCATCACCCCTCCCACTTATGACTCTGATACGCTAGGTGATATGTATGAAGCTACCCTAGTTGAGCATTTTGCTTCACTCGAATACATAACCCACCCCTTCCTTCACAAGCCTCGTACTTCCACTCAAATAAATATCTCCTCCATTACTTTACCATCATCTTCTCCATCCTCCATTACAACTCATGACCTCACTTCATCGCCCTCTTTTCCCAACGTCGTGCCTGTTGCACCAACTATTATCGACCTACCCTCTGACTCATCATCAAACGATTCCTCTAACTTTTCCCTCCCCACTTTCCCTTTTGACTCTGCTACTTCTTCCATCCCTCCAAAAATCGTCCCTTCCACCCAGTCCATTCCATCTAGTTTCCCTGACCTCCAAACATTCCTTACCTCCCTTACTACAAAATTCTCTCACACCAGAAATCAAAATGCTCAAAGTCTATATCCTAATGATGTTTCAAACTAGTGGAACAAAGTCCTATTCTTTGTCACAAATTGGATTCAGGACAATAAGGATCATGGAGAGCACATGGCTTCACAAAACTCTGTAGCTTTTAGACAAATAATTGAAATCATCTACTTATGGATGGTATAGCTTTAGAAAGCCAAGAGCATTCGATCTAGAAAGCTCCTCACAACTGCCTCATTAGGCTCATCCAAGCATGCCCTTCTCTCCCTTTGGTGATATCTTTCTGGAACCTTTAGTGGCTGCTCCAATCGCACAATTGCAACTTCCTGTGGTCATCCCATAGATCGAGATTTGCACTTGGATGCTCTTTTTGCCGCTGCTCTAGGATCTGCAGATTCTGCCTCTATAAGTCTGTCTGCATCTCCCTCTATCCCCTTGTTGGATTCATCTCAGTTTGTTAAAAAGGAAGATTTTGATCATCTGACTGGCAATACTAAGGCATTTATGGAAAAAACAATCAAGAATCAGGAGAATATTCAAAATATCCTTAGTTTAATTCTAGCTAGGCTCACCAATCCCACCTCTTAGTGTTTTATTCATATTTTTCTTTTCTTTTTTGTTTCCTCTCTTTTTGTCTGATGACAAAAGAGGGAGAATGTGTAATATTTTTTGTTTTCTAGTTTTTGAGAAATTGTAAGTAATAAATTTTCTTTTTATGAACTTTTTTTGTTAATGTATATTGATACTTTGTTAAAATATATGTCATCTAATGAATTGAACATGCATATTTTAAGGGGGAGCTTCGCTGTAACATGTTATTACCAATTTATCTCTTTGTTTTCTTTATCTCAAAAAAAAGTTTTTCACTTGTTTTCTCTATCTCTTTGTTTGTCATCATCAGAAAGGGGGAGATTGTTGGAACCAAGTTGATTTGAGGAAATATGCCCCTCACTTGTTTTAATGATAACAAAATCGTTTGAAGGAACAATTTAATGTTCTAACATTGTGATTAAGTGTGCAGGTGAGAAATCAACATATCCTCTAATAACTGGACGAAGACAAAAATACAAAATGACTTATCATCTCTTTGTTTCCTTGTTTGATATGAGAAACAATAATGCATCCCAATTGCCTCTGGAAATGCAAAACATATCGTAGTTATTTGCCTCTAATACACTCAACATGGATTTCGTTCTTCTGCCTTTGAAACACAAGCTAAAGAGAAATCATCTACATTTGCCTTTGATAAGCGTAACAAAAAATATTTTGCCTATGCATCTAACAAGCAGATAATATGCATCTGCCTCTAGCTAGCGTGACAAGCAAGTAACTGCCTATGCCTATGAAAATCACATCAAACATCTGATCGTCTGACTCTGAACATTTATGTATCATATGAAAAAGTCAACGCTTTGAAAAAATCAACGCTCTAAAGACAACGCCATTGTGCATCCTGTGATACATATCTTGAATCAGCTACCTGTCTAAAGATATCAAGACATTCTCTAATCACCGTTCCCTCTGTTTCCTAACTATTTCAAACAGATATGCTGAATCAGTACAAGATTAGTCTTTTATGGAAAACCTCTCTAACAAATCAATTCCACAAAGAAATGATGCGAAACTTCATGGATTATCCTAATTTTCTACAATCAGGACAACAACGAGAAACCCTAATCGTATGTTATAAAGGACGTGCCTCTTTCAACGAAGAAAGACACAAAATACACACAACATACAAGCAACAAGCGATAAACACATCTATATTCTCAATCTCATTCTATCTTACTTTAATGCTAAGAGAATTTCTGAAGAATTTTTTTTGTAAACACTCTACACGAGAGCTAATTCAGAAAAACCCAAAACCTTTTTGTTGTAACCTAGCCCAATTTCAATAGCTTGATTGTACTAAGCTAGAAGGTTGAGAAGATTCAACACATTCAGTGTGACTAGTAGGTGTTCAAGTGTAAGTCTGGTTCAGAGATAAACTAGTGGATTAAATCCTTCAGGTTGAAGGGACTGAATGTAGCTACCGTGTTGGGCCAAGACAAATCGTTGTGTCTCTCTACTCTGTTTTCATTCACTTGCATTACGTTCTTTACTTTAAGCATAGCCACATAAAAAGTTTTTAAAATCACAATTCAAACCCCCAATTTCTTGTGTTCTTTTTGTTCTACAATGTCAACTAGAAAAGTGAGACTCAAAGTGATCAAACATCGCACCCCGAATCATGTCAACTCTTTTCATATGGATTCCATCCAACAAAACATTGAAAATAGAGTTTTTCTTACTTTTATTCACCATCAAGACATGAAAGGATTTAGAGAATACATTGACATCCTTTAACCACAAAGCTCCAGATTTCTTCCACGGCATAGAACTATGAATCCTTAATAAGGAGAATAAAGTCGCTGATATATCACACCTTTCCATCATTTCTGATTCTGAGAGAACCACATCTTCTCCTCACCGAGACTTCCTTTAATAGCCTTAAGTTTTTGTTTTAAACCATAACCTCCCCAACCCTCTACATTAGTTTATGCTACGTTAAGCTTATTTCTCTTGGATGATAAGTGATTTGACTAAAATTTATATTCTAGTCCTAAAATTCCTATTCTTATAGTGTTTGATTTTTGTCATCCAAGCGATAGATTGTTAGATTAATTATTTAATTAATTAATTATAGATTTGACAATAATCTATTATTAGGAATTATTAATTTAAAGTATGGTTAATTATTATTAAACAATAAATTATGTGTGGGGCTATTATTTCTTAATGGACTGTGATAGATTGAAAATTTTTATAAAGCCAAATGAGGGGTCCCTACAATTAGTCATTTAGCTATTTAATCATTATTTCAGTAGATAGTTTATCCTAACGCTCTAAACCCTAGACGGTAATGATGGTAGTTCACCACATATCTTGTTCACTAAGCAACAATCTCTCGAATCCGAAATACCCACCATTATTGATATATTCTTTTTTATAAAACATTTGCTATAATTTGTATTTACCACATTTAAATTCTAACAGTTTATCTATGCAATGTCCAACATTTGAGATTTGCACTGCGAGGGAACACGTTTGATTGTGAAACAATGATAAGAAATAGCTCGTTTAAGACACGTATCGCTGTGCGAAATGACCCATTCGTAGTGCAAAAAAATGTTACTGAAAAATTCTTCATGTGACAAAAACTTGGTCTCTCTTTTATTGACGATGCCAAAGTTATTAATTGAAATATCTAATGGGTCAAAGCTACTCTGTAAATCTGAACTAAGACGAGAAAACTAAAAATCACCGCACCAAGATGGAAAAACAAAAAGAGAACATCACAACTAAATGACAAAATTAGAAAAAAGATGTGAAAGAAAATAAAGTTTATTTCGAGAGTACTATATACTATAACTAATAGACAAAATAAACACCATAACATCCGAATAGGATGTAGAAAGAATATTTTCAAGCCAAGTGGAGAAATTAGAAGGTAGAATGTCAAACGTGATCTCTAGAGGGGAGTGAAACCAAACCTGTTTTGTCTAAAGACATATGTAGAAAACGTGATTGATGCCTTCATCCTCCTTGTTGAATAAAGAATCAATTAAGACACCTCTTCAGATAAAGTTTGTTTTAACATTGAGACTATTATGCAAAATTCTCCATATTAGTTCACATGTTTTGCGATTATTTTAAGATTCCTTAACATGGTCAAACAATCCGAGTTGGATCAAGGGTTAGAGGTGGAGGACATATTCCGAGTTGGACCAATGGTCAGAGGCGGAGGAAGATTCAAAGCTTCCCAATGTTTAAAAATATGATAGGCACTTGAACAAATCTTTTGGGTGAAGACCCCAAACGAGATGCTCTATTTGGCTAGAGATAGGGAGTGGTAATCAATGTTCCTCATGGATACTATATCCACATGACCAATCCACATCCTTATAAAAACCATTTATTATAACTGGTTTTTATAACTAATCTATATTATTGAATTTGACTATGCAGACTTTTTAACTTGAAAATCCCTTTTTTTTCTCAAAAGCACCAAAATGCCCTACTGCAAAATTTAAATACAGAAATGTCCTACTTTTTAACCCCAGTTGCTGATCGCAATCTGGGGATGCGACATGCTAAAGGGCTTTTTTTTTGTTCTAATAGGAGGTCGCATCCTGGGGATGCGACCATGCACTATGCCTAATTTTTTTTTGGTTACATTTTATTTATTGGTATAATTATTATTTAATTAATTATAAATAATTAAATATTTAAAAAATCAAAATAATAATAATAAAATAAAATACATTATTAAATAATAATAATAATAATAATTTTAATACATCAAATTCATATTTTATAATAATTATTTTCATTAATTTTTATTTATTAGATAAAAAAAATAGGAGGAAGTTGTTATAGTAATGTGCCAAAAAAGGAGGAAGTTGTTATAATAATGTGACAAAACAAATAAGAGAAAGTGGTTTTAATATGGGCAAGTTGTTACAATAAAAATAAATAACGTGTCCCTAATATTTTGTCATAAAATAACAACGTATTTTCTTAACAACTCCTTCTTATTTAACTTCTTTTTTTATTTCCTAAATATTGTTAATCCTTCTTATTTAACTTCTTTTTTTATTTCCTAAATATTGTTAATGTAATTAAATAATAATAATTAAAAATGGTTAATGTAATTAAAAAATAATAGTAAAAATATAAAATTTTAATAATAAAATCAAACAAAATATCAAAGTTAACGTGTTTGAATATATGTGCAAAATAAATAACATGTTACATTGTTATTTTGACAACTCAATTCTATTTTGCAGTTAAATTAACACTTAATATTATTTTGTTAACAATTATGTTATT
>JBBPBP010009777.1:38397619-38415960 GCA_037974735.1 Cicer chorassanicum
TAATAAATTAAAAATAATTAAAAAAAATCAAAATACTATTAATAAAATAAAATAAACACTTTAATTTGGAGAGAAAAAAAAAAACAGTTCAATAAGAGGGAGTTGTTAAGAAAATAGGTTCTTATTTTATCGACAAAATATTAGGGAGACGTTATTTATTTTGGCACGTTATTATAACAATTTTCCCCTATTATAACAACTTACTCCTATTTCTTTTGGCATATTATTATAACAACTTCCTCTTTTTTCGCACATTAATTTAAAGATACATTAAATTGAAAGAAAAAAATACATTAATTTAAAATTAACATTAATATAAAATTTAAAAATATATTATTTATAATTAATTAAAATTAACAATAAGTCACTAATATTATTATTATTATTAAAATTAATAATATTATTAAAATTGTTATTATTATTATTTAATAATATATTTTATTTTATTATTAGTATTTTGATTTTTTAAATATTTTAATTATTTATAATTAATTAAATAATAATTATACCAATAAATAAAATAGAACCAAAAAAAATTTAGGCATAGTACATGGTCGCATCCCCGGGATGCGACCTCTTACTAGAATAAAAAAAAAAAACCCTTCAGCATGTCGCATCCTCAGGTTGCGATCAGCAACTGGGGCTAAAAAGTAGGGCATCTCTGTATTTAAATTTTGCAGTGGGGCATTTTAGAGCTTTTGAGAATAAAAAGGGATATTCAAGTTAAAAGGTCGACTATGCAAAACCGTTAATCTCCGCACCCAATTTTACAACCAATTTTTTTTGAAATAATTTATTTAAAAAAAGTCCAAATGTTTATGAAAAAAATAGAATTTTATTTTATAAAAAATTTTAAATTTCAATTTTGTTTTAAAAAATTTATCTTGAAAAAAATTTTCCAATTTTTTTTTTTAAAATTGAGTTTTATTTTTATAATAAATTTGTTTGAAGAGAAATCAAAATAAAAAATTTCTCAAAAAAAGAATGGAAAAAGAAATTTGTTTGGAGAAAAACTCAAATAAGATTTTTCGAAAAATATTCTCGGTATGAAAATTGTTAGGGAATTCAATTTTTTTTTGAAATTTTAACCCTAAAAAAATTAGTAGATAATAAAATTTAAACAAAAATTGTCCATGATGTATATATATTTATATTTTGATTAGTTAAAATTATAATTTAAAATCCATTATAAATGTGATTTGGGTTGAAAACATATTATTTTGTAACAACTTTAATAGTTTGGCAGCCCAACACGTTAAAAGTGATAAAACGAAACTATCAGACGAGACCTTTTCAAAATTAATAAATAAATTATTAATATTTTATTTAAAATTTATCTTTCGCACTTTTTTTTATGCAAAATTATTTATCAAATTATTTTAATTGATTTTGTTTAACAATTTTTTTTTCAATCGATAATAAAACTAATACATTTAATTTTTCTTGTGACATCGTTGATCTTAGATAACATTTAATTAATTTGAGTTTTGAAAAACTTGTTTCTGCTGAAACGACAGTTACAGGAATTGTTAACATTATTCTATAAACAATATATTCATTTGGAATAAAATCTAACTTTCTTATGTAATTAAGTATGTCAATTGGTGTATCATTTTCTACTTGTATTATCTCTCTTAGAATTTTAAGTTCTACCAATAAATCTAATCCATCGATGTCTAAGTTGTCCTTATGTTTTAAAGAACGTTCAAGGTTAATGCAATTTTCTTTTAATTTTTCATTATCCAATTATTTTAATTTCTCAATATTAAATAAGAAATCAAAAATATCTGCATACAATTTAAAATGTTCAAATCTACTTTGAAATGAAGTAATTGGTCTATCAGTTATGTTCAAGAAGTAATCAATTTCAAATGATAGAACAATATAATCTAATCAGCAAGATACTATTTGAAATAAAATTTTCTTCTAGTTCCTGCTCCAACCAAATACAGATTGTTGATCCTGCTACAATTTGAAACAAAGGGAAAAAGACTAATAAATTAGAACATAAGTACTTACTAATATGTTATCTAAATTAGAAAAATATATTAACACATAAAAAAGAGATGAATAAATTAGAAACACATACATGAATATATTATGGCAGTGGTAATAGCTGATCACACAATTAAAATTCAAAACGAAAAATAAAATCAAAGCAAGAAAATAGGAAGTAGAGTAAAAAACAATTATTTTGTTGTGTTGATAGCAAAATTTCAGAAAAAAGTTTCAATATGATATTTGAAGAGACTTTTTAGTGAAACACAATGTCTTTAATGTCATAAAATGCTTCTAACGGTACAATACCCTTATCATAAATAGGTGTATCATTATATGATTTTGATTGAATAGTAGTATAATTAACACAACTATCAATTTAAATAATGATTATGTCAAAAATTGGGAATTAAAAGCTTTTTTGGAAGCTTGCCACTGATAAGAGCTGGTCACACAATTAAAATTCAAAATGAAAAATAAAATCAAGGTAACTAAGTAGGAAGTAGAGTAAAAAACGATTGTTTTGTCGTGTTGATAGTAAAATTTCAGATGGAAGTTTCAATATGATATTTTAAGAGACTTTTCAGCTAAAAATAATGTCTTTAATGTTATAAAATACTTGCAACGCTAAAATACCCTTATAATAAATAGGTGCATCATTACATGATTTTGATTGACTAGTAGTACATTAACACAAATATCAATTTAAATAATGATTATGCAAAAAATCGTAAATTAAAAGTCTTTTCTGAATTTTTTTTATTCATGTCTAATTATCTATAGTTGTCGGAGGTCTAAGAAGTCTTTATAGTATATGATTGAGACTCTTGACTCATATAAAAATTAAAATAAATAAAAAATATTTTAAGGAGTTCTAAAACAAAGACTTTATCTGCCTCTCTTGGACCGGTTCTATAATTGATTTATAGTGGACTATGGTCGTCTCAATGTAAAAATTTGCTAACGTAGCTCATAAAGATATTAATTTACCGTGATTGGCAGGGTTATTTTATTTTATTTTTTCAAAAGAAGCAGGATTATTTAGTTGAACACATTTTAAACCCTTAAACCATAAAACTCGGCAGCTCCATCAGCTTTGTCCTCTGTATCAGAAACGCACGTTGGAGTTGCACTGAACTCAAAAGCTGGCCGTCGGAAAACGCAGCCGCCACCGCAAAAGTGAAAAAGCCCGTCTAGGTTTTTCACCTTTCTTAAATTTTTATTTTTCGGATTTTTATTCCCCTCTCCTGTAGTGCGCGTAAGCGCAAATTACGGACGCGATAGTCGCCACTGCTAAAGGCAACGCACCAAAGAATTGCGTCGCAACTGAGTTCCACTCCGCTTCTCGATTACGTGATTGAGCACTAAAGCGGTGCGATTGTAGATATAGATTGGTGTGCATGTTTGTTTTGTAAATTATAAAGATAAAGATTTCTTCTACAAATTATAGAGCAAGTGAAATAATCATCCCTAACATTTTTGTTTTGATTTGAAAGACCGATTTACTATTTTTAATTATTTTTAAATACAAATGTTAGTAATTTATTCGTGAAATTTTCTGGTATGAACCCAAGAGGTCGAGTCCTCTTCTTAATTAAAGTATTTTGATTCATGTGTCGATTATGCCATTAAATTTCAAGTCAGGTCTGTTTGAAAATTTGGGGAAATATTAATGTCTTATGTAGAGTTTGGTTTTAGTATAGAGAAAAAGCTCCAAGTCCAATTTGTTCGGAAGAAGCGTCATGGTGAGCATCACAGTAACTAATTAAGCACTTTTTGTTGGTTTGAAGGGATAAGCTCTTATTTTTTTTTAGAAAAAAGGGATAAGCTCATATTATTATTACATATACTGATGTGATATATAGTCACCCTGTTTTTAGAATTGTTTCTGCGTGAACCCATGCCGGGTTTGGAACAAAAAATTTATAAGAAAGCGAAACTTTAGTGATTTCACGATCTGGGATGCGATTCCTCTCGATCCCATAAAGATTTTGCCCAGAATGTGTGATCTTGCATATGATTTCTATCGTAATGAACAAGTAAGATTGTAACATGGTACGATCTTACAAGTTAGATTGAGGTTTCGATAACATTGTTTACAAGTTTGTTTTCTGGTTACTCCGTTAGGATGCTGTTGAATATTATTACTTGTGTCTGCACTTTATAAAGTTTAAAATTTCATATTATTATGGCACTCGACACCTAAATGCACTAACAATGCATGAATTGTGTTCATTTTTTTTTTGTTCTTTGTTTGGTTCACAGTTCATAGTTTTGCTCTTGGATTCGATGGGTACTGAGTTTGAAACAATTGAGGGACGAATAACATCTATGCTTTCGCATCTGCAGTCTGAGTATGGCATCCTTGAAAGATTGGTATACAAGAATAAGAACCAGCACCGCCGCTGTTCCTATTTCCAGCATCTTTTGAAGGTATGCACACTGTAGTTTAGTTTTCTGAAGTCAGTGTTCAATGATGTGAAATTGCTTAGTGTTGGGAAATTTTGTGGAAGCTTTTTTCCTGTTTTATTTTTTTTAAGAGTAATTGGATTTGCGTGGAAATTTGAATGGAAAATGTGTAGTTACAATTGCTTTTGCATGTATGCAATGTGTCTTAATAGGTCATTCTGGGTTTTGTATGGTTTGATAATTGTTAGGTGAGGAGGGATTTAAAGCTTCTGCAATTGGCAAACTTGGAGGAGCTTGTAACATCGTGTTTCTTTGTTATCAAAGGAGATAGACCAAAACAGAAGATTCATCTATTAGAGAGGTACGTTTATATTATTTCTTTAAGCTTCTTTGGACTTTTCCAAATTTTATGTGCAAATATTCAATTTAGATATCAAATCAATATAACTGAGGATGTGACATGATTGTGTGTTTGAAACATGTAGAGTGTTTTTCCTGTTAATATTTCATGCATTTCATCTCTTACCATTGTTTCATGTAGAGTGTCTTTTATGGAGGTGATTTCTAAGGCAAGAAAAAAAAATGCAGAAGGACGCTGTAGTATATAATTTCCACCGAAGGGGTAGAAAACCTGCATGATTTGAGGATTTTTTACCACTTTTTCTTTCTCTTTTTTCATTCATGGGTTAGGTTTATGTCCCCCCAATTGGTTTTCTTTTCTTTTTAATAAATTTTTAGCTTAAAAAAACTGATATCAACACACCTTAATGACTGAATGAAAGGGGGGAAAACTAGTTACCTTATGTGGCTAGGACAATGATACCGATACCATAGACCATTATTCAAACTCACATGTTGTGGTTAAAGAAAGAAGTATGTGAGTATGGATGTTACAATACTATAACACAAAATTTCAGTCCTCTAAGAAATGGATCAGTCTCTTGCATAATTTAACAGATTTCAGTCTTGCTACTTTCTTGCCCTTTATTTTGTTATTGCCTTCTGAACTATATTTCTGCAGAATTTTCTTCATCAATATGTGATGTTACTATTGGTCTGGTCTTGTGTTGGTAATAATATTGTCTACTTACTGTTTCACGACAGCTTGAAAAGGAGAAAATGCAATGATGAAAGGCATAATTTTTTGGAGCGTCTTTTAGGATCTGCACGACTACTAGCAGAGGTGAAATTGCAGATAAATATATATATATATATATATATTTTCTTTTTTTTTAAGATAATCTCTTGCTGTTTTCAATACTTCATATAAATAATTATTTAAGATCATTGTGTTTCTACTGTGCTGGCTCATAAGTTGTTTCCCTCTTCCCATGCATAGAGTATGACTAAGGATTCAACACAATAATTGATGCTAATAGGCACTTGGCCATTACGGGGTGCTCAAGTCCCACATCGAGTAGTATAGGGTGCCCAAGTCCTTGGGCTACCCTCCCTTAAAAGCTAGCTATCAGAGGGGAAGAGTGAAATCACCTAAATACTCCACTGAGCATCCCATACTACTTGTTGTGGGACTTGGGCACCCCTTAATACCCAAGTCACTAACTTACTATAAGATTTTAAGTGGGTTTTTTTCCCTATGCATTGGAACAGATTTAGCATTGGAACAGATTTAGCATTGGATCGCTTATTTCTTCTTGAGTCCTTTCGCTTATTTAATCGATGTTCTGTTTTCCCATGCAGATGGTTGAACCGATATTGAAGGCTGCAACGTATCCTTCTGCTAATATCATGTGATCTACCCATTTCATGTGGTTTCTTTTGTAATGATTTGTTCAGTTTATACTATATGCTCAGGGTTTAGTTGATTCATCATTGCTTGATCATGGTATAATAAGGAACATTAAACCTTTCTCATTTACTTCATAATATACGTACCTGTTGATCTTACCAAATGATACAAAATGCATATTTATATGAGTTTATTGTTTGATTTTTCGTTTTTGTTTCCTGTAATTAAGATACCATCTGAACAGTTTTTGGACTTTACATGATTAGTTTTAGACAGTGTTAATCTGTTATATATTTTCTTTATCTGTGCCAAAATCATCTATGTGCTCCACCATTCCCATTTATATTGATTTGTTGCCCTCTGCATGTCTTATTTCATACTTGATAACCTCAAAATTTTGCTACTAAAAAAAACCCTCAACATTTTGAGTTTATGAAGCATTTTCCTCTGCATGTCTTAGCTGTCTACTGTGATATTAGTCTATTATTTTATCCTCGAGTTGTATTTTCTTTTTGTCATTGTATACTCTTTAATAATAGAACATACAATCACTTAGAATTTGTTACCATGGTCAGCGCCAGTATCATGTAGTGCATACTTCTAGAACATCTTTTTTGAGTAATCTGTAAAGATCTCCTTATAAAATTTCTTTCCTTGACTATATAATAGTGAGATATCTGTATTGTTTGCTCGATCCTTTTTCATGGGACTTTCTGTGACAATTATGGCTTTGCTAGCGCGTCTACGAGTTTTAGTTCAACAAGTAAGTCTCCCATATTTTATGTATTATATTTAATCAAGGTTTCATCACAGTTAAATTGGAAGTTGTTTAATGTGGACACGAATGGTGAAGTTATTTGTAAATTAACTATGAAGTACTGGTGATATTATTTAGTACTGTAAATTTAAATAATTTGTGCTATTTAAGATGTTATGTTATATCTCTCTCTGTGATTGTGCATTTATCTCGATTGAGCTTTTTACCCTCCATGTGCAGATATTACTTGATGTTGTTTATTTGTTCAACATGGTTTCTTCTCTGTCTAGAAATAAGCAATCAGTAAAAATTACTCATGAGGGAATAGAGGTTAGTTTGTAGTTGTACCACTAAATTTTCTGCGACATATACTTATGCATAGACATGAGTATGTATCGAAAATAATAATTTATATGCTAATCTATTATTACTTCATCTGTTCTGATGTATATTACTGAATCAGGTTTTTAGAGAGTTCTACCCTGTTAGTGATGATTATGTTACATTAGAGTGTGTCTGGAAATCAGATAAGTATATATTACATGAGAGGAAGCATAAAAGGGGGAGTGAAAGTCGAGGCGAGGACTCTGGTGGAAATCTTTGTGTTCAAGCATCAAGTGTCAACTATAATACTATCGAGTCTATTCTTGGGGGTAAGAACCATGATGTGCTTAGTTCTGCTATTCCATCATGACTCCGTGTTCTTTAATTTTATATTTAATATTTAATTTAATTGTTTGGTGCATTGTTCAGTTGGTGATTAGTAATTGTTTTATAATAAATGTCTTGTATTCAATAGGGTTAACAAACTAGAGTTTGAGAAAAGGAGAGAAAGTGTTTAGAATCTGAAAACTGATTGTTATTCTGATTCTTCATGAAGTACAACATAGTATTTATAGTTTTATACAATAGTTGAAAATCTAGAAGCTACGTATTAGTTTTGTCAGTTAACACAATGCTAGCTAACTGTAGATCTGTATCTGCTACTTCCCAACAGAGTTCAATAAAAATTACAAAATAACTAATAGAAGCTTAGACTGAATCCATATTATTTCTGATACAATAGTAGCTTGACTCCTGTACTTGGCTTCTAAAATAGAGTGAGATAAATGTTTTTATGGGGAGATGATTTTTGATGTAATAATTAAACTTGCAGCTCCCACCAAAATCTAAAATCCATTCAGTACTCCACGTTTTCCTAGTTTAAAAAGGGAAAGAGAATGGAAGGGCAGGTTGAAGAGAATGGGAGTACGGACCAGGTGTTGATTAACTGGTGCAACAAACAAGCTGGACTTCTGATTTGGAGTCAATTTTCAAACTTCAACTTCAACTTTAAGCCCATTAGGGTTGGCCCAAAACCTTATATTAGTCGGTACTCCCTCCATTCCTATTTATAAGCAAAAGTTTTGATGTATTTAGTCTAAAACTTGGACCAAATACATCAACACTTTTGCTTATAACTAGGAACGGAGGGAGTACATAATTAGCAAATAGATAATAGGAAGCTCTAACAATGCTGAGCAGCTTTTGGCATTTCTGAGACTGGAAAACCTTGAGCATCAGCTTGATGGCGAACTGGTTTATCCTCTTTATTCTTTTCTTTTTCCCAATTAAAAGTTAAAATTCAAGTCTATTAACATTTTCTCTCTCCTTTGCTAGTTACACTGATCACCCTTATATCCTAAGGTAACAGTAATTTTTGATGTCATTAAACATGTTAAATTGTGTCTTGTGCAGATGACCAACTTGTCCCAGAGAAAGGTGAAGCAGATGCTGCTCTCAAAGAGGATCCCCCTCATGTTAAGGATATGAATATTGATTTGGTGAATACTGATTTGCTGACAAGCTTGTCGCAAATCGATGATGTTAAGGAGACTGTGTTTAGTAGCGAGGAAGGAGGACAAAATCATTGTGCCGCAAAAGTCTCTTTCTGCGAATCTTCACCAGAGGGTGGCTCACATGCATTACCACAGTCTTCAACCAGTGTCAAACTTTATTCCAGTTCGAAGAAGGTTGCATTTGTGTCAATAAAGAATCCTACATTAGTGCCGGAAAGTGTACAAAGCAGTATTTCTGTGTTAACTAGCAATGCCAAGGCTAAGCCATTTCATTTCATTGGAAATGAAAGTGCTCAACCAAAAGATGACAAAACGGATTCACTTGCTAGTATACTTACTAATGTAAATGCAAAGGATAGTATTTTTTAAAAGCTGCTGTTTCAAATGCAAGATTATTGAAAATTCAAATTCAAAAACATTGAAAATGACTTAATTGTGGATGATGAAACTTTTGGTGATAACATCACATTAGGAAAACTTTGATTGAATATGAAAGGCATTAATATGAAAGGCATTAACATTGTTATTTTTTTTAGTTTGAAAACTGTTTAAAAATCACAATTTATGCCACCGAAGATATTACTGGTTGAGTCGCGGACTAGGTCGCTCTCTTTAAGACGTTTCGCGGCACTGCCCAAATTGTGCAAGACAGACTATGAACCACGAAGTTCCTAGGATAAAATAGTCCAGATTCACTGTATCGGAGTTCCACGACACTGTAGAAAATCGTTCTAGAATTACACCCTCAATATGGCAGTTAAAGCCCCTCTCAATATGACGATTAAAGTCACTCCCAATATGGTACTATAACCACTCATAAATCAAAAGAACTACGACACAAAAACCGCTCTAAAAACGAAAGGATTACCACACAAAAATTGCTCTAAAAATGAAGGGACTGTGGCATAACAACCGCTCTAAAACCGAACGGACTGCGGCATAACAACCGCTCTAAAACCGAAGGAACTGCGATATAACAACCGAACGGACTGCGGCATAACAACCGCTCTAAAACCGAAGGAACTGCGACATAACTGCTCTAAAATCAAAGGGACTGTGACATAACAACCGCTCTAAAAATCGAAGGGACAGAAAGAAAGGAGAGAAGTGGCTTGAAAAATAGGCGAGCAGAATAAAAGAGAGAGAAAAGAGAAAGTTGGGAAAAGAATCTAACTTTGGTGTGCTTTTCACAATAGTTTGAAACTCATTATATAGTGATAGAAGCAAACTCACATATGATTTCTAATCAATGTGGGACTTTAGCATACTCAAAATAGGAGAGTTTTCCAATGTGAGAGTTCAAAAAAATTTCTTTCCAATGTTGGACTTGAATTTTAAAAAATATGTTTCTTTCCACTTGAATTTACAAAAACAAATTCTTTCCAATGTGGGACTTCAACAAATTTTTTTATTTTTTAAATTCACATAATAAATACTATGTTCCAACAATCCCCCACTTGAATTTAAAAAAGTGTTTCTGTAATAGCGTCAAACGCTTCTATAAGATCGTGCATAAACAAAGGTGTCTCTTGACTTGAACCTTTGCATAGTAAGTAAGATTCAGATTCAACAAGAGTGACTCGTAGTCTTGAACTCTATCTCTGACATCAAACCCACACACAACCTTTTCACAGGGTGTATTCTCAAAAGCCCGTGCATTAATGGCCCTGCACGTCTATCCCAGTATAGTGAATGCTCTAGGAATTCTGCCTCAAAATTTCATAGGAAGCGGTCCCACTTCCACATTCACATAGGTGAGTTTATCAAGAGTACTCCTGTAGTTAGGTACTCCCTCCACATAGAGCATAGATCTCATTAAGAGTTTCTATTACCTCATCCTATTATCGCTTCAGGAATCATGCTTCTCTGATTTATAATAGCATGTTCATCTCATATCACTTCACAACTTGTTATTACCCATTGAACCTAATTCTTGGGATCTCCAGTCTTTTAGGTCGGGTTACCATCATGAGTGACTCTATAGGCATTAGTCCCATCCTTTTGGATGTATTTATGACTTTCTCTCTAGCTAATCCTTTCGTCAAATGATCTGCCAAATTTTTCATCAGTGCGTACATGATCCACTATAACAACTCCTTTAGAAAGTAACTCTCTAACAGCGTTGTGCTTACGATGAATTTGTCGTCTCTTATCGTTGTAATAACGATTCTCAATCTTTGCAATAGCCCCGGTACTATCACAGTGGATCAACACAGCTGTCATAGGTTTTTCCTATAAATGGATCTGCACTGAAAAATTAAGAATGAATTCTTTAATTTCATTATTAGCTCTATCCAGCATTGTTCGTACATCTTTGGCTGCATTGAAGCTCCACATCTGATTGGTATTCAAAGAAACTTATCGGATGCAAAGAACGCCCACATGTTGCACTATTACGGAGGCTTGGGTTTGGCACACCTCCTAAACCCAAGATCAAGTTTTGTAATTTATTATAATGATAATTAATTTGACACATAGTGTCCTATAAACTGCTGTTTACAAAAAGAACCTTAAAGCAATATTATAAGAACCGATCTTGCAGAATTCTTAATTAGATTCAATTAACAATGTGTCATTTGTATTCTTCGCTATTATAATGAAGATGAAAGACCTTAATAAAATCGCTCTTGAGATATCATAAGACTTTACAAAGAGTTCTTTTCAATAATTATAGATGGTAGTTTACCAAATTAAGCATTGTGATTTTTAAATGATATCAAAATTTCAAACACCTAGTTGCAAACCACACTAAATATTTGTATATTTATATAATATAATACTCGATTTACATTGGACTATAAAAAATCTTAATTGACTAGCCATATCAAAATTTTATGTTGTAAGAGATATATAAAACTAAGTAAAAGATGAAATTGTAAACGTTATTCAATGTTAGAAATAGAGAACGTTCATGGAATTGTGTTAGAAAACGGAGAACGTTCTTGGTATTAAAGTTTGTGTAATTCAAGTTTAATATTAGTTGTATGTGATAACTAACTAACTAACTAATCACTCAGTTAGTTAGTTAGTCAGAGGACAATTAGAATAAGGAGAAATAAACTATGTATAAATAGCACACTCCATTCATTTAATAAATAAGTTCTACAATATATCTCATTCTATATTTTCATTATTCTTGCACTTGAGGTGAAAAGCTTGAAAGCTAACAATTGATATCCAGAGCGAGATTTTCGATCCTAAAGTGATAAACACGAGTGAAGTGTGAGGATAAACACGAGCAAAGTGTGAGGATCAAACACGAGTGAAGTGACAATGGGTTCAAGTGCAAACAATGGAAATTTTCCAGCCCACATGCCACACTTTGATGGAAAAGATTGAGATAGATGGAGAGTGCAGATTTCGAGCACTGTTTGGATTTCAAGAGGTGTTAGAAATCATAGAAAAAAGTTTTGAAGATCTGGTAGCCAATCTAATAGAGGAGTAGAGGTTGAATTTTAAGGAAAACAAGAAGAAAAATTGCAAGGCCACCTTCATTCTTCATCAATGCCTTGACACAACCAACTTTGACAAAATTTCTAATGCAAGAAGTGCAAAAGAAGCCTAGGACATTCTTGAGAAGTGTTATTCTAGAGGAACCAAGGTCAAGAAAGTGAAATTGCAGACCTTACAAAGACAATTCGAATTGTTGCAGATGGAGGAGCAAGAGAAGGTGTCAGATTTGATTTCAAGATTGAGGAGTATCACAGATCAGATGGCTAGTTGTGGGGAGAAGCTTAATGAGCAGAAGTTGTGTGAAAAGATATTGAGATCTTTACATCCTAGGTTCGATTACGTTGGGTGTGCAATTGAGGAATCTAAAGAGATTTCCACATTGAGTCTTGAAGAGCTGCATGGAACTTTCATTTCCACATTGAGTCTTGAAGAGTTGCATGGAACTTTAGAAGCAAGAGAGTTGAGAATGGATGAAAGGAGCGGGAGTAATTCTGTGAATCAGACACTGGTAGCATATGCCAACAAGAAAGGAGACCAGAAAAAGAATAAATTCAAGAAACCTGATCACGAGTCTGATTCTTCATTAGAAGAGGGCAATGCAAATGGTAAATCAAAAGAAAGATCAAAGAGCTTTGACAAGAAGAAGGTGCAATGTTACAATTGCGAGAAGTTTGGACACTTTGCTGGTGAATGTTGGGCTGGCAAATGAGGAAAATAGAAGAAGAAAGAAGAAGATGAAGCATGTACTGCTCAAGAAGATGATTCATATTCAAATTCAGACACAGTCTTGTTGATGGCAACTACAAACCAATAACGTTATGAAAACAATGTTAAAAACGAAGAACGTTCTTCGTCCCAGTTCCGTTTTCCTGATACTAGTTGCTCTAATCAGATGACAAGCCAGAGGGAATGGCTGGTGGATGTTGATACATCAAGAAGGAGCAAGATCAAGTTTGCTAATGATGGAGCCTTGGAAGCTGAGGGAGCTGGGTGTTGGAACCAAGTTGGTTTTACATTTAGAGTTTTGATGTTAACAAAAGTATTTTATGAAGAACAATATATTTGACTTCAAAGAGTGTGAAAGAAGATTCATGTTTTTGATGAAAATCTAACATAAGAATTTATTCAAATTTATAATTGAAGAAAATCTTTGACCAAATTGAAAAGAAAATATGGTCACAATTTGAAGAAGATTTGATCAAGATTTGAAGAATATTTGAATAATATTTGAAGAAGATTTGAATAAAATTTGAAAAATATTTAATTGAAGATTTGAAGAATATTTGATCAACATTTAATGAAAATTTGATGAATATTTGATCTACATTTAATGAAGATTTGAAGAAGATTTGAAGAATATTTGATCAACATTTAATGAAGATTTGAAGAATATTTGATCAACATTTAATGAAGATTTGAAGAATATTTGATTTGAAGAATTAACAAAGTCAATCTACACAAAATAGGAACAAAATCAATTTGAAGAATTTACAAAGTCAGTCCACACAAAATAGGAAAAAAATCAATATGAAGAATTTACAAACTCAATCTAAACAAGATACAATTCAGAATTAAATAAGGACTAAATTGAAGCCCAGATTTTCACTATAAATAGACACTCAAGGCTAAAGGAGAAAAACATCGAAAAGCAGAAAATAGTAGAAGAACTCAAGCTCAAAGTTCTCAATTCATCTTAGAGTTCAAAGAGAGAAACACTTGTTCGGGTTTGAAATATTTTCTGAGTGTTCTTTTCTTAAAGTGTGAGAGTTATTATTATTATCAGCTTTGTTAGAAGCAACTACTCAAGTTCCAATCTTTGTATCCAACTCGATAGTGGTTTAGTTCCTTCTTCAATCTGGGGTTGTCAGGTTGTTAGGAGAAGACTTGGCTTGTAGGGTCAAGGTGGTTAGTTCCTCAAAAGTCTGGGGTTGTCAGGCTGTTTGGGAAGACTGGCTTGGAGGGTCACGTGCTTTGTAATTCAAGGTATTTGAATTAGTGGATTAAAGCCTTCTGAATGAGGGGACTGGATGTTGCCAAGTTAATGGGGAACCAGGATAAAGCTATGTGTCAAATTATTTATACTTTCGTTGTTTGGTGCTTCTGAATCCGATTGCTTTTGCTCCAAGTAAGTTACCAAAACCAAACTAGTTTTTTAAATTATTTATAAATTATCAAAAAGTTATCAACTTGGGCAAACACAATTCAACCCCCCTTCTCGTGTTTGCACCTTTAATAGGCATCAGAGCTCGGTCTCAAGACTGAGCACTTTACAATGTTTGAGAAAAGATCCAAGGGTTCAATATGTTTGGATTCAGTGAAGAAGCTGCTGGAGGAAATATCAACAGACAACCTCTGTTTGATGGAGAACGTTTTGAGTATTGGAAAGACAGGCTGAGAAGTTTCTATATTTCACAATATCTTGAACTTTGGGACTTGGTGGAAGATGGTTATATTGCTCCGAAGAATACTGATGGTATTGAAATTCCAAGAAAAGAGATGAATGCTGATCATAAGAAGATGTACAAGATGCATCATAAGTCCAGAACATTCATGATAAATGCAATCACCTTCAAGGAGTTTGACAAGTGCACCAACAAAGAGACAACAAAAAGTATTTATGGTAGTCTGATTCTAACCTATGAAGGAAGCAAGCAAGTTCAAGAAGCAAAGGCCAACCTCCTAGTCAAAAAGTTTGAGTTGTTCAAGATGGAAGAAGATGAAGACATTGAAACAATGTTTTCCAGATTCCAGACCCTGGTCTCAAGATTAAAGGTACTTGAGAAGAGTAATACTATTGCTGATCATGTGAAGAAAATTCTTAGGAGTCTGACAAGTAAGTGGAGACCTAAGATCACTGCAATTCAGGAAGCAAAGGATTTGAATACTCTAAAGTTGGAAGAATTAATCAGCTCTCTCAGATTACATGAAATTGAGCTTGAAGAAGATGACCCCAAGAAGAAGAATAAGACTCTGGCCTTGAAATCTAACCAGAAGAAGGTTCTAAAGGCAACATCAGAATCAGAGGATAGTGATTAAGATAATTAGAATTTTAACTCAGAGGAAGAGGAGATTGCTTTCATAACCAAAAAAGTTTGAAAGATGTGGCACAACATAAAGAAGAAATTTCCCCAAAGATATTCCAAGCAATCTAACAGACGAAATGATGATAAATATGACAAGAGAAACACCATCTGCTATGGATGCAATGAACCTGGACATATCAAGTTAGAATGTTCAAATATGGAGAAAGAGAAACACCAAAGGAAGGATTCCAGACCCAAGAAGAAGAGTGTGATGGCTACATGGGATAATTCTGAGGAATCCTCTGACGGTGAACAAGAAGATTTGGGTATGATGGCTCATACCAACTCTACCTCTGGATCCAACACAGATTCTGACTCTGGAAGTGAATCAACAGATGAAGAAATTGAGGTATTTTCTGAATTTACTCGATCTGATTTAATTATTGCTATAAATGATTTTTTAAATATTAATCACAAATTGTCTTTAAAATTGAAAACACTTAGGAAAGAAAATATTAATCTAATTAAAAATGTTAATGTTTTAAAGAATAATAGTACTGAATTTAAAATAGAAAATACAAATCTGAAAACTGATATTACTGAACTTAATATAGAGAATGCAAATCTGAAAATTGATATTACTGAACTTAAGACAGATAATGCAACTATGAAAATTGATATTATTGAACTTAAAACAAAAAATGCAAATATGAAAACTGATATTGCTGAACATAAGGCTGAAAATCTAATTCGGAAAACTAATTATAGTTCAACATCAATTGAAAATACCACATGTAACTCTGATAAGCATGAAGAAGTATTTCAAGATTTTATTGATAGTGGTATGGAAAGAAGCAAGTATGCATCTATGATTTATGGGGTTAGTGGGAATGGTAAAAGAGGAATAGGATTCCAAGAAAAAGTAATTGAATCTAAGTTTATTTCCTCTGATGATTTATGTACTATTTGCTATAAGAAAGGTCACCCTAAAACATCTTGTCCTATGCTAACCACGTGGAAAGACAAGAAACCTTTAAGAACTAACAAACCAAGACCCAACAGAATTTGGGTACCAAAGGATAAAATTGTTTATGTTGCAGATGTTCTAAGCAACCAAATTGAAACACCAGTCATGGTGCCTAGTAAATGGATGCTTTCAATATATGAAGGCAAAAAGGTCTATGTTCCATGACCTAACAAACAGAAGCCAACTAACTCTGGTGGAAGAAGGACTAGTCAGCACAATGCCTATCAGAACCAGAACTATAACCATATGATGAACCATAAATATCTGGAGTATCAACAGACTCAAAACTAGCAGAGAAATAACACATATCAACAGAACTAGAACTACCAGAAGAATCAGAATTACCATTAGAGAAACCCGATACATCAGCAAAAACAGAAGTGGCAGATTAAAAGTCAGAATCAAGAGACTTCTTTGAACACTCCAATCAAATTCGTGAAGATTACAAACCTGGATGGGAATTCAAATCCCTTCATCCAGACTCTCTAATTAGAGAATATGCAAACTCAGAATCTGAAAACCAGGAAAGAAGAACTAAGAGGGTTTTCATAGTGAAACTGAAATTGTTAACATATAGGTGATATCTTTCTTTAAATTTAATTATTGTCTGATATTATGTTTACTGTGATAACAAGAAGCTTGATCATAAAAATCAAAGCTAGATAAATATTTTGCAGGTTCTCAAGAATTTAAGAGGAGTGATGCTTGGGATTTAGTAATTAGACCAAAGAAGAACATTATTGGAACCAAGTGGGTTTTCAGAAACCAGTGAAGTGGTCAGAAACAAGGCAATACTTGTCACAAAAAGGCTACAGTCAGCAAAAGGGCATTGATTACACTGAGACATTTGTTCTAGTGTCCAGGTTAGAAGCTATTCGTATTCTACTTTCTTTTGCTGCAAATAATAACATTACATTATTTCAAATGGATGTTAAAAGTGAATTTCTAAATGATTATATAAGTGAAGAAGTTTATGTTAAACAACCCCTAGGTTTTGAAAGTTCTAAATTTCCAAATCATGTTTTTAAACATAGGAAATCTATGTATGACCTAAAACAAGCACCTAGTGCATTGTATGATAGACTTAGTAACTTCTTGCTTAAAAATAACTTTGAAAAAGGACAAGTTGATAATACACTCTTTAGATGACATTCTTATTATTCAAATTTATGTTGATGACATTATTTTTTGGATCTACTAATGCACTCTTTGCCAAGAATTTTCAAAATTGATGCAGCTTGAATTTCAATTGAGTATGATGGGAGAACTTAAGTTTATCTTAGGGATACAAATTCAGCAAAGTAAAAGGGTATATACATTCATCAAACTAAATATACAAAAGAGCTTCGTAGGAAGTTTAAGATGAGTGATTGCAAACCTATGGCTACACCAATGCACCCTACTTGTTCACTTGAAAAAGATGATTTAGGCGAAAAAGTTGACCAAAAACCTATAGAGGAATGATAGGATCCCTACTTTACCTTACCGTTTCCAAACCTGACATCATATTTAATGTGCAAGATTTCAAGTTAACCCTAGTGAATCACATTTAACTATTGATACCTAAAAGGCACTACCAACCTTACCTTGTTCTACAAGAAATCTCATATGTACAAACTGAGTGGATACTGTGATTTTGATTATGCTGGAGATAACCTTGAGAGAAAGAGCACTAGTGGCAACTGCACAATTTTAGGTGACAACTTAATATCCTGATCAAGTAAGAGACAAAACACCATTGCAATGTCAACAACAGAGGCTTAGTATATTTCAGCAGCTAGCTGCAGTTCTCAACTATCTTACATTCTAGAGCTAATCACATATAGATCAAACACCACCTAATTGGGGTCTTTGTTCAAAAAGGGGTACTAAAAATTCAATTTGTAGACACTGAACACCAATGGGCTGACATATTCACCAAACCACTACTTGAAGATAGGTTTGACTTCATCAAGAAAAACCTAAACCTTACCTTCATACCTGAATGATGTTGTGATCACTTCAAAGTAGTTTAGTTTTACACTAGTTATAATATTTTCTTATATTATGTTATATTTATTTTATTCAAAAAAAAAAGAGAAAAACG
>JBBPBP010009777.1:38416158-38464382 GCA_037974735.1 Cicer chorassanicum
AGAAAAACGAAAAAAAAAAAAAAGAAGAGAAAAACGAAAAAACAAAAGAAATAAAAAAAAGAGGGAAAGTTTCACATTCAAGTCTTTTTGTCTGACGACCAAAGGGGGAGAAAGATATTTGATAAAGTGGAGAGAAAATGATACTAAGACTTAGGAGGAGACCTAAGTTCGGGGGAGTCAAAGAAATATAAAGAAAAGTTGTTATAAAAAATACAAGTTTTGTTATCATCAAAAAGGGGGAGATTGTTGGAACCAAGTTGGTTTTACATTTAGAGTTTTGATGTTAACAAAAGTATTTTATGACGAACAATATATTTGACTTCAAAGAGTGTGAAAGAAGATTCATGTTTTTGAAGAAAATCTAACATAAGAATTTATTCCAATTTATAATTGAAGAAAATCTTTGACCAAGTTGAAAAGAAAATATGGTTAAGATTTGAAGAAGATTTGATCATGATTTGAAGAATATTTGAATAATATTTGAAGAATATTTGAAAAATATTTAATTGAAGATTTGAAGAATATTTGATCAACATTTAATGAAGTTTTGAAGAATATTTGATTTGAAGAATTTACAAAGTCAATCTACACAAAATAGGAACAAAATCAATATGAAGAATTTACAAACTCAATCTAAACAAGATACAATTCAGAATTAAATAAGGACTAAATTGAAGTCCAAATTTTCACTATAAATAGACACTCAAGGCTGAAGGAGAAAAACATCGAAAAGCAGAAAAAAGCAAAAGAACTCAAGCTCAAAGTTCTCAATTCATCTTAGAGTTCAAAGAGAGAAACACTTGTTCAGGTTAGAAATATTTTCTAAGTGTTCTTTTCTTAAACTTTGAGAGTTATTATTATTTTCAGCTTTGTTAGAAGCAACTACTCAAGTTCCAATCTTTATATCCAACTCGATAGTGATTTAGTTCCTTCTTCAATCTGGGGTTGTCAGGTTGTTAGGCGAAGACTTGGCTTGTAGGGTCAAGGTGGTTAGTTCCTCAAAAGTCTGGGGTTGTCAGGCTGTTTGGGAAGACTGGCTTGGAGGGTCAAGTGTTTTGTAATTCAAGGTATTTGAATTAGTGGATTAAAGCCTTCTGAGTGAAGGGACTGAATGTAGCCAAGTTAACGGTGAACCAGGATAAAGCTATGTGTCAAATTATTTATGCTTTCTTTGTTTGCTGCTTCTAAATCCGATTGCTTTTACTCTAAGTAAGTTACCAAAACCAAACTAGTTTTCTAAATTATTTATAAGTTATCAAAAAGTTATCAACTTAGGCAAACACAATTCAACCCTTCCTTCTCGAACATAGTGATCAAAAGAAGAAATAGAAAAATAGTAAGTGATGTCTCATTGAACACTAATAAGGCAGAGATGTCCTGCTGGTTGAACCAGAAGATGATGGTTCAGAGAAAGTTAATGATGCAGAGGTTGCACAGGACCCATAAAGTGATGCAGAGGACGTGTTGCAGGTTAAGTCAAAAGAGGAGGGTTCAAAACAAGTCAGTGATGTGGATGTTCTTGGAAAAGACATTGAGCAATCTAAAGAGGCTACAGACAAAGTTGTTGCCCCTCTCACTATTGTGATGTTTGATAAAGAAATGGAGTTTTGGGGTATTGAAGTAAAACATGGAGAATCGCTCAAGATTGATCCAGGAGATGACAAGCTTGTTCACCTATCAATGGCATGTCTGGGAAAGATCCGCAATAAAGTAGAACCTGAGCTGGTGTTCGATGACGATGAAGATTCTGATAATGTTGATGGTGAAGATATCCTAATTAATGCTGCCAATGGGAAACCTGAGAATGAGTTGAAGAGTGGTGCAAAACCTTATGTAAACAAAGCTAAAGAAAAGAAGACATCAAATCCAAAACAGAATAAGAATGGTGTTAGCAGTAAAGTTGAAAGGGAAAGAATTCTAGTGGAGGAAGTGTTTGAGTAGCTGAAATGTTCAAGAGAAGGATTAACATCAGAGGAAGAATCAAATCATCTTCAAGTATTTGGACCAAACAAATTGGAAGAGAAAAAGAAGAGCATGTTTTTGAAGTTCTTAGGGTGTATGTGGAACCCTTTATCATGGGTTATGGAAGCTGCTGTATTAATGGCAATTTCTTTGACTAATGGCAGTGGAAGGCCACCTGATTGGCAGGATTTTGTTGGTATTACTACTCATTTGGTTACATAAGAACTAGATTGATGGGGCTGTTCTTGTTGGTGGAAGCACAAGGATTCCAAAGGTACAACAACTTTTGAAGGATTACTTTGATGGAAAGGACAACAAGGACAACATAGCACTTGGAAATCCTAGGAGGGAGAGTGAGCGTGCCAAGAGAGCTCTCAGCAGCTAGCACTAGATTCGTGTTGAAAATGAATCACTTTTTGATGGTGTTGACTTTTCTGAGCCACTTACCCGTTCTCGATTTGAAGAGTTGAACAATGACTTGTTCCGTAAGACAATGGGGCCTGTAAAGAAGGCAATCGACGATGCTGTTTTAGCACCCCAAAACAAGGGTTCTGAGAGATGGTCGAAGAGTTAAGAAGATTACTAGGTGTAGAATCACTTAGAAACTCGAATTAAGGGAAAGTGTTAGAAACGAAGAACATTCTTGGAATTGTGTTAGAAAACGGAGAACGTTCTTGGTATTAAAGTTTGTGTAATTCAAGTTTAGTATTAGTTGTATGCGATAACGAACTAACTAATCACTCAGTTAGTTAGTTAGAGGACAGTTAGAATAAGGGGGAATAAACTATGTATAAATAGCACATTCCATTCATTTAATAAATAAGTCCTACAATATATCTCATTCTATATTTTCATTATTGTTGCTCTTGAGGTGATAAGTTTGAAAATTAGTGAAAAAAATGTCATGTTAGTAATTGTCAAATTACTATCATCTTGTTGGTGTAAACACTCTTGTAAGTACCTAATCAATTAACGTGTGAATGATCTACAAGATTGATATTATTGTATTTAGGGTATTTTTTTAATCAATATAATTATTTGTATAAGAATATAATATTATTTAAGATAAGATTGAATGTTTTGTGTGTGTATATATTGTGCGAAAAAGCAAAAAACATGGCAAGGAGAAACTTTCCCTTCTGCCACTTCTCGAATAGGAGCTTAGATCTAGGTGAGAAGTGAGGTTTTGTGTTTGGCGGTTTTGAAACCCACCAAGACGGTTTTCTCGCGAAACAGAAAGAAAGAAGAAGAAATCTCATGGCCAGGGAGGGAAATGTTTACTATTCTCTTTTTCCAATGCTTCCTTCACTTATGCATATATATATATATGCATAAGTGAAGGAAGCATTGGAAAAAGAGAATAGTAAACATTTCCCTCCCTGGCCATGAGATTTCTTCTTCTTTCTTTCTGTTTCGCGAGAAAACCGTCTTGGTGGGTTTCAAAACCGCCAAACACAAAACCTCACTTCTCACCTAGATCTAAGCTCCTATTCGAGAAGTGGCAGAAGGGAAAGTTTCTCCTTGCCACGTTGCGGTGCTAGTGAGCTAGTTTTCAAAGCGACGTCGCGAGCTAAGTTTTTGCCAGAATTAATCGTGGTGCCGTAATCGGCTGTTAAAGCTACCGTTGAGGTAAGGGCTCTTTCCAAATTTAAGTTTTCATTTAGGACCTTATATGTGAATTTTTAGAAAATAAATTTGATGTGTTTGAGGTGTAGATTTGTGGAAAATGAATTTCATGTGTATATGGGGGAAATTATGGAAGTTGAATTTAATGGGATTTATGTTTGAAGATTTTGAGATTTAATTTGGTGATTTATGTTTGAAAATTTTGTGATTTATGGTTAAAAATTTGGAGAATTAAGTTGGTGATTTATGGTTAAAAATTGGAGATTTAATTTTGTGGTTTATGTTTAACAATTTGGAGTGTTATGGTTGAAAATTTTGGAAAATAAATTTGATGTGTTTGAGGTGTAGTTTTGTGGAAAATCAATTTAATGTGTTTATGGGTGAAATTGTGGAAGTTGATTTTGATGTGTTTGAGGTGTGGGTTGTGGTGATTCATGTTTGGTGTGTTTGATGTGTTCATAATTAATATATGAATTTTGAGAAGTGCTTTATTGTGTGGATTTTGTAGAAAAATGAAATGATATGATTTGGTGTGAATTGTGGAACTATGAGTTAATTATGTTTGAGTATGCTCTGTGTTGAATTTGAAAAATCATTAGTGTTAAATGAGCATTAAAAATTGGGAATCTTTTAATAGCTGCATTTACTTAATGGTTGTTGTGAAAAGAGTCAGAGTATGCTCATGCATTTCATAGTACATGGTGATCGGATGGGCCATGGTGATAGTGGTGACTGGAAGGGCCACGGAATTATGCTCATGCATTTCATAGTACATGGTGACCGGATGGGCCATGGTGATAATGGTGACCAGATGGGTGATGGTGATAATGGTGACCGAATGGGCCACGGTGATAGTGGTGACTGGATGGGCTCCAGGATGATGCCATGTGAATTGTTGGTTCATCTTATCCTTACCGGGATTATCGCGTCGTGCTGATATGTGAGAGATTGCACTTTAGTAAATCGTGTTGGTCTGTGAGCGACTACACCTTGATAATTAGTACTTCGGCTTGTGAGAGGCGATACAATTATGATTTACGCCCCTTCGATGAGGGTTTTGGTGAAATTTAGGAATCATGTGCATTGGCATATACGCATTGCATTAGGGTGCTTGGCACGCGAGTCGTGGTTGATATATTATGATGGTTGTATATACATACTTGATTGTTGTGTGTGACTTTGTTGTATTTGAAATATGTGATGGATTGACTTGGTGTTGAAAGTGTTAGAATGATTTTGAAATGTTTTCAAAACTGAAAATCTGTCATTTTTACAGTTGTATTCGAACACAACAGGGTCGTAGTCGAATACAATTATGATGTATTTGCTATTGACTTGTGAATTCGCACTTGTATTCGGCTACGTGGATGTTGCAGTCGAATAGAGATATCAAAATCTTGCCATTGACTTCGCAAATGTATTCGAATACAAGGGGGTTGCAGTCAAATACAAAATCTGCAGGATTTTTCACTGTTTTCGCATTTGTTTTCGAATACACCAGGTCTGTATTCGAATACAGTTGTGTTGTTTGTGATGTTTTTGCTGTTTTCGCATCAATATTCTTATACAACAGGTATGTATTGGAATACAATTGTGTTGTTTGTGTTGTTCTTGCTATTTTCGCATCTATATTCGAATACAAGGATGCTGTATTCGAATACGACAGTGCAGTTTGGTCCAAAACTTCATTTTTTTCAACTTGTTTATGGCATGTTTAGCATATGAAAACCCTTTTTAGATGTATGCTAAGTTTAAAGGTCATTTTGTGCACTTAAAATTTGAATGCTATGTGGTATTTGTTAATTTCTGTTGGTGACCCTTTACAATTTTGTGGAAATATGGGCTTTGCCCTTAGATGAGAACCAAGGTCGTTCTAAGGCGTGACATAGCGAGGGGTTGGTTTTTTGACTAAAAGCATTAGGGCTTGATGCCGCTCGTGGATTCTCAGTACTCAGTCACCCTCTATAAGCTTAATGATCAGCTTAGGGTTTTAATTAATAATTTTATTTATTTTGCCTTTCTTATTTCAAAGTTGTCGTTGTAAAAAGGGAACTTATGTATTTGAAACAAACTATTTTAGTCAGTGTATATTTTACTTGGATATTTTAGATTTTTGTTCAAAACCATTTCCGCTATTTGTAATTATTGTATACCTTTGTCGTGGTGTTACGACTTAAATATTTTATCCAAGAGTATTTTCTTCATTTATGGATTTAACTTGGTATTTTTATCAATTTATTTTTAAAAAAATATACACTCGCGCTATTAAAAATCTGGGTGTTACATTGGGGTATCAGAGCTTTGGTTTTAAATTTCTTTGGGGCTGTGATTTGGGTGTCCTAAGCTGATCAAGAGTCGAGGTTAGGGGTATCACGTAACTAGAGTCCACGTGTACCTTCTGTTTTGTTGTCTTGGGTCAAGCATGATGTGCTTAAGTAGTTTATTGTTTCATATAGCACTGTAGTTGGAAAAGTAGTTAAAACATAAAACATTAGTCGACTTTGGTCGACGAATGTCTCTGAATTCCTTAAACGTATCGGTCTAGGAAAGACAGGGTTGAAGCAAATCATGACGACATGGAATTTATGAAGAGGTTCCAAGGATACATAGGCTATGTTATTGGTGTTAACTCGAAGATGATGGGTATGGATGGATTAACGTTAGACTGGTAAGGGATTTCAAGTAAAGATCTAACTGGAGTATTTTTTTTAGAAAAGTGTTAGATGTTTTCCTGGTGGATTTCAGGACGAGACTTGATGAAGTTTGATATCTATCAAAAAGATGTGAACACCATGAAATTGTTGAGAAGACGAGGCTTCCATTTGGAATAGCATTTGGTGCTTAGGTGTCAACGAAGGAGGCTTGTATTGAAGTTAAGGTGCGCTACACATTAGGGGTGAATACTACCTTGGTTAGATAAAGGACACTGTGAGGAATAGTTGATACCTTGAGGGGTAAGGCCGAGCAGTCGAGTTAAAATAGATTCGTGACTTAGATTGTTAAGTATGAATCTCCTGACGATTAAAGAAGTGAGACCATATATTTTATTGGTAAGTGACTAATCTCTGTGTGGTTTAGGAGATAATAAGTATGAATAGTGATTGTAGATGAAACTATTGACGCGTAAATGTGAATTTTGGGTGATGTTTGGGTAAACATATGGAGTTAAGCCTTTATGTATTGAACAACATGTTACTGCTAAGTGGAATTGGAAGTACAAAGTACAAGAATACTTAAAGATTGTTGCAATGAAAGTTTGGAGTGTCTACAAAAGGATGGTAAACACTAGGAGAGTGTGAATATTTTGATAAATTAGAGGGATTAATCCAGATTTGATTTGAGACCCTGAGATGGTTAATCTTTAAGTCGACGATTCAAAGTCCACAAGGTTGGATGGAGGACCAAGTGACACCTTAAACTTGCATGATCAAGGGAGTTGAAGTAGGCAAGTGATAAATACTTCATGTTATGTATGGAAGTGTTTGAAGATTTACTAACAATGTTGTGTTATGATTAGAAGAGTTTTCATTAGTGAGATTACTAAGGCGGTTAGAGTCAATGATGAATAAGACCTTGTATTGTATCTTAAGAGGACATGGATGAATTTAGACGGTGTAGTGAGTATTTGAGGATTTCAAGGATCAGATTTTATAATTTTATTTAAATGACATAGCGTGAATAGGAAGAAATGTAACAAATGATTTATGGTTTAGTTGTTGTTCTTGGAAAGCCAAGCGTTAAGATTTGAAATGAGTGTTTCAGTTACTAGATGGACGAAGAAGATATGTGGGTCTTGGAGATATTTTACTGCAAAGTTATGAGGATGAGGTTACCGATAATTATTCCTTTGGAGATGCCTATTGGGAATGTTTGAGAAGTAGTTCTTTAGGGTGTTCGATTGCCGAGATTCTTTTAGTTGGTACCTTGGTGAAGGTTGAGAATGAATAAGAAAATCCAGTAAGTGAACCAAATTTTGGAAAATGTGCCATGAAACTTGTTGTAGCAGCACATGGGTATGTAGCTTATGTCAATTAAGGATTCATAAAATGAAATAGCTCACCCGTAAATCAGACATTGTTGTTAGAAGGGTATGCCAATGAATTCAAAGGCACTACTTGAATGCATGTCATAGGGGTGCGTTATTGTGTTCGTCAATCAAAAGAGTTAAATGTTAGTTTGGTAGGGAAGAATTGGGCATGGAATGAAAAAGTTTGGTGGGAACTAGTAAGGCTTGATTTATTGAAATCACTATAATGAAGAAAGACGAAGTAAGATGGAAGATGAGCTAATAAAATAAAGGACTCTAGATGTTGACCACAGGGACGGTTGAATGACGGTAGAGGTGAAAAGTGTTTTGAGGTATATTTTAGATGTAGAATATTTCATAGGAAGTGTGAAAATTTGGAGGAATTAAGTTTTATTGAACTGTTGAAGGAATTCTTAATGATTAGGATGACAGGATTATCCGAAGGAAGAAAAGTTTAATAGTAAAAGAAAAGACAAAAAGAAAATCAAGTTCACTTGGATGATATTTTGGGATATGACGCACAACGGTGTGTACCAATTGTGGCTGTCAAAGGAGAGAGCAACTTTTGGAAAAAGACATACAGGAGTAAGCTAAGTAATGATTTTGAAATAATGAAGATGTATCAAGGTTCGTGGTAGAAATTTAAGGTTTGTATTAATGGAAAAGTGACGGAGTTAATACAATGTGTTTGGCCGGTTATAATGAAAAGATAATCATCGAACTGCAAATAAAGGACGCGGCGAAATTGAGAAGTATCAGAATGAATGTTTGCAGCAGATGGAGGAAAATTATTTTCGGGTTTGTCCATAATTGGGAAGTATGTAGGAAATTGACTAGTGAAACGTGAATTTGAGGTGTTAGGAATGAGACGAATGTAGGTCTTAACCAATGAATGAAATTCAAATTGGATTTTGTTGGAGACGTGACTCTGGAAATGAAGCACTTAACCTAAAGGGAGTTTGTGTGTTGTAGGTGGTATAGTTCTGGCAAGTTGTCGAAAATATTGGAGGAAACTTTGATCACCAATCGGATGTTGGGATGTGATTATTAAAGTTATAATTAGACCAACATTCTGATAAGAACACTGTGGTTTGGTGTAGTGGTGCGACTAAAGGAAATCGAGGATTTGTGGGCAATGGAGAAATTAGGGAGTTCTCAGCGGTAATGATTGTTTTATGCTCAGGGTGTTGGTGTCATACTTAGAGTTTCAGTTTGGAACCTAATGGATGTTCCGTACCAAGTGGACGTATATGAGGCTTTGTGGCATAGTTCTAGGCGATTGTACTTCATCGATAAGAAAATAAGGGGAACTCAGTGGACCTTGAGAAGATTGTTAGACCGATTGTGCCTCGGGATAACTTTAACTCCAAGTCGAAGGGAGCATTATTACAATTAGGTTAAGATGGTCTAAGCCATCATCATGGTTGTTGGCTACCTATTGACAAATTGAGGAACTGATCATCCCCAATCTCTTGTTGACGATAGACAAAATCATGTTGAATGGAATGGGCGAGTCTTACTAGCTATGATTGTGCGTAAAGTTATTAAGTACCTTATGAAAAGGGATAGACGACACTTTCTTCGAGTAGACCAGACGAAACAAGTCCTAACATGTATGTGGAGGTTGAATGCAAACCTAGTGTGGGTACTACTCTTACTTTAAGTTTCGAGGACGAAACTTCTTTTTGGAGGGTAGTAATGTAAAACCCTTAATTTTAAACTCTAAATTATGCAATTTTAGTATATTTGGTGTTAAATTGCTAAGCATTTAGCCCAATTTTAATTCATTTCGTGAATTAAATACCAAAAGCATATTTTATTAGAGTTTGTTATATGTTTATTATACATATATTTTTATATATATTTTTAGATCCGGTTAAATTATTCGTCGAAGAATAATTTCTTTATGTTGCGAAGAATTTAAAACCGAACAGTTTTGTTAAAAATATATCTGGTTGCTGAAAATTTTACCTGTCAATTGAGTTGCAACGAGAATAGATATTTTTATCAAAATAGTTGAGAGGTGTGTGTGAGAGTTTTAGATATTTGTTGGTTGGGTTTATATATATATATATATATATATAAAAGTTACTACTCACCAAATATTATATACATATATATATATATATATATATATATATATATATATATATATATATATATGCATAAGTGAAGGAAGGATTGGAAAAAGAGAGAAGTAAACATTTCCCTCCCTGCCCGTGAGATTTCTTCTTCTTTCTTTCTGTTTTGCGAGAAAACCGTGTTGGTGGGTTTCAAAACCGCCAAACACAAAACCTCACTTTTAACCTAGATCTAAGCTCTCATTCGAGAAGTGGCAGAAGGGAAAGTTGTTCTTTGCCACGTTGCGGTGCTAGTGATCTAGGTTTCGAAGCAATGTCGCGAGCAAAGTTTTTACCGGAATTAATCACGGTGCTGTAATCGGTTGTTAAAGCTACGGTTGAGGTAAGGGCTCCTTCCAAACTTTTAGTTTGCATTTAGGACCTTATATGTGAATTTGTGGAAAATAAATTTGATGTGTTTGAGGTGTAGATTTGTGGAAAGTGAATTTAATGTGTTTATGGGGGAAATTGTGGAAGTTGAATTTAATGGGATTTATGCTTGAAAGTTTGGAGATTTAATTTGGTGATTTATGTTTGAAAATTTGGAGATTTAATTTGGTGATTTATGGTTGAAAATTTGGAGATTTATGGTTGAAAATTTGGAGATTTAAATTGGTGATTTATGGTTGAAAATTGGAGATTTAATTTGGTGGTTTATGTTTAACAATTTGGAGTTTTGATTTGGTGTGTTATGGTTGAAAATTTTGGAAAATAAATTTGATGTGTTTGAGGTGTAGTTTTGTGGAAAATGAATTTAATGTGTTTATGGGTGAAATTGTGGAAGTTGATTTTGATGTGTTTGAGGTGTAGTTTTGTGGAAAATCAATTTAATGTGTTTATGGGTGAAATTGTGGAAGTTGATTTTGATGTGTTTGAGGTGTGGGTTGTGGTGATTCATGTTTGGTGTGTTTAATGTGTTCGTAATTAATATTATGAATTTTGAGATGTGCTTTATTGTGTGGATTATGTGGAAAAATGAAATGATATGATTTGGTGTGAATTGTGGAACTATGAGTTAAATTTGTTTGAGTATGCTCTGTGTTGAATTTGAAAAATCATTAGTGTTAAATGAGTATTAAAAATGGGGAATCTTTTAATAGCTGCATTTAGTTAATGGTTTTGGTGAAAAGAGTGAGAGTATGCTCATGCATTTCATAGTACATGGTGACCGGATGGGCCATGGTGATAATGGTGACCGGGATTATGCTCATGCATTTCATAGTACATGGTGACCGGATGGGCCACAGGATTATGCTCATGCATTTCATAGTACATGGTGACCAGATGGGCCATGGTGATAATGTTGACCGGATGGGCCATGGTGATAATGGTGACCAGATGGGCCATGGTGATAGTGGTGACCGGATGGGCCACAGGATGATGCCGTGTGAATTGTTGGTTCATCTTATCCTTACAGGGATTATTGCGTCGTGCTAATTAGTACTTCAGCCTGTGAGAGGCGGTACAATTATGATTTACGCCCCTTCGAGGAGGGTTTTGGTGAAATTCATGAATCATGTGCATTGGCATATACGGATTGCATTAGGGTGCTTGGCACACGAGTCATGGTAGAAATATTATGATGGTTGTAAATACATACTTGATTGTTGTGTGTGACTCTGTTGTATTTGAAGTTTGTGATTGATTGACTTGGTGTTGAAAGTGTTAGAATGATTTTGAAATGTTTTCAAAACTCAAAATCTGTCATTTTTACAATTGTATTCGAATACAACAGGGTCGTAGTTGAATACAGTTATGTTGTATTTGCTACTAACTTGTGAATTCACACTTGTATTTGGCTACGGAGATGTTGTAGTCGAATATAGATATCGAAATCTTGCCACTGACTTCACAAATGTATTCCAATAAAAGGGGGTTGTAGTCGAATACAAAATCTGCAGGATTTTTCACTATTTTCGCATCTGTATTCGAATACAATAGGTCTGTATTCGAATACAGTTATGTTGTTTGTGCTGTTTTTGCTGTTTTAGCATCTGTATTCGAATACAAGGATGCTGTACTCGAATACGACAATGGAGTTTAGTCCAAAACTTCATTTTTTTTCAACTTGTTTAGGCATTTTTAACATATGAAAACCCTTTCTAGATGTATGCTAAGTTTAAAGGTCATTTTGTGCATTTAAAATTTGAATGCTATGTGATATTTGTTAATTTCGGTTGGTGACCCTTTACAATTTTTTGGAAATCTAGGCTTTGCCCTCAGATGAGAACCAGGGTCGTTCTAAGGCGTGGCACAGCGAGGGGTTGGTTTTGTGACTGAAAGCATTAGGGCTTGATGCCGCTCGTGGATTTTCAGTACCCAGTCACCCTCAGTTAGCTTAATGATCAGCTTAGGGTTTCAATTAAGAATTTTATTTATTTTCCCTTTCTTATTTCACAGTTGTCGTTGTAAAAAGGGACTTTATTTATTCGAAACAAACTATTTTAGTCGGTGTATATTTTACTTGGATATTTTAGATTTTTGTTCAAAACCATTTCCGCTGTTTGTAATTATTGTTGACCTTTGTCGTGGTGTTACAAATTAAATATTTTATCCAAGAGTATTTTCTTCATTTATGGATTCAACTTGGTATTTTTATCAATTTATTTTAAAAAAAAATACACTCACGCTGTTAAAAATCGGGGTGTTACAACCCCTTTCATCGTCATTATAATCTTGAAGATATACAAAATGCCACATTGTTAAATGTATCTAGTAGAGAATGCTGCAAGGATGATGCTTATAATATTACTTTTATGCTCCTCTTATAAACAACAAAAAATAGGAGATTGTGTGCCAAATTAATCGTCATTATAATAAAATGAAATATTTGATATTTAGTAGGGTGACACTTGAGGATCCAATAGCAAGCTATTGTTAAGGACTCCCCCGTCAACAAATTAATTTAATATTGTGTGAGTCGTTGACCCACATATCATATATTAAACTGATAAGAACATATACTACTTAATTCTTCGTCTGAATTTTATTTCTTCCGTACAATTATTTCTTCTTATCATTCCCTTTATACTTTGTAAGAATATAAATAAATGTGAAATTAAAGTTAACAGTGGAAAAAATCAGCAATTAAATATAATCAATCATAATCATAGATCATACAATTAAATATACATAGCAATTAAACATACCTTATCTTGACCAACAAGATTTTTGGGCCATGCCACGTAACTACCTATTGCTTCTCCCAAAAACTTCATATCTCCATCGTTGTCAGGTATAGGCAATGGTGCATTTGGTTCAAAAGCAATCACGGGTGAATCTTTAACATGGCCGATAGAGATTGGGGGTATGGTGTAATACTTTTCCCAAGGTATTGTACAATGTTCCTTTTCCAACCATGCAATGAGTAGGGGAGGATAAATATAGTACGCAAGACAAGACACCCTAAATCAATGGTTAATACATAAGTATGTGAAACAATTAGGTTGAATGAATTTCTTATTTTATTAAGTAATTAATTACCTCTAGAAATCTTTTACGACCAATGTTGCAACTTGCGTTTTCACTATCTAGTTGTATTTCACGTTGACACTCCAAAAGTTGCTTTTCGTTATTCGTTTTCACCAAAAATGCCACTTGTGACACCCTAAACCCAAATTGAAATAGAAAGTAAAACACATTAGTTTTGAAATAGATTCGCAGCAGTTCCAAAATAGTGTATAATTTTTTTTTAAAACTATAAGGTTCAGGATGCCACACTTTCACTTACACAAAATGCTTGCATAAAAATTTAAATTAAAAATCCTTTAATATCGAATATAGTTGAGGTTTATTCAATAAAAATTTATGACATAAAAACACCATTGATTGATTGAATTTACAAAAATCTATATTAATTCATAACTCAATAAAATACGACAAATTACTTCCACCTAGTATTACCTATCAGAGTGTGGATCACCAACCGATAACCTGAAATAACTGCGCTCTCGCAAGCGCCAAACACAAGCAACGAGGGGTGAGCATCGAAAACATGTAATAGTATAAAATAATTGAGAAGAACACGTAAAATATATTAAACACCGTATCATATCAAATCACAATCAACAAGAATAAACCAGGTAAAACATTGATGCAATCCGCAAATCAAGTAAGTAAACACACAAATCAAGTAATGTTATGCATGCTCTTATACTCTAGACTCCTCCTCTTTCTTTGGTACCATTCTAACTCTGAAGTACTTGGTTACCAGGCTTGATACTATGCCACCACGCAAGTGGACGGACAATTCAAATTGGCCCTGTCCTCATCGATCCCCTCAACTCAACCCGAGACACATATACGCGACAGTCGAGGTAAACGTGTGTTGCGTGGTAGCTCCCGATATTTGGAGTGCTACCTCCAAGTCACCTAGGAATTCCCCACCCGAATACCCCCAAGGTCTAACAATCTTGCCTTAAGGCTCAACAATAGACCACCACGATCAGGCTCATTCAGTTGTACATCCCCAATATCACTAAGCTTGTCAGGCCCTACCTATATGATGACAAGATAATCCTCACTTCAAACAAATAACATCCAGATTCTCCCCTCGTTGGCCTAGGTTACTTACTCCATTAAGAGAACCATCATTGGCACAGGTCGAATTCATCACTATTCAATTAAACACAATATGCATTTCATGATATTCATCAAGGTGGTAGCATCATAAGTCAACAAGTACAAATCATCAATGCATATTTCCATAGTCATATATTACATTCAAAATTTATCATCATAATACACAAACTCCAACAACACAGGATTTTCACTCACAGATAATAATACTAGATCAATCACACACACCACGTCAATTGCACTGCAAATAATTACAATTCATCACATTTTATATCATATAACAATATCAACGGTGGATATAAACAAAACACAAAATACTACAAATACACAATTCTACAATAATTCAACTATCACACGATATTCGAAATCAATTCAAACACCCTATAAAAGTTTCTAACACATATTTTAACCTCACCAAATTCAAGTTTTCTCATTAGTGAATTATTACTCAAAAAGGCTTCAGCCATACGTAGCGAGCCTCGAATGAATTATGGGAAATACGATTTTCCCGTTCATCTCCTTTAATTTACACTCATGAAGTCGAACTCACTCTCACCCCATACCTTAGTTTGACGCTTTCGTACGATTTACAATCCGAGCAATTTTCAGCAACCATAACATGTCGACAACGCGCAACGAACGAGTCCAAAAGCATCGGCGAATTTGCAAAGTCAATGAAACATGGCTGATAATTTACGCGAGGCATAAATATTAGTTTTATATGATTAATAAAAATATTAGGTGAAGAAACATTCAAAATGTCATGAAACAGATTATTAGAAAATGTCTCACCGACGTGCTGGAGCGCTGACAGGGTCTGACGTCGACTTCACCGAAACACACAAATGAGTAGTGCTTCTTGAAGTTTTTGACGAGAGAAATTGAAGAATGTTGTCAGGTTTTCAGGATGACGAACGTGCTTGCCGGAATTCAACAACACAACCGCGGCGAGGGTGAAAACCCATTTTTTGAAGTATAACGGTTGGTGATTCCAAGCATAGGTAATGGAAGAGGGTGTTTCGTGGTGTCCAAATCTGGTCTCGGTTTTCGTTGGTGATAGTCGTGGTTTTTTTTTTTCAAATACTCACATTAAAATACTACCACCGGAGCATATTCGAAAAAAAAAATAAAATGTAATACACGTAAAATCGCATAAAATCTTTATAATATTACTCTAAAATACTATTATTTTTTAAAAAAATATATAAAATAATAAAATAAAATATTTATTATTTATATCACTCATTTAATATAATATGTGTCAAACTAGCACAACATAGAAAGCATCCATATAACGAAAATTAGTCACAAAATTTATCAACATATATTTTAAAATAATTTCAACATCAAATTAATTATTTAAAATCCTATTTAATTAATAAAATAGTTAATTATAAAATTTAGGGTGTTACACCACTTTCTCTATTAGGATTTTCAGCTTATCTAGTACTTCCTCATTAGATGGATTTGTGCGCTTCTCATGTCAAAAATAGCTTTTTGGAGTTACGCCAAATCCTTTACCCCTCACACGGCCAGAATATTCAGGAACATTAAATACTTTACTAAGTATGTCCCTATAACTAACTTGTTTATTCTCCTCTTAATTTTCAAAAGATTGTTCTAGATTCTCTTAAAATGCATGTAGGATTAAAAAGATAAGTTCAATATCATTTTTAAAGTACAATATTAAAAAATATTAAAGTGATAATATACCTACACATTTTTCTATCACTTGTTGAACATTTTCATTAATATACCTACACATTTTCAATATCGTTTGAATAAGTTCAATTCCACCTTTATTCAAACGAGCATCCTTCCAGAAAATATGACAACCTAATGGTTGATCGGATTACGTCTCTTGAAGCTATTCGTTAAGACATAAACAAAAGCTATTCGTTAAGACATAAACAAAAGCTATTCGTTAAGACATAAACAAAATATTAGTTAGAAACTATAATTTATAATCTACCACATTATATAAAAGTGATGTTTGCTTACAAATTTTTGCTCTAAACGTGCATACCCCATACGCAATTTTTTGTATGGATGCATTGGATTTTTTGCCCTCTCGCGATTTTCCGTACTTATACTCTATATAAAAAAAATAACAATCGTGTAAAAAAATACGCTATGAATATGAATAATAAAACAAAAATGCTAATAAATTAATATTACCACAAAAGCGGGGTCTACACGCTTAGCTACAAAAGCGCTCCATTCTTCATTTGATATGTAGTGTTTATATATTTTTGGAGCTTCAACATTCAAATTTCCATCGCGATCTCTTAAGTAGCAATTTGACAAATGAGATCTAAATCCCCTGTTTATTTTTCCGGCAACTCTAAGCACATAATTTTTTCTCACCTCATCAACATTAAAAGCCGACTGCAAACCAAATAAGATAGAGTTTGAGTAAAAGTATTTCAATGGAAAAAATTATAAGTAACAAAAAAGTGGAGTAAAAAAGTTATTTGTATATCATTCCACAATATATCTTTAGCATCCTTCAAAGCTTTATCTCTCCAATCATCAATTGTTATTGGGATATTTTGACGAATAACTGCACCAACGTAACTTACCATCATTGAACTATTGGGCTAAATTGGCTGGCAGCTTTCATTCCATCCCACCTAATAAATTCATAGAGTAAGTACATGCTTTCAAAAAAGATAAACAAATAAATTCGAAACAAAGTATAGTATACCTCAAATTTAATTCCATTACTTCTTGCTTTGATGACCTTTTGCGTAATAGTTGCACCACGTTTAACTTCGTTTTCATAATTCTTAGTATTGACAACTTCATCATTTTGACGATCTAAATCATTATTGGAATCAATTTATCTACACATTTCACACATTATAATTATAAGTTCAGTATAACTTCAACAAGTTCAACATGCAGTAGTCTAAGTATGTAGCAGTATAAGTTCAACACGCAGTTTAGTGACAACAACAAATTAATAAATACAATACATGAAGAGTGCACGGAAATACGTATGGAGAGGGTTCATATGGAGAGGGTTCGCAATAGGGTTTGTAGGGATAGTATAGTGAATAGGGTTCGTAGGGAGAAGAAGGACAGTAGGGTTCGTATGGAGTGTAAGAAGATCGAGAATACGTAATGAGGAGGTTTCGCAATGCCAAAAGTTCGTAGAGAAGAGTACGTAATGAAAAGGAAAATTAAGCGGTTTCTTATTATTAGGTTAGTTTATAAGACCATATTACAGCGCTTGTCCAAAAAGCGCTGTAAAAGACCTCCTTCTTTTATTTTTTAAAAGCCTTTTACAGAGTTTGTCTAAAGAGCGCTTTAAATGACCTCCTCAATTTATTTTTTAAAATCCTTTTACAGTGCTTATCCAAGAAGCGCTTTAAAAGACCCCTTCATTTTATTGTTTAAAAGCCTTTTACAGTGCTTATCCAAAAAGCGCTTTAAAAGACCTCCTCATTTTATTTTTTAAAAGCCTTTTACAGCGCTTATCCAAAAAGTGCTTTATAAGACCACCTCATTTTATTTTTTAAAACCTTTTACAGTTTTATGTTCAGTTCAGTTCAATTAAATATGCTAAAGTACAATTTCATTTCAGTTTATGTAAAATGCTAAATAATTAGTAAAATACCTATATTTGGATTTTTTCTTTAAATAATTAGTTAAATACCTATATATCAATGCTAAATTACATGATCAGCTCAGATTGGGATCAGTTCAAGTCAAGTTCAAGGAAATGCCCAGTCAAACAAAGCTTTTTCAAGTTCAAGTTCAGTTCAAGTTCAATATAAGCAGAAAATCAGTTCTGGCAGGTCAAACACTTGAATTACATGAACTTAGTATAAAACACTAAGTTCAAGCTAAATATAAGCAGAAAATCAGTATAAGCAGAAAATCAAATACACTTCAAGCTAAATACTAAAATGCTCAGTTCTGGCAGGTTAAACACTTAAATTACATGAACTCAGTTCAGATTACATGGCTTATATAAAACACTTAAACACCTTAGGATGCCCTTCTTCTTTTCCTGGTGGGATTCACATTTGTTTGTCCCTTAACGATACGAAACGATGGATTAATCCAAATTCCCTCATCATGATCTTCTCTAAGATATAAACCATCATCAGATGAATCAATTTCACGTGGTTGTGATGTTGTAAAGAAAAGATCATTACCAACATCTTCATCGTTATTGTTATCATCACTTATTTTATTTGTTGATCGGACAACAGACCATTTATCATCAGCAGGATCAGTGGCATAAAACACTTGTTGAGCTTGCGACGCTAAAATAAAAGGCTCATCTTTGTATCCCACCTATTAAAATCGACAAGCAAGAACCCTGACTCATCAATCCGAACGCCATTATTATTATCGACCCACTTGCAACCAAATATGGGAACACGAAACATTATGTAATCTAACTCCCATATGTGCTCGATAACCCCAAAATATGATAGATTTGCATATATTGGATTTTTGTCTTTTGCACTTAAGATATGCATCGCTTCAGCTACGAGAATGACTCCGCTGTTTTGCATAGTGGTTTGATCATCTTGTTCTTTGGTATAAAATGTGTAGCCGTTAATTACATAACTGGTGTACGAAAAGACATGTAAACTCGGACCATTTGCTAGCCACCTCAATCTCTATGAAATTAAACAAGGGTCTATATCAAACTTTGAGTTAATGTGATTTTTTAGCCATGTAATAAAACTTCGATTGTGCTCTCATGTTATCCAATTTTGATTCCTATTCATGTTCAAACTATATAATTGATCCATGTGTATTGTAACATACGGTTGAACCTCATCATCATTGTGCAGAACATACAATTGTGCCTACTCTCATTATGTCCTTGATATAGTTGTTACTCACTTTCCAATTATCCCTTCTCCTGATATTCTTCCCAAATGACGAGACATGGGAAACCCTATGGATTCAACATTGGACAGATATTAGTATAAAATTCAGCAACTTCTTCGACAATGTACCGTTCAGCAATACAACCTTCTGGTCGACTTCTACTTTTTACGTACCTTTTTAATATTTCCATATATCGTTCTATCGGATACATCCATCTCATATAAGTTGGCCCACAAAGTTGTGTCTCCTTAACAAGATGAACAATAAGGTGAACCATTATACCTATTGGTAGCAAATGCTCCATTAGAATATGACAATCATGGGTCTTCAAACCTTTTAACTTGAGGTTTTTCATACAAACTAAATTTTTAATGTTTGAAGAGTATCATTCTGGAACTTTAACTTTGTGTAGAAATTTACATAAAACAATTTTTTTCTTTCTAGATAGAGTTTGAGCGGCTAGAGGTAGATATATGCGATTTCCTTTCTTTACGGGACCCAATTCATTTCTTATTCCCATATCGACCAAGTCCAATCTTGCATTGATGCCATCCTTAGACTTTCTTGGAACATTGAATAACGTACCAATAACACTATCAAATATATTTTTTTTCAATATGCATCACATCGAGGAAATGTCTTATATACAATGACTTCCAATATGGCAATTCAAAGAAAATTGACTTTTTCTTCCACCCAGTTTTGACAAGCTCTCCCGCAAAAGGTTTGCCAAATTTATTGGTCAAACCTTGTACTTTTTCAAATATTTGATATCCAGTCGGTGCTAAAGGAGTAGTATCTTCTCTGATTTTCCATTGGATGCATTTCTCCACCCACGATACTAATGACTATAAGGTAAAAATCTACGATGTCCAAGAAATACGCTCTTCTTACAATGTTTCAACCGCATCCAATTTGTACTCTCTTCATATATGGGACATTCACACTGACCTTTAATGCTATATCATGATAAATTACCATATGTTGGAAAATCATTAATTGTGCCGAACAACGTATCCCTCAAATTGAAACATTCTTTCTTATACCCATCATAAACTTCCACACCTGTCTCCCACATATTTTTTAAATCTTCAATTAAAGGAGTCAAGTATACGTCGATATCATTCTCCGGTTGTTTGGGTCCATAAATTAACAGAGACAAATCACAGGCCACGTGCTGTGTGAGATTCTTTGAAGACCATGTGGATTCATTCCCTCAGTAGAAAGTGAAAGTCGTAGATTTCTTGACTCTCTCCCAAATTGAGGATACTCGTGATCAATTTTTGCTCATTGTGGAGGGTGTCGAAACTTTCCATCTCTAATTCTCTCATCTGCATGCCATGTCATGTGTTTTGAATCTTCTTCACTGTGATATATGCGCCTAAATCTTGGTATTATAGGAAAATACCACACGACTTTTGCTGGAGTAGATTCTTTCTTCTTATATCGAGAGACATTTCATTTCAGACACGCCTTTAGTAATTCATATTCATTTCGAAATAAAATGCAATCGTTAGGACACACATGAATCCTTTCGTAACTGATGCCAATAGAGCACAAAATTCGTTTATCCTCGTAGGTTTGACTGGGAAGTTCATTATCATCTAGAAACATATCTTTTAGGAGTGTTAATAATTATGTGAAGCTTTTATCAGACCATCCATTAATCGCTTTTAAGTTGTACAACTTTAATATCGCCGATAGTCTTGTGAATTTAGTACAACCATTATATAATGGTTTCTCTGCATCATTCAACAAACTCTCAAACATTTTAGGACAATCCCGAAGATCTTCTTCAACTACTTTTGCAATCTCCTCAACTCGGTCACGCAAATTATGTATCTGTGTCGAAATCATTTGAAGTATATGTCGAACCATTCTCAAAATTAGTGTTCCCTTTTTTTTTTCTCACCATGTCTTATCGAACATGTATAGCTTTGATCAATTCCATGCCATACTAAATGTCTTTCCAATTGATCTGCTCTAACACGTTTTCCAAAACAACATTTTAAACACGGACAATTGATTTGATTTGGGTCTTTTGCACTCTTCACTACAAACTCAACAAACTCCATCACTCCATTTTCATACTCTTTTGACAATCAATTGGCAGACATCCATTTCTGGTCCATTTTATATGACCTATATGAATGCAGTGTTACACAAATAATAAGCTACTGATAACATTATACCAATCTATAGTATATATAGTCTAATATTGGAAAATGGAAACCAAGGTCCAAGTCTGATTTCAAAACAGAACAGATCGAGGTACAGATTTCAAAAAAGAACAGATTTTATATGATTTATTAGGTAACAATTTATCAGTTTTAGTGACATCAACAAATTAATAAATACAGTACCTTAGACAACAGAGGAGCAGTAGATGAGGGCGCACAGTAGAGGAGAGAAGGGTTCGCAGAGTAGAGGAGAGGAGGGTTCGTAGGGTTAGGGAGACAACATATTAAATTTGTTTTAAATTTGCTTTTATTTATTTAAAGTGAATGATTTTTATCAAATACGCACCATTTTACATCGCTTGTATAAAAAGCGCTCTAAAAGACCTTGTAATTTTGTGAAAGCGCTATATTTTACAACGCTTTATACAAAGCGCTTTTATCCAAAGCGCTCTAAAAGCGCTATAAACATTATGTGCAAGCGCTATGTGACCCTATATGACCCTACAACAGCGCTTTTGCCAAAGTGCTTGTCAAGAAAAGCGCTGTTGTCAGAAGAGGCGTGCTATAAAATGCAAATTTTGGCGTAGTGTATGCTCCTCTTATAAACAACAAAAAATAGGAGATTGTGTGCCAAATTAATCGTCATTATAATAAAATGAAATATTTGATATTCAGTAGGGTGTGCCAAGTCCGTGTAGTAGTGCAACACATGCGCGACACTTGAGGATCCCTATAGCAAGCTATTGTTGAAGACTCCCCGTCAACAAATTAGTTTAATATCCTTTGAGTCGTTGACCCACGTATCAGATATTAAACTAATAAGAACAGATAATACACTTGATCTTAGCCATAAGGCCGAGAAAGGTATGCTTCAAAACTATGCTTCGTCTGACTTTTATTTCTTCCGTCCAATTAGTTGCTCTGCAGACCATCTGATGTCGGACTTCGAGGCAACAAAAATGAACACTTCATAATTCAACAAAGAAAACTTCTCTTTCTTGTTTTCGAGATATGAATATGAGCATTAAATATAAAAAAATTTCAACATGATAGATTAGTGAGCACTTTGAAGAATCCAACAAAGAAAACTTCTGGTAACTAGAACATACTATACTTTTTTATTAATGGGATAATTGATTTACTTGAATATTTTATGAGATATCTATTAATTGTCAATTGACTATATCGAATATAACCCAATAGTTTTACATATCTTAGCAACACCGTTCATATATGCATCTTTTTGCTTTTGCACTCAATATATATAAAAAAGAATGTTGAGAATTTTTGAAAATTCGGAAGTTATAGTGACATATGTGTTATAGTGAATAGGAGGAGAATTTTTGAAAATTCGGAAGTTGTGAATAACGTTTTCAACCTGATATTTTTGTTAGGTTTTTGAAATTTTTATAGTAACTTAGTAACTTTTATAGTCTTGTATAAATGGAGTATTATAGAAATATACAAATAGTTAAGTGTGATGTTGCAACAAGGTGTTTGAAATTTTGAAATCATTTAAAAAACACAATGCTTAATTTGTTAAACAACCAATTAAATTTATTGAAAAGAAATCTTTGTAAAGTGTTATATTGATCTCAAGAGCTATTATAATGAGCCCTTTCATCGTCTTTATAATCTTAAAGATATACAAAATGTCACATTGTTAAGTGTCAAATAGAGAATGCTTCCAGAATGATGCTTATAATATTGCTTTAATGTTCCTCTTATAAAAAACAAAAATTAGGAGATTGTGTGCCAAATTAATTGTCATTATAATAAAATAAAATATTTGATATTTAGTGGGGTGTGCCAAGCCTGTGTAGTAGTGCAACACATGGGCGAAACTTGAGGATCCCAATTGCAAGCTATTGTTGAGGACTCCGCCGTCAACAAATTAATTTAATATTGTGTGAGTCGTTGACCCACATATCAGATATTAAACTGATAAAAACAAATACTACACTTGATCTTAGCCAAAAGGCCGAGAAAGGTATGCTTTGTAATTATGCTTCGTCTGACTTTTATTTCTTTCGTCCAATTAGTTGCACTGCAGACCATCTGATCTGTGACTTTGAGGCAACAAAGATGAACACTTCATAATCCAAACATTGAGTCATCAATTGTGCTATAGACGCGAGAAGTGTGCATTTCTCTTTCTTGTTTCCGAGATATGAATATGAGCATTAAATATATAAAAAGTTCAACATGTTAGATTAGTGAGAAATTTGAAGAATCCAACAAAGAGAACTTCTTGTAACTAGAACATACTAAACTTTGTTATACATGGGATAATGGATTAATTTGAATATTATATGAGAGATATCTATTAATTGTCAATTGAATATATGGAATATAAGCCAATAGTTTTACATATCTTAGCAACACTGTTCATATATGCATCTTTTTGCTTTTGCACTCAATATATACAAAAAAGAATGTTGTGAAATCGTGTCGATAATTTTCCTTGCTAGAGGTAATTAGAAATTTAAATTTTAATGCTTTCATAATACAAAAAAAAATGATAAAAACATTTAATCTTCTCTTTCACGGTATGCCATTCTTATATAAATAGTTATTTCAATAAAAAATACATGAAATACATGATCGTCAAAGAGATGTGAACACCATGGAATTGTTGAAAAGACGAGGCTTCCATTTGGAATACCATTTGGTGTTTAGGTGTCAACTAAGGAGGCTTGTATTGAAGTTAAGGTGTGCTACACATTAGGGGTGAATACTACCTTAGTTAGATAAAGGACGCTTTGAGGAATAGTCGATACCTTGAGGGGTAAGGTCGAGCATTCGAATTAAACTAGATTCGTGACTTAGATTTTTAAGTATGAATCTCATGACGATTATAGGAATGAGACTATATATTTTGTTGGTAAGTGACAAATCTCTGTGTGGTTTAGGAGATGATAAGTATGGATAGTGATTTTAGATGAAACTATCGACGCGTAAGTGTGAATTTTGAGTGTTGTTCGGGTAAACATAAGGAGTTAAGCCTTGATGTATTGAACCAGATGTTACTGTTAAGTGGAATTGGAAGTACAAAGTACAAGAATACTTATAGATTGTTGAAATGTAAAGTGTCTTTTAAAGGATGGTAAACACTAGGAGAGTGTGAATATTTTGATAAGTTAAAGGGATTAATCAAGATCTGATTTGAGACCCTAAGATGGTTGATCTTTAAGCCGACGATTTAAAATCCGCAAGGTTGGGTGGAGGACCAAGTGACACCTTAAACTTGTATGATCGAGGGAGTTGAGGTAGGCAAGTGATAAATGATTCATGTTATGGATGGGAGTGTTTGAAGATTTACTAATAATGTTGTGTTATGATTAGAAGAGTTTTCATTAGTGAGATTACTAAGGCGGTTAGAATAGGAAGAAATGTAACAAATGATTTATGGTTTAGTTGTTGTTCTTGGGAAGCCAAGCATTAAGATTTGAAATGAGTGTTTCAGTTGCTAGATAGACGAGGAAGGTATGTGGGTCTTGGAAATATTTTACTGTTAAGTTATGAGGATGAGGTTTAAAGATAATTATTCTTTAGGCGATGCTTATTGGGAATGTATGAGAAGTAGTTCCTTAGGTTGTTCGATTGCTGAGATTCTTTTAGATGGTACCTCAGTGAAGGTTGAGAGCGGATAAGAAAATCCAGCGAGTGAACCAAATTTTGGAAAATGTGCCATGAAAACTTGAAATGAATTATCCATCCGAAAATCAGACGTTGTTATTAGAAGAGTACGCCAATAAATTCAAAGGCACTACTTGAAGGCATGTCATAGGGGTACGTTATTGTGTTCATCAATCAAAAGAGTTAAATGTCTGTTTGGTAGGGAAGAATTGAACATGGAATGGAAAAGTTTGGTGGGAACTAGTAAGGTTGGATTAATTGAAAACACTAGAATGAAGAAAGACGAAGTATGATGGAAGATGAGCTAAGAAAATAAAGGACTCTAGATGTTGACCACATGGACGGTTTAATGAAGGTAGAGGTGAAAAGTGTTTGGAGACATATTTAGATGTGGAATATTTCATTTAAATGACCAGGATGACAAACTTATTTAATGTAAGAAAAGTTTAATAGTAAAAGGTTAGACCAAAGAAAATCAAGTTAGGATGGATGATATTTTGGGATATGATGCACAATGGTGTGTATCAATTGTGGCTGTCAAAGGAGAGAGCAACTTTTCGAAAAAGACATACAAGACTAAGCTAAGTAATGATTTCGAAATAATGAAGATGTATCAAGGTTCGAGGTAGAAATTTAAGGTTTGTATAAATGGAAAAGTGATGGAGTGAATACAATGTGTTTGACCTGTCATAATGAAAAGATAATCATCAACCTGCAAATAAAGGACGCGGCGAAATTGACAAGTATCAGAATGAATGTTGGAAGCAGATGTAGGAAAATTATTTTCGGGTTTGTCCAGAATTGCCAAGGATGTAGGAGATTGACTAGTGAAACGGGAATTTGGGGTGTTAGGAATGAGACAAATGTAGGTCTTAACCAACGAATGAAATTCAAATTGGATTTTTATTGGAGACGTGACTCTGGAAATGAAGCGCTAATCCTGAGGGAAGTTGGGTGTTGTAGGTAGTATAGTCCTGGCATGTTGTCAAAAATATTTGAGAAAACTTTGATCTCCAACCGGATGTTGGGATGTAATTATTAAAGTTATAATTAGACAAACATTATGATAAGAACATTGTGGTTTGGTGTAGTTGTGCGACTAAAGAAAATCGAGGATTTGTGGACAAGGGAGAAATTAGGGAGTTCTCGGCGGTAATGATTGTTTTATGCTCAGTGTGTTGGTGCCATACTTAGTGTTTCAGTCTAGTACCTAATGGATGTTTCGTATCAAGTGGACATATATGAGGCTGTGTGGCATAGTTCTGGGCGATTGTACTTCATTGATAGGAAAATAAGGGAAACACAGTGGACCTTGAGAAGATTGTTAGACCGCTTATGCCTCAGGATAGCTTTAAGTCCAAGTCGAAGGGAGCATTATTACAGTTAGGTTAAGATGGTCTAAGCCATCATCATGGTCACTGGCAACTTATTGACAAATTGAGGAACTGATCATCCCCAATCTCTTGTTGATAGTAGACAAAATCATGTTGAGTGGAACGGGCGAGTCTTACGGGCTATGATAGTGCGTAAAGTTATTAAGCACCCTATGAGAAGGGATAGACGACAACCTCTTCGCATGAACGTGAGAAACAAGTTCTAGCGTGTAAGTTGAGTTGGAGTGCAAACCTAGGGTGGGTATTACTCTTACTTTAAGATTCGAGGACGAAACTTCTTTTTGGAGGGTAGTAATGTAAGACCCTTAATTTTAAACTCTAATTTATGCAATTTTAGTATATTAGTGTGTTGATTTGTTGTGGCATTTAGCTCAATTTTACTTTATTTTGGAAATTAAGCACCAAAAAGCTTATTTTGTTAGAGTTTGTAATATGTTTAATATATGCGTATATTTATATATATATATATTTTGAGACCCGTTTAAAAATTATTTGTTGAAAAATAATTTATTTACGTTGTGAAGAAATTAATACTGGGCAGTTTTGTTAAAAATATTACTGGTTGCTAAAAAATTTATATGTCAATTGAGTTGCGACGAGAGTAGATATTTTTATCAAAATAGATTGAAATGTGAGTGAAATGATATGTGCAAGAGTATTTAGATATTTGTGGATTGGTTTTAATAATATATATATATATATATATATATATATATATATATATATATATATATATATATATATATATATATATATATATATATCTGTGTGTGTGTGTGTGTGTGTGGGTGTGTGTGTGTGTGTGTGTGTGTGTGTGTGTATCCATTCCCGTCAGCTTTTAGTCCCCCTCCTTTTCTTTCTTCTTTCTTGCCGTTTCAAAAATGGTGTGGGTTTAAAAAAAACAAAAACACAAATCCTCATTTATTTACTAGATCTAAGCTTCCATTCGAGAAGTGGCAGAAAGGAAAGTTGCTCCTTGCCACGCTACGGTGCTCGTGAGCAAACTTTGGAAGCGACGTCGCGAGCGAAGTTTTTACCGTAATTAATCGCGGTGCCGTAATCGGTTGTTAAAACTATCGTTAAGGTAAGGGCTCCTTCCAAACTTTTAGTTTGCATTTAGGACCTTATGTGTGAATTTGTGAAAAATAAATTTGATGTGTTTGAGGTGTAGATTTGTGAAAAATGAATTTAAGGTGTTTATGGGTAAAAATTTAGAGATTTAAATTGGTGATTTATGTTTGAAAATTTGGAGATTTAAATTGGTGATTTATGGTTAAAAATTTAGAGATTTAAATTGGTGATTTATGGTTGAAAATTTGGAGATTTAAATTGGTGATTTATGGTTAAAAATTTAGAGATTTTAATTGGTGATTTATGGTTAAAAATTTAGAGATTTTAATTGGTGATTTATGGTTGAAAATTTTGGAGATTAAATTTGGTGGTTTTTGTTTGGAAATGTGGAGTTTTGAATTAATGTTGATTATTTGGTTGTAAAAGTTTGGTGTGTGAAAAAGATATAATTTGGGAATTTTGTTGTGGTTGGATAAATTTTAGTTGTGAACAAATTGTTATAAATATTTATGTTAATGTAGTTAGCTCCTTGAGTCTCGAAAAGGAATCGAGACCGTTGGCACCGAGTTAGCGGTGGGGAGAACTCTGATATATTAATGTTGTTGTGGTGATTTATGATTGGAATGATTGATGTGTTCATAATTAATATTATGAATTTTGAGATGTATTTTATGTATAGATTGGAGGAAAATGAATTTAATGTGTGTATGGGTGAAATTGTGGAAGTTGAATTTAATGTGTTTGAGATGTGGGTTGTGGTGATTCAAGTTTGGTGTGGTTTATTTGTTCATAATCAATATTATGAATTTTTGAGATGTGATTTATGTGTGGATTATGATTGAGAATTTTGGAGTTTAAATTTAGTGATTTATGGTTGCAAACTTTGGAGATTAAATTTGGTGATTTATGGTTGAAAATTTTGGAGATTAAATTTGGTGGTTTATGTTTGAAAATGTGGAGTTGTGAATACGGGTGATTCATGATTAAATTTGGTGTGAAATTTTGGAATTCGAATTGATTGAATTTGTTGTGTTTGAGATGTGGATGTGTGGTGAGTGTGCGATTGATGTATTCATAATTGATGGCGTATGCGTTATGAAATTTAAGGATGAATATATGTTTGAGTATGCTCTGTGAAAAAATTGAAAAATCATTAGTGTTAAATGAGTATTAAAAATGAGGAATCTTTTAATAGCTACATTTACTTAATGGTTGTGGTTAAAGAGTCAGAGTATGCTCATGCATTTCATAGTACATGGTGACTGCGATGGGCCATGGTAATAGTGGTAACCGTGATGGGCCACGAGATGATGCCATGTGAATAGTTGGTTCATCTTATCCTTGCGGGGATTTTCGCGTCGTGCTGATCTGTGAGAGATTGCACTCTTGTAAGTCGTGCTGATCTTTGAGCAATTGCACGCATAGAAAATTGTGTTGGCCTGTGAGAGGCTGTACAATAGTAAATCGTGCTGATCTGTGAGAGATTGCACCTTGATAATTAGTACTGGTTTGTGAGAGGCTGTACAATTATGATTTACGCCCTTTCGGGGAGGGTTTTGGTTTGGAATTCCTGAATCATGTGCATTGGCATATACGCATTGCATTAGGGTGTTTGGCACGCGAGTCGTGTTTGATATACTGTGATGGTTGTATATACATACTCGGTTGTTGTTTGTAATTGTGCCGTAATTGATGAGTATGATTGATTGATTTTGTGTGGTAAGTGTTGAATGATTGCAAAACGTTTTCAAAACTGAAATCTGCAAATTTTAGCAGTTGTATTCGGCTACAAGCAGTGTGTAGTCGAATACAGATATTCAATTTTGCCACAAACTTGTGAAATAACACTGTATTCGAATACAAGGATGCTGTATTCGAATACGACATTGCAATTTTATCCAAAACTTCATTTTGCAACTTTGATTATGCATGTTTGGCATATGAAAACCCTTTCGAGCTGTATGCTAAGTTGAAAGGTTATTTAGTGCATTTAAAATTTAAATGCTATGTGATATTTGTTAATTTCGGTTGGTGACCCTTTACATTATTGTGGACCGGGATTACGCCCCAGGTTTAAGAGTTTTGAGTCGTGCTGGAATTGCAACGACGTCGAAGGCGTGGCATAGCGATGAGTTTGGATTTGTGATCGAAAGTAGGGGGCTTGATGCCGCTCGTGGATTCTCAGTACCCAGTCACCCTCAGTTAGATTAATGATCAGCTTAGGGTTGTATTTAAGAATTTTATTTATTTTCCCTTTCTTATTTCAAGGTTGTTGTCGTAAAGAGAACTTATATATTTGAAACAAATTATTTTAGCCAATGTATTTTATATTTGAATATTTTGGATTTTCGTACCTAAAACTATTTTCGCTATTTGTAATTATTGTTGACTTTGTCGTTGGGTTACGACTTAAATATTTTATCCAAAAGTATTTCTTTATTTATGGATTTGATTTTAGTTATTTAAAAAAAATACACCTGCGCTGTTAAAAATCGGGGTGTTACAATTTCTAGTTATATGAATGAGTTTATTGAATTATTTTTCTCATCTCTGTGCTTAATGCTTTTTATTGCTTGATCAACATTAAAATGTTCTACGATTCGTATTTTGAAACGGAAATGGACTTTACGAATGCTTGAGATGAGAAATTCATGAATTTGAAGTCTAGGGATAGATGCAGGTCATGAAACCAATTAAATTAATTGCAAATGCAATAGTTTAACAAGAGAATTCCTATACAGTAAGGCTTAATTCTAATCTTAAATCCACTAAGGAATTAGGGGTTACTTTGGAATTCAAGGTTAGGTCACTAAGACATTAGGGCAAGAATAATAAAGAGAATTCGGTAATAATTCAATAAAGGAATTCAGTAACTAGGAACAAATTAGACACCAAGTTTGGATTCAAAGTGAGACTCATCCCTGACATTTTTCTCATTATAAAGGATCAATTTTATTACTATTGTTAATTTTAAATATTACTTTAATCAATTTGGGAACTTTTTGTTCAATTTTAGTAATTAAATATAATTCAATAGTAAAACGCAATCCTTGAGTTCGACACTCGGTACGACCGTTTTATTATTACTTGCAATGATTCAGTACACTTGCTGAAACGCTATCAAGTTTTTGGCGCCGTTGTCGGGGATTGCCATATCACTATTGGGTATAATTTATCTACTTAATTGAAATTTTTTGTTGTGCAAAAAAAATTGTTTTTATTTTAATTATTTGTTTTTCTTTATTTTAAAATTGTTTATTACTCATAATTTGTCTAACCTTGTATGCGAGGCCAGTCCTTAGCTATACTTCTCTTTGATCCAGAAATTGAAAAAACTGCAAAAGCAAATCGAAAGGTGGTTCAAGAAAGGAGAAAAACGGAAAGACAATTAGTAGTGGAAGAAGAGGATTTGGGGGATTTTTTCATATTTGCGGAAATGGCCGATCCACCACCACATGAACGTACCCTCGGCGAGTATGGGAATCGAAATAGAAATTGTGCTCGATTAGCTATCTATAACACACCGATTACAGTTAACAAGTTTGATGTGATCCCCGCTCTATTCCGAGAGTTATGTGAAACAGTGAAAGTGGATGGTTGTTCTAAAGCAGGCAAGAGATTGAGATTATTTCCATTGTCATTGAAATATGATGTTAAGGAGTGGCTTAACTCCTTTCCTGCCAATAGCATCACCACGTGGGATGACCTTGAAGATAAGTTCTTAGAACAATACTTTTCCCCAGTTGTGTTCGTTAGAATGAGGCAAGAGATTTCCAGTTACAAACAGAAAAAGGGTGAATCTCTTCGTGACACTTACAGGAGGTTCAAGAGTTCACTAGCAGGATGCCCAATCATGCTTATGACGACACTTCTCAGATGAAAATATTCTGTAATGGTTTAAGGCCTAGCACTAGAATTATGTTGGATGCTACAGCAGGTGGTTCTTTGAATTACAAGACCGCATCAGAAGCACGCAAAATTATTGAGATCATGGCATCAAATGAACAAATGATGTTGTATGACAGAGGTGGTGGGTCAACAAGTTGTATATTGGAATTGAATGTTATGGATGCTGGGTTGGCTCCAGGCAGGTTGCTCTCAAAAAAAGATAGAAGATGTTATCGCCGCTGAGATAAAGAAGGGGATGACGGCTCTAAATATACAACCCCAAGTGGCACTTGTCAAATTATTGAAACATACGGGTTGTAACTTTTGTGGGGGAGCACATAAAAATGGAGCTTGTGAAACACTGGATGAAAATGATATAGAAGAACTAGAAGAGGTGAATTTTGTGGGTAATAACGAGGAGCAGAACAATACCTACTCTAGTACGTACAGCCCTGGTTGGAGAAATCATCCAAATTTTTCTTGGAGAGATCAACAGGGTGGATTTCAGGGTAAACAAGGAGCTCAAGCAAATCAAGCTCCACCTCAAAAAGCTGCTTGGGAGAGCGCTATTGAGAAGTTAGTTGCAAGCACAAGTTCTTTCATTGAAGAGTCAAGAGCCATTCAAAAAAATCACTCGCCATCAATAAAGAATCTAGAGACCCAAGTGGGTAATAATGTCAATGGAAATTTGCCTAGCGACACAATTCCGAATTCGCGAAATAATGTCAATGTCGTGAAAACGAGGAGTGCCAAGGTAAGTGAACAAGTACCACCTAAAGCCAAACAGAGTGGAAGTACTTCAACTTCAACCCACTCGGAGGAAACGGTCACCCCGACATCAGTTGAGGAGCACATCGCTCTTGAAAAGGAGGAAGAACCTGTAGTACAGAAAAAGGAGACACTGCCAAAACCAGAAATTCGACTTCTGTTTCCTCAAAGATTAAAAAAGGAAGAAACTAAAAAACAATTCGGTAAGTTTCTTGATGTTTTTAAAAAAATTGCAAATTAACATTCATTTTGAAGAAGCACTAGAGCAGATGCCAACATACGCCAAGTTCATGAAGGAGATTTTTTCAAAGAAAAGAAAAATTGGTGGTGAAACAGTGATGCTTACCGAAGAGTGTAGTGCTATCCTACAAAGGAAGCTGCCACCTAAGCTCAAGGATCCTGGGAGCTTCTCTATTCCTTGCGCTATTGGGGATAGAACTTTTGGGAAAGCCCTGTGTGATCTTGGGGCTAGTGTGAGTCTTATGCCCCTTTCCATATACAAAAGGTTAGGCATTGGAAGAGTCAAAGACACACAACTGATGTTAGAGTTTGTGGATCGTTCAATGAAACACCCATATGGGGTGGTGGAAAATGTGTTGGTCAAAGTAGATAAGTTCATTTTTCCAGTGGATTTTGTGGTACTAGACATGGAGGATGTCAATGATATCCCCTTGATCTTGGGAAGACCATTCTTAGCAACAAGGAGAGTTATGATTGATGTGGTGGATGGCACCTTAACCTTTAAGGTAAATGAAGAAACAATTACATTCAATATTCTAAAAGCCATAGAGAATTCCAACGAAAGAGAAGGGTGCAACCGAATTGAGATTTTCAATTCGATAGTCGATGAAGAAGTTGAACATCAAGGACCCATTCTGTCATTAGAAAGAGTGTTGTGCCTACCCCAAGATGTTGTTAAAGATAGTGAAGATCCAAGAGTGAAGGATGTTTTAGCCATGTTAGAAGCATCACCATCTCACTCCCTCCGCGTCCATACTAGATGGGAGGAGTTGAAAGGGAATGAAGACAAGTATGTACAAAAAAAAAGAAAGAGATGTCATTGGTTGAGATCAAGCAATTGCCACCTCACTTGAAATATGTATTCCTTGGTGAGAAGGATGATGTGTTCTTTCTGTCATATATGCCACATTGACAATGGTTGAGGCGTCAAGCTAATGACCATAAAGAAGCGCTTCGTGGGAGGCAACCCATAGTTAGAGGTAACTTTTATTTTTGCAATCTTATTTTCGTTATTAGAATTTGTTTCTTTTTGATTGTGTGTTAACGTGCACTATGATGAAGAATTGTTAACAACCTGAAGTTGGTTTTAAGCTTTTTGTTTGGGATTTTGAAAATTAAATTCTATTTCTTGGCTTATGTCATTGCTCAATTCGACGAGTTTCACTAATGCATACATTGTTGATTACTTTGTGGTTGTAGAAGTCTAGCTTGCCATTAATTTTTCAAAAAAAAAATAAATTAAACTTTTCTGTGACATGTTTGGCATTATTTTGACAGTTCATACTCTCTCTTATTATCCTAGTTGTGAGCTTTTGGGCCTAAACACTTTAATTCTTTGTTGTGTGATTATCTAGACATGTGTTATCCCTTCAGAACTTGCACTAATTGTGACCTGCATCACTTGTGATTTATGCATACACCAAGGCAATTTTGTTTGGTCGTTTGAGCCTTTCTAACTACCCTATGCAAATTTTATCCTTTGTTAACCCCTTTGAGCCTTGCCTTTTTCTTTCGGTTACTAGCCACATTACAAGCCAAAGACCTTACTTTAATTACATTACCTTAGTTGGACTTAGGTAGGAAAATTTATATCTCGTCTTCGTAAAGTTATAAGTTTGGGGTTGCTCATGGGATAACAACCTTTTAAGTTTGGGGTGGTGGTTCTCAAAAATAAAATAAAAAAATAAAAAAAATTCTCGTCTTGGTAAAGTTCTAAGTTTGGGATTGCTCATGGGATAACAACCTTTTATGTTTGGGGTGGTTGTAACGCCTACTTACGTGGGTATAACAATTGAGGTAATAACGAAAATGTTTCTATATTTATATAAGAGAAAAGGTACTGTAATAATTAATGAAGTTCTCAAAAGAAATAATATTGTAAAATCCATAAAACAAAACTTTACAACTAAAAATTCTTTAATAATCAAAATATTAAAATCTGGGCATTTAAAAACTAATCCCGAAATTAAATACAATGTAGACACTATGTCTACTTATTCTTAAACACTATGTAAACACTATGACTTCTCAACTCTCGACGTCCCCAACGGTCTCACTCTCTGAAAACAACACTTTAATGAGATAATAAGTCCCAGTGAATAGTACACACAATTTAAAAATAAGTATTGTTCTTATCCGGCGCGGTAACCGGAAAAATCGATCATGGCATCCGCATTCTTCCAAAAATATTCTTTATAAATATACATGATATAACTAAGATTCTTCTATAATAACCAATTACTTTCAATAATTAACAAAAACTCATCAATTGAATTAACGATAATTCACATATGCATTAATGAAATAAATCCACTACACACATTTATCCTGCAGAAAATAAATCAGTCAATTCAATGACGTCTTATCGTTATATGGAGATATACTACTTCCGCGAAGTGAGTATTATCTCATCATGTGGAGCACCAGCTCATCCAGTGTGGGGTACAAGACCTATATGTGTGGAGTTTAAACCTCATCTCATTGAGGAGTTCAAAACTCATCTATATATGGGGTACAAGACCCATCCGTGTGGAGTTTAAACTTCATCTCATTGTGGAGTTTAATATAACACCCCGATTTTTAACAGCGCGAGTGTATATTTTTTTTTTTCAAAACAAATTGATAAAAATGCCAAGTTAAATCCATAAAGAAAGAAAATACTCTTGGATAAAATATTTTAAGTCGTAACACAAACGACAAAGGTCAACATTTATTACAAACAACAGAAATGGTTTTGAACAAAAATCCAAAGTATCCAAGTAAAATATACACCGACAAAAATAGTTTGTTCAAATACATAAGTTCCCTTTTTACAGCAACAACTTGAATCTTTTTATTATTTTTTATTTATTAAATTAACAATTATTGTTTTGTTAAATTAAAAAAAAAATTAAAACACAACTTCCTATTAAAGAAAAAAATTATTCTTTCAGGTTGACGCAGCCTGTGCTACCTCCAAAAGTGCAAAAAATAGAACATATTATTATATATTTTTTAACGTAGAATATAATAATTAGTGTTTTTTGAAAAACAGGATATATAAATAAATAATTCGAATAACTATATTCTAGTTTCTCGCTAAAAACTCCCGAATAATCACGATATGTGCTTAAATCTTTTTATATATTTAAATAAGTTAATAACTGTATAATTTAAGTGGTAGAATAAAAATGTAACATAATAATATAATAGTAAAATATTATTATATTATTTGTATTTTTTTAACAAAAAGGATAAGTTTTCTTACGACTATATACTTTCAAGACATGTACATCGTAATTATCATATTCTTGAATTATTTATTTATTTTCTTGGTGAAGATTATTGATTTGTTTGTTGCATAGAAAGAATGTTTAAATGATATGTTTTCTTTATTACATTAGAAATGGAATATATTTTCATCAAGGAATATTTAAAAGTGTATAGCTGTTCAAAATTTAGAAGTATTCAATTTTCAATTTTAGATTGTTTAATTTTCAACCAATTACTTATTTATTCTACCGGTGTAGATGTACAAAGTCATAACAATAGATCACTTACTTTTTATATGTAACTAATATATTTTGAGAGAAAATTCGTAATTAAAATAAAATAAATTATTTAAATGAGAGAATTTTTTTTGTTTTTTTAGTACAAATGAGAAAATTTAATTAAGAAGGAAATAGAAAAAAGTTATGAAAGGTAAGAGATCTAAGTCAGGGGATCCTATCACTATGAAATGCAATTTTATAAATTGAGGTGGCATGGTATGAAAAGCCATCAAGAGTATTGAAAAAGATTAGAATAATTGTAATTTTGATTTTTCTATTATTATCAATTCACGAAATTGATTATTTTTAAAATCGATAACTTTGGTTTTTTTTTCTTCAAATTTTTAAACTAAAAAATGATGAGTTGACATATTTTAAATGAAGTGACATACAATTTTATGATATAGAATATCCATATGCATTAATTAAATTAAAAATACGAAAAATTTCTGAAGTTGAAGGCTAAATTTTTAGTTTTTACGGTATTTTATTCCAATTTAATGAGTATTAATCCATGTCGATATTGTTAGGTTGGAAGTCTTGTCCCGGGTTCGAACCCGAGACCTCACAACTGTGGTAAGTTAATTATGGTGGAATTTTTCATATAAACGTCATTATTTTTTAGTTAAAAAATCAGAGGGAGAAACCAATATCGATATTGTTAGGTTGTAAGTCTTGCCCTGAGTTCGAAGCCCTCACAGTTGTGTGAGTTAATTATAGTTGAATTTATTATTTTTTCTAAGATAAAAAAATTGGAATAAAATGCCGTAACAACTTAGCTTTTAACTTCAGAAACTTTTCATATTTTTAATTTAATGAATGACATATGAATAATTAACGCATATGATGGTTCTATATCATAGAATTGTATGTCACATCATTTAAAATATGTCAAATCATCAATTTTTTAGTTTAAAAATTTGAGAGAAAGTATCAACTTTTAAAATATGAGGACTAATAACGTGAATTACTAATAATTGAGAGATCAAAACTTCAATTATATCAAATTAAAAGTGTGAGAATATAATATTTGATTGAAAAAAAAAAAAGGCTATGTAGAGCGACTTTAAACTAAAATAAAATATGAGAATCATCTAACGTTGTATTCGCATGGTTTGAGTGTGAACTTCTTTGGTTGTTTAATCTGAAACTCAACCCACTGAGAAGGAGAGGGAAATGCATCTTCGTCGCTTGCTTCCAGTGAAGTGAGTGTTGCATGTTATGTTTGCTTTCAATTAGTCCCACACCGAATACATTCATCCCTTTTTCCGTATTTATATAACCCAGGTCAACCATTCAGTGTGTTCCTTCGGGGACATCTGATAAAATTGGAACGATACAGAGAAGATTATCATGGCCCCTGCGCAAGATGACACGCACAAATTGAGAAATGGTCCAAATTTTTTGAGCTTTTTTTTTTCCTTCATCTTCTTTCTTTCGTTTTCTCCTTTCACATTTGTTTCCTTTTTTCTGCATTTCGTTTTCCCTTGTCCAATTTTTGTTTCCTGTTCCTTTTCTCTTTGATTTCGCGTTTTTGTTCTGCATTCCTTTCAGCTTCTAGGGTTTAGGGTTTTGAAGTTGGGGGTGTCTCCTTTACATTGCAAAGTTAAATAATTTCTGAGGACAAACTGATTTCTTAAGTGAGTGGTTTGCTTAGCTGTATATAGTTAAATTCTTGCATATACAAAATTTTATTCAATCATTATTATGCATTGTCTATTAAAATGGTTTACCATATTTTAGTTTTGAATTCAATTTTCTGATGAGTCCATTCTGATGATAGAGAAAACATCAAATAATAGAATGCCAAATTGTGTTTGTATAATATTGGTTTATTAACTTTTTCAATGTCAACATTTTGAACCAAGTTTTGATCCTGCAATATGGAAACTGAAAAATTTACACTATCTTTTTGGTATCTTATAGTATTTTTTGTCCCTCTTTTTGAAATCTACTGGCAGTCCTTGTTTTTGGTAACAATGTTTCAGTTATTTCATGGATGCTACATGCATTAAAGATAATTGCTCTTTATTTGACCTAAAATCCCGTTTAGCTGCTACAGGCATTACAAGTATGATAAGGAATATTAAAATGTTGGTAAGAACTTTGCTGCTTCCCGTGGCTATATGAACAGCTGTTTGGATTGGGAGTGAAGTTTGCTATGGATAAGAGTGCAAAGCCCACCCTTTGAATGAAAAGCCAAAAGAGTATCCACTTGAAAATTGAAATCAAATGAGATAAGCACAAGGTAAACTCGATGCTTGTTTGTTGCCAACTCACAATTTTTCAGACATGCCAACTCCCATTTGCGGAAAAAAGAAATCTATCTCCCAATTTGAGGGCTGTATTACACAGTTTAGTTGAGCTAGTTAAATAGTTGAGGTGATTAAGTTGATTAGAATTACATTTTGTGATTCAGTTATAATATATTCTGATTTAAGCTATATTGTAAAAAGATTCTTTTTATTCATTCATCGTTGATTCAGCTAAGAGAGATTGCCGAGAACGTTAAATTGCTCATGCTCTCAGCTCATAATTCAGAATTCTTAATCAGTGATAGTCTTTATAGAAGGTAATAGTTTCATAGCATACATAATGGCCTACTTTTAATATGGCAGATGTGCTCAAGATCACATCGTTGAACTTGAATCTCACCATAAAATCTGGCTTGACATATGCAGTTGGAGAAAAGAGAAGAATCAACTTTTGTTACAATATCCATGAACTCTGGTCCCACGATTGAGCCAAACATTAAACTTATCTCAAAGACTGTAAATTTATTATATATATAGTCTTTCTGTAAAACACAAGAAAATCTACAGATATAGATAATCGTAGGTTAATGATGTAAGAAAAATCATTTCCTATATACTAGTATTAAGTTAGTGAAATTAGTAATAATTAGTAAACTGGAAAATATGAACATTGCTTCTTAGTTTCTTGTTTCCAAGGAATACCAGTTTAGTAATTCATAAATATAATAACAAAGAGGCATTCGAGTTTTGATGCTTGAGTGTGTGAATGATTTGTGATGGTTGTGAAGGAAGATAGGGTATTTATAGTCTTCAAGAGTTTCTTGAAATTTATTTTGTTGAGAAATGATTGTTAAAGGATGGGGTCCATGAGATGAGAGATCACACGGTATTATCTTTAGATGTCTTACTATAGAGGATCAACAAGTTCAATAAGAGTGCATATATACCCCACCTTCTGAACAAAAGGCCAGTAGATCACCCTCTTGGAAGTCAAATAAGGTGGGCATGCTAAAAATTAATGCTTGAGTTATGGATACTCATGTATTCGTAGACATGCATTAGACATGTTACATGTTCTCTTCATATTGATAACACGGTTCTGAACAAAAGGCCAGTAGATCACCCTCTTGGAAGTCAAATAAGGTGGGCATGCTAAAATTAATGCTTGAGTTATGGATACTCATGTATTTGTAGACATGCATTAGACATGTTACATGTTCTCTTCATATTGATAACACGGTTCAATGTCGATATATAGCAACAAAAAATTCTTAGTGATGACTTTTACGTCAAATAATGGCTAAAAATCATACATGTTAGGAAGCAACAGGGAACCTTTACCAATGGCTTGGTCAATAGTCATCCTGACCAGAAAATAGTAGCAGTGCATGTTTGAATCCACAAGTAGCAGAAATAATTTATTCTGAAAATTGAATTCTTAATTTCAATAGCCCTATATATTTTTGTTAAGATATAAATATAATTACAGTCTTTTGAAGAAAGTCTAGCAATACCTTCTTTGCCAAGGTTATCAAGTGAACCATACATTCCTTAAAACATTAACTTGTGCTGGTAAAGGTTGTTCTATGATTTGTTTTCTGCATATAAGAATAATTAGCTAGTATAACCTTAATTCATGACTCTGTAAACAAGAGATATGGGCTAGTTTGGATTAACTTTTAGGGACTTTCAAATTTCCAACTCAGGTGACTATTTGATACTTGAAAATCATGTCTTACTGCTATTCTGTTTGTAGATTATGGCTGGACCCAGGGAACCGGCAATGGAGTACTTTTCATAATTGGGTCAAGAATTGGTAAACCTGAACTCTATTGTTTGATGGGTTTAGCTTCTGTTTTAGGCACTAATTAATTTAGTTGTCTGTCTATAATATTAATACATGCTCTGTGAAGACTGTTTAGTCATATGGAGTTCAGCCCTTGAAACATGTGAACTGTAATTTTTATTGTCTAGTCACTCTCTTTACTAAAAGTATATATTTAATAAGAGAGGATACCGTGTGCAGGGAGTTTATGATTGTCTTTTGATTGAGAAAATACGTAACTTACACCTTTATGAATAGTGGAGAGGGGGCTGCTAGAACACAGTAAAGGGTTGCCGCTAATTGTGCGCTTTCTGACAACAACTTTGAAAACAAATCCATGTGAAGAGCACCGGGAGTCCTTGTGATTGTGGTCTCCACCACCTTCTTCAAACATCACAAGAAAAATCCAACTCACAAATTAATTGATGAACAAGATGTGCTTTTATTATGTGATCAATTATTGGTATATTCCTTTCTTCATTTTCATTTCACTTCTACTGACTTGCTCCCAAAATTCTATCATGTGCCAATCAAGTTTAAAATCTTTATAGGTTAAATTATTATTTTTATTAAATATTATTTGTTTCTGAGTTTTGTTGTATGGCCTTGTAATATATACCAGTTTTGCATTGCCATATCTACTAGTATGTAATAGACAGTATCCATAAAATTGGTGCGCACGGCTTGTGTTTGTGCATGTAATGCAAGTATTTCAAATGACAGGAAAAACAACATATCAATTCCCAAGAATAATATGGTTTCATTGAAGTTACGTTCTCATTTCAGATTTCCACTTAAGAGGAAACATCAAAATGAACAAAAGAAATTCCTGATGTACAAAATTTGTCTCAACTAGTAAATCCTACTGTGCTATGTTATCATTCATATGACATTTTTGTAGTATGAATTAATTATAGGCCATTCAAGCGAGAAGCTGTTTGTAAGAACACATCTTCCTTGCAGGGAATTGTAAGACCGCCCATTGGATGACAGTAACCGAATTCCTCTTCAGCTTGGCTAAGCAATTCTTGAAATAACGGTTCATTCAAGAATGATACTGGAATCAAGAACCTCTTCATTTTCTCTCCAACATACACAGCAAGATAGCCTTTAGGGACATCCACCTCTTTGCTAGATGATTGACTTGCACTAAATGATGATCTTCTAATACCGGTTAAGCGAAAACCCATTCTTGTTTTGTTTATTAATGATCTCAAAGAAGTAGTAGAAGAAAGAAGTGAACTTGAATTTTGATGCCTCAAGGTAAGAATGATTTGTGATGCTTGTAAACCCAATGATGGGTATATATAGACTTCGAAAACCAATTGGATGGTGTTGTTTGATGGGGTGTAGTAAGAGACATGGCTCATTAATGATCACATGGCACTGTCTTTGTAGGTTTTCTTACCTGTGCACAACACTTTCAATTTCTAAATGGTCACTATGTTAGCACAACTTCTTAATGTAGGACATACATTTAATTACTCTCTCAAGTCTAAAACAATCATTCAATCTTTTTGAGAATAACGTCTAGACAGCATCATGTGACCCATAGTCTGATTGTCTCCAACTATACCCTTGAAGAACTAAGTCAAGAACAATAAATATTCACAATTCATGAATAGCGTGTTGGTGTATGACTGATATTTCTCATAATTCTTCGGGTCATTCATCAACATTAAATTGTGTTATTAAATATTAATATGAAGAAAACATGTGCCATGTCTGAATAAAAATGAGTAGGCATTGTACAAGCATTGAGTTTAACATCAGCATATCCCATTTGATTTTGAGCGGCCATGTTTTGCACTCTTATTGAACTTGTTGATCCCCTGTATAGAGGCATCTAAATGTGATCTATCTTCTCACGGGCCCCATTATTATAACAATAATTTCTCTAGCAAATGAATTTGAAGCGACGCGTGAAAACTATAAATACACTATACTCCTTCACAGCTTCACAAATCACTCAAGCAAAAATTTTAGATGTATCTTTCTTAAATCTGAGAAATCATTTTGTTCTTCAAAACATTTGAAATGGGTTTCCGTTTACCTGCCATTAGACGTGCTTCATTTACGGGTAACCAAGCATCATCAAAATTTGTGAATGTGCCAAAAGGCTATCTTGCAGTTTATGTTCGAGAGAAAATGAAACGATTTGTGAGCACCATGTCTTACTTGAACCAACCTTCATTTAAAGACTTGCTAGGTCAAGTAGAGGAAGAATTTGGATATGATCATCCAATGGGTGGCCTCACAATTCCTTGCACAAAAGATGTTTTCTTGAATATTACTTCTTGCTTCAATCGGCTATAATTCTTACAATGAAGGAGACTAACTTATATTAGCATAGACATTTTGTACAATAGTCATTTAGATTTGTAATGTGTTAGAATTGTCCATCTGAATCACAAATTCAGGAACAGATTATTTGTTATTATTTATTCTAATTCTAATAACACAATATATTCACAACTCAATGGCTCCTATATGCTTCTATTTATAAATTACAAAACTGGACATTCCTTGGGAAAAAAAAAAAGAAATTATGAAGAAAAATCGTTTTATTATCAAACCAGTTATTCTACATTTCCTGGCCTAATATTACATTCATCCAAACTGTTATAGTTGATTAGCTATCTTGTATCAAAGCTCAAACTTTTTACATGCTTTATGCTTCTTCATCTACGCAGAGCAAATAAGCTAATAAATAAGAAGAAAGCTCCTCCAAATATTCCAACTCCGGTGAGATTCAATCATCTACTTACCGTTTGAACTTATTTTGCTAAATTTATTTTTTACTTTTGCTACAGGGATGACATTCTTAAATTTAACCGTTTTAGTTAATGTTTGGCTCAATTGTGGAACCAAATTTCATGGTCTGGTCCTTCTCATTTCTCTAATTGATAAAACTGCCAGATTTTACAGTTTGATCTACAATGTGGTAGTAGTCTATCCATACAAGGTTGCAGCAGCTTTCTGACAATAACTTTAACGACAAGTCCTTGTGAAGAGCTCGGGAAGTCCTTGTGATTTTGGTCTGTTTCCACCACCTTCAAACATCACAAGAAAAATGCAACATACAAATTAATTGGCGACTAAGACGTTTTTTTTTATTATGTGATCAATTATTGATATATTCCTTTCTTGATTTTCATTTCACTTCTACTGACATTGCTTCCAAAATTATATCATGTGGCAATCAAGTTAAAATTTTTATAGGTTAATGAAAGGTTTTTCTTTAAAGATTTACTTGTTTGAGTTTTTCTATAAAATGAAATGCAAGTATTTGAGATGACACAAAAAATAACCGATTAATTCTCAAGAATATGGTTTCATTGAAGTTAGTTCTCATTTCAGATTTCCACATCAGAGGAAACATAAAAAAAAATCCTGATACTAAAGTTGTCTCAACTAATCAATCATATTGTGCTATGTCATCATTCAGATGACTATTTTGTAGTATGAATTAATTATAGACCATTCAAGCGAGAAGCTGTTTGTAAGAAGACATCTTCCTTGCAGGGAATTGTAAGGCCACCCATTGGATGACAGAAACCGAACTCCTCCTCAGCTTGGCTAAGCAGTTCTTGGAATAAAGTCTCATTCAAGAATGATACTGGAATCAAGAACCTCCTCATTTTATCTCCAACATAAACAGCAAGATAGCCTTTTGGGACTTCCACTTCTTTGCTTGAAGATTGACTTGCACTAAATGATGATCGTCTAATACCAGGTAAGCGAAAACCCATTATTGTTTTGTTTCTTCACGATATAATGATCTAAAGAAGTTGTAGAAGAAAGAAGTGAACTTGAATTCTAATGCTTCAAGGTAAGAATGATTTTTGTTGCTTGTAAACCCAGTCATGGGATATATATAGACTTTGAAAACCAATTGTATGGTGAATGAGTTATTCAATGGGGTTTAGTGGGAGCCATAGCTCATTAATGATCACATGACACAGTCTTGGAGGTTTTCAATGAGGGATTAAGCTTGTGAAAGAGACCTGTTTCACATGTTTCAGACAAGCTCTAAACATAGCAAAGTATTATTATTGTCCTTGTTTCTAAAGGACAACTAGTAGCTATTATTATTGGTTGAAATCCAATCAATAAACCATGAAATCTACTTGGAAGCTGTTGCAATTTCATATGGATAGACTCCTACCACATGGTTGAACTTGGATCTTACCATAAAATCTTGCTGATATTTGCAATTGAGAAATGAGAAGGACCATGAGATTTAGTTGCGGTATCCAATTATCCATGAACTGTGGTCCATTAGTACTTGAGCCAAACATTTAACTAATCACTAATGAGGACAGTGTTTTGGATGCATCATTCAAACTTGTCACTAATTTGGACAACTAAAATGATTAGAAACCAAAAGTGAAAAAATGAGAATGAACCACAGAGATATCATCAGATATAATTAATGGTACCATTGCATATGCATGTATATTTTTTTAAATGATTTTGACTATCAATTACACTCATCAATTACGGCACAATTACAAACAATCACCGAGTATGTATATACAACCATCACAGTTTATCAAACATGACTTGCGTGCCAAGCACCCTAATGCAATGTGTATATGCCAATGCACATGATTCCGGAATTCCAAACCAAAACCCTCCCCGAAGGGGCGTAAATCATAATTGTACGGTCTCTCACAGGCCAGTACTAATTATCAAGGTGCAGTCTCTCACAAGCTAGCACGATTTACTAACGTGTAACCTAACACAGACCCTACACTGTTTACTAGAGTGCAATCACTCACGGATCAGCACATTCTAGAGAGCAATCTCTCACAGATCAGCACGATACCATAACCCTTGTAAGGATAAGATTAACCAACAATTCACATGGCATCATCCTGTGGCCCATCTGGTCACCACTATCACCATGGCCCATCGCAGTCACCATGTACTACGAAAATGCATGAGCATACTCTGACTCTTTTAACCACAACCATTAAGTAAATTCAGCTCTTAAAAGATTCCCCATTTTAATACTCATTTAACACTAATGATTTTTCAAATTCAACACAGAGCATACTCAAACATATTTACTCATAATCCCACAATTCACACCAAATCACATCAATTCCTTTTTTCCACGAAATTCACACATAAAGCACATTAATTCAAAACTCCACATTTCTAAACATAACCACCAATTTCTTCAATTCATTTTCCACAAAATCCACACATAAATCACATCTCAAAAATTCATAATATTAATTATGAACACATAAACCACCAAATTTAATCGCCAAAATTTTCAACCATAAATCACCAAATTTAAAACTCCACATTCTCAAACATAAACTACCAATTTCATCAATTCATTTTCCACAAAATCCACACATAAATCACATCTCAAAAATTCATAATATTAATTATGAACACATAAACCACCAAATTTAATCTCCAAACTTTTCAACCATAAATCACCAAATTTAAAACTCCACATTCTCAAACATAAACTATCAATTTCATCAATTCATTTTCCACAAAATCCACACATAAATCACATCTCAAAAATTCATAATATTAATTATGAACACATAAACCACACCAAACTTGAATCACCACAACAACATTAATATATCAGAGTTCTCCCCACCGCTAACTCGGTGCCAATGGTCTCGATTCCTTTTCGAGACTCAAGGAGCTAACTACATAAACATAAATATTTATAACAATTTGTTCACAACTAAAATTTATCCAACCACAACAAAATTAAAAATTATATCTTTTTCACACACCAAAATTTTAAAACCAAATAATCTACATTATTTAGTTGAAACTAAATAAAACAAATATTGTCCAAATCACACATACGCACACTCGATTATTAAAGCACCAAAATTTTGAGTTAATAAAATACTCTAAATTTTTTTTGTAAAATTTTCTAACTCATTTATTTGAAAATAACTCATTACGTAACTTAAACACGTCAAATTCAATTTCTTTTTTCTTGTTAACCATTACTAACAAAATCAACGACATTAATCACACATATAGAGTCCCTATATGCAAACTAAAAAAAATTGGAAGGAGCCCTTACCTCAACGGTAGCTCTAACAACCGATTACGGCACCGCTATAACACCCTAAACCCAAAAATAACATTTATAATAATTTATACTAAATTATTTGAAAAAAACTCGTGGTGGATGACGAAAATTTGTTCAAGAAAATAAAAACTTTTATATCTATTTTAGAATATCACGTTTCTCTAAATATACATGTAACAATTCAACTTTGTTCCTCAATTAAAATTCAATGAACTTGATTTAACTAGAATTTCTTGATTTAATTCCCAAGACTTACTCGTACTAAGGTTTTCATATAAAAAGTCATTTGTAATTATATAAGTAAAATACACATTACAACTCTTAATTTCCGGTACCACCTATCAAAGCGGGGTTCCTCCCAAACATGAAATTCTAAACTCATTAACCTGTAATGCGATTTCACAAACGCAGGGCCAAGTCAGTCAAACACAAACAACGAAGGAGGTGAGTTTTGAAATCATGTTAATAGTATAAGTATCATATAAGTAAGAAAAACACGCAATTAATCATAAATAAACCGTATCATTACACAAACATTCTTCAAGGAAAAACAACACATTATATAGTCAAAATCAAGGAAAATCAATACATTTCACTATAACATCAAATCAACTTAGAAATTATCATCGCACACAATACATATTAATCACAACAAACAATCACACAAAAATGCAATGTTATGCATGAGCTTAGACTCTACTTCACAATGTGGTACCATTCTAACTCTGAAGTACTTGGTTAGGAGGCCTGATACTATGCCACCATCCCGGTGGACGGACAATTCAAATTGGCCATGTCCTCATAGATCCCCTCAACTCAACCCGAGACACATCTACGCGACAGTCGAGGTAAACATGTGTTGCATGGTAGCTCCCGACATTTGGAGTGCTACCACCAATTCACCTAGGAATTCCCCACCCGAATACCTCAAAGGTCTAACCATCTTGCCTTAAGGCTCAACAATAGACTGCCACGATCAGGCTCAATTCAGTTGTACTTCCCCGGAATCGCTAGGCTTGTCAGACCCTACCTATATGATGACAAAATAATCTCCACTTCGCAAATTCTCAATATTTATTTTCTCCCCCCGTTGGCCTATGATACTCCATTAAGACCGTCATCTCAAACACAAATTGGAATCACAATTATTTCATCAGAGGTTACTTCAATCTTTGAAGGTGCGAACACGAGAAGGGGGGTTGAATTGTGTTTGCACAAAGTTGATACCTTTTTGATAATTTATAAATAATTAAAAAATTAGTTTGGTTTTGGTGACTTACTTGGAGTAGAAGCAATCGAATTTAGAAGCAGCAAGCAATGAAAGCATAAATAATTTGACGCGTAGAATTATCCTGGTTCACCACTAACTTGGCTACATCTAGTCCCCTCATTCAGAAGGCTTTAATCCACTAATTCAAAAACCTTGAATTACAAAGCACCTGACCCTCCAAGTCAGTCTTCCCAAACAGCCTGACAACCCCAGACTTTTGAGGAACTAACCACCTTGACCCTACAAGCCAAGTCTTCTCCTAACAACCTGACGACCCCAGATTGAAGAAGGAACTAAACCACTATCGGGTTGGATACAAGAGATTGAAACTTGAGTAGTTGCTTCTAACAAAGCTGATAATAACAATAACTCTCACACTTTAAGAAAATAACACTCAAAAATATTTCTAGCCTGAACAAGTGTTTCTCTCTTTGAACTCTAAGAAGAATTTGGAATCTTGAGCTTGAGTTCTTTTATTTTTTGATGCTTTTCTCCTTCAGCCTTGAGTGTCTATTTATAGTGAAAATTTGGGCTTCAATTTAGTCCTTATTTAATTCTGAATTGTATCTTGTTTAGATTGAGTTTGTAAAATCTTCAAATTGATTCTGTTCCTATTTTGTGTAGATTGACTTTGTAAATTCTTCAGAATGATTCTGTTCCTATTTTGTGTAGATTGACTTTGTAAATTCTTCAAATCAAATATTCTTCAAATCTTCATAAAATGTTGATCAAATATTCTTCAAATCTTCATTAAAATGTTTCAAATCTTCAATGAATGTAGATCAAATATTCTTCAAATCTTCTTCAAATACTCTTCAAATCTTCTTCAAATATTTTTCAAATCTTCATTAAATGTAGATCAAATATTCTTCAAATCTTCACTAAATCTTCTTCAAATGTTCTTCAAAT
>JBBPBP010009777.1:38464811-38500317 GCA_037974735.1 Cicer chorassanicum
TTCTTCAAATATTCTTCAAATCTTCTTCAAATATTTTTCAAATCTTCTTCAAATATAAATATGAATCAAATCTTATTTTAGATTTTTCATCCATTATAAATTTGAATCAAATCTTATTTTAGATTTTCTTCAATTATAAATTTGAATCAAATCTTATTTTAGATTTTCATCAATTATAATTTTGAATCAAATCTTATTTAAGATTTTTCTTCAATTATAAATTTGAATCAAATCTTATTTTAGATTTTCTTCAAAAACATTAATCTTCTTTCATACTCTTTGAAGTCAAATATATTGTTCTTATAAAATAATTTTGTTAACATCAAAACTCTATATGTAAAACCAACTTGGTTCCAACAATCTTTTCATCACCAATTCATAACATCACTATTATAAATCACACATCATCATCATTACATAACTCATCACAAATTTAGAGCATCACTATCATCAATCGTACCTCATCACATAAACTTATCACAAATTTATGAAATCACAATTATTATTCATACATCATCATCATCACACTCAATATCACAATAACATCAAATACCACGCATTTAAAGAAATTAAATCAATCAACATCTTACCAATATTTCTATTCTATATTTTAATCTCACAATTTCCATATTTGTACATTAATTAATTTATCCCTCAAAGGGCTACTGCCGTAGGTAGCAAGCCCCGGATGAATCGTTGGGAAATATGGTTTTCCCGTTCATCTCACAATATATTACACCCATGAATTCAAACGCTCTCTCACCCCTTACCTTATTTCGACGCTTTCACACATGAATACGATTCCACGAGCAAACAGCATTTGTTCTTTGACTCTTTATCCTTCAATTGATCTAACTCGACAGTTTATGGGTAAACGTCAAAAATAAATTATGAGAAACTACTCTAAAAACTAAATTCGAAATTCGGTCAAGGAAAATTACCATAAATCAAAAAACCAATGAGTGGATAATATAGCCACTTTTCACACGATCGTTTTGGCGTTGGTTTCACTCAAATCGGACTTACGGTAAAGAAGAACGGTGCAAAATAAGGAATTCCATAGACGGAGAAGTCAGGTATTTTAGAGAGAAATTTGGATGGTTAAAAATCTGAGAAAGTATGTTTATTTGACTACCTAAATGAATAAAACATACTGAAATTTGGGCGAAAATGGAGAAACTTTTCTGAAACAGTTATCGGTGATCGGTGTCAAACGATAATCCTAATTTATGTTTTCTATGCCTAGGCTAGTGCTACTCCTCCTTCCTTATATTTTATTATTATTATTACTATTTAATTAGGTTTTACTTCCATATGGGCCTAACCCATGAGTCGTATTTTACTTTCTTTTTTTTTTACCAACAATTACCAAAGCTATCTTTTTTAAACACAAAAAATAAAGTAATTAATATTTTAAAACACATTAATAATCAAAACTCTTATATTCAAAACTATCAGTATAATAATACTTATGTTTCAAAACACTCAAATTAAAATATTACCATCATTAGAGAATAATCAAAACTAAACAAATCACACTTTATATTTGTTATTATATCATAATAAATATATATAAAATCACAATGGTATAACACATATATAAAAATAAGGAAATCAAACACAACATTACTAATATCTCAAATAATTATTTATAAAATAAATAATTAAAATAAGAGATACTTAAAATAATTAAAATATAAATACGTGCACATTTAACATTAGTTAAACATACAAGAAAATATGACATTAATTACCAACTCACATATACACGTAAAATCACTTAAAATCTTATTCTTTAAAATATTTACACTAATATACTATTATTTTTAGAAAAATATATAAAATAATAAAATATAACATTTATTATTCATATAACATATTTGGTCAAATATGTACAAGATTAGCACATCATAGAAAACGCACCTATAAAGAAAATTAATCATAAAACTAATCAACATATATTCTAAAATAATTTTAACACCAAATTAATTATCTAAAATCCTATTTAAATAATAAAATAGTTTACTATAAAATTTGGAGTGTTACAATTCTCCCCTCGTTAAAGAAATTTCGTCCTCGAAATTTTTGGTGAATAATAAGTAAACTAATGTCTTACTAACTACCCTCAACATTCAAACTTAGTCATAAATGATATAATAAACATATTTACGGCATTTACTACTCACTTAAACATAATATGTCAAGAATCTAGCATGATGAGGTAATATGACACAACAAATCAATTAACACATATCAAATACGCTATCAAGTTCAACTAACAACTTAAACAATATTCTACTAGTTTTGGCCTCTTTAAATAATGTCTAAATCCTAACAACAATTACTCTACAGGTTTCAAAAAATTAGACATCTACAGAAACTTTTAAAATATTTCACACCTTCAAGAATAACAAACAAAAACGCATATAACAACTCAATGACATGCAGTCACTTAAGCGTATAATCATAGTGAAATAGGACAAATATTTTCACATATGGTTTCAAACACACTCAAAGTATAACTAAATTTCAAAGTCTTATACACAAGATTCATTTATAGAACTCATACCATAGTTCTAGATCCTTACCAAGGGAGACAATATAGAACAAATAAGATACTAACACTGTAACACCCTGGATTTTTTTATCCAAAGCGTTACTTAAAAATATATTGATTAGAAAGATTTACGACAACTTTTTTTTAATCTAACTACCTAACATTTATTCATGCAAATAATTAGTAACAACCACGTTTCTTTAATTTTATTAAAAAAATGTTTATTGAAGGCTATAACAAGAAAAACAATAATTCCTAACGGAAGGGAACCCACTTCCGTATTTCTAGAATCCAAGTGCATTTTAAAAGTTAGTGACAAAAGATTAAAAATAAACTTTGAAGTATCGCGACAATCCTATCATTACAAAATTGTATTGAAAACCCATTTTTATCCCCCGTCTTTTGCACGTTAATACTCATCAACTACTCTTGAATCTCCTCAAACTCATTAGTACCTAAAATGTTGTTGTAAGGGTCAGTTTTATCCATCATCCACATCAAAACAAAGTTAAACATATAGAAGAGTAACACAAAATATAATAGAGTAAAAACTTGCAATTTAAAAGAAAAATACACAAACCAATAAATTGCATAACAAAAATATATACATAATGCATGCTCCTAAAACTATATGATCCGAATATAAAGCTGCCACTAAGGCAACTTCCACACAGAAAAATCACCCATACCAATGGGGAAAACCTGTCACTAAGGCAACTTCCACACATATCACCCATACCAATGGGAAAACCTGCCACTAAGGCAACTTCCACGAAGATGCATATGCCATGACATGATATGATGATATATTATCAAAGAGATATATTTCCACACAGCCCACTAAGAATCATGTCATAAGCATTCAAATCACTTTTCAAAATGATCATCTTATTCACATATCACTAAGATCACATATCCATAAACAAATAATCATGAAAATCATAACCTTCACCACATACACACAAACATCAAGACTTGGTATCATACACACCATAAAGATTAACACATTAACATATATAACAACAAGATTCAACTCCAACTCATACATCATCATAAAACTTTTTCACATATAACATACAAATTCAACTCTTCTTTCATATTCATTATAAAAATTAAAACTTTATTACATATAACATAAAATTCATACTTTACTTCATATTCACCATAAAAATCAAAACTTCATCACATATGACATCGAAATTCATACTTTACTCCCTAAAAATCATTATATAATAAAATTAACACAAAGGATTGGGGTTTCATTATTTTAATTGATTAGTCTACATATTATTCCTTTCAAAAAGCAAGCAATCACAATTATTAATATCATGTCATCCAACCAACGGTCTAACTATAATTTGTGTGGGGAAAATCCCTTACCTTGGTCGCTTTTCTTCCTAGTACAAATCTCTAAGCCCCACGAAGTTGTTCACATGGAAAAAGAAATTCCAAGCTTTGATGCACGAAGAAGGGAAGGTGATAGTGATGGTGGCTAGAATTTTGGTATTCTTTATAGAATCTTGTTTGTAAAGAGTTTGTGAAATAGGGTTTGTGATTGTGGCTAGGGTTTCAGTACTCATTTCTATTTAAAGTGAATATTATTGGGTAGATGTGTTGGGCCTGAATAAGGAATAGAAGAGAGAAAATATTATTATTATTATTATTATTATTATTATTATTATTATTATTATTATTATTATTATTATTATTATTATTATTATTATTATTATTAGTTAACCTTCATCAAAAACAAGGCACAGACTCCCAGCCCAACTTTCTACTCATACAAATGGATTGTGTGACACCAAGCACAAGCCTTAGCCCAAATTCTTCTTGCCTTAGAGATAAAAATACATCTACTAAATAATTCTTACTAACAACTTTACTACAATAAGTCGAATAAAGCGAATAATTACCACACCTAATTTAATATTGGAAAATATATATTTATAGATCCAAATTATTTTAATTAATAATTTTAGAGGATGTTACAATACTCACCCCCTTAAATTTAGTTTCGTCCTCGAAACTAGTTAGACATGAAAAGGTTAGGGTGGAGCTCTCTCATCTTTTCCTCTAATTCCCAAGTTGCATCTCCAGTCGTTTGGTCCCAAATCACCTTGACCAAGGCGATTTCCTTGCCTCGTAAGTGCTTAGTAGTCCTATCCGCAATGCTAAGCGGCGCAACTACAAACGAAAAGTTATCCTCCAACTGTATATCATCTGGCACGATAATATGGGAAGGATCAGCGATGTACTTCCTCAGTTATGACACATGGAACACGTCGTGTAGTTTGGCTAGATTTGGAGGCAAAGCAATCTAATAAGCTACGAGACCCACACGTCGGAGGATCTGGTATAGGCCAATGAATTTAGGAGTTAGCTTCTTAGACTTTAGTGCCCTACAACCTCCAGTAGTAGGCGTCACTCTTAAAAATACATGTTCACCCTCTTGAAACTCCAACGGTTTCCTTCGTTGGTCGGCATAACTCTTTTGTCTACTTTGCGTTATCTTCATCCTTTCTTGGATCAGACGAACCTTATTTGTGGTCTGTTGTACCAATTCTGGCCCTACAATTAGGTTCTCACCATCCTGATACCAACACAATGGGGTTTGGCACTTACGCCCATACAGAGCTTCGTACGGTGCCATCCCAATGCTCGCATGGTAGCTGTTATTATAAGCGAACTCAACGAGAGGCAACATCTTATCCCAACTTCCTTGTTCATCCAACACACACGCTCTTAGTAAATCCTCCAAGGTTTGAATAGTTCTTTCTGTTTGTTCATCGGTTTGAGGGTGATAGGCCGAACTCAATCTCAACTTAGTACCCAATACCTCATGTAATTCTCTCCACAAACGAGAAATGAACTTCGGATCTCTATCCGACACAATGTTGGACGGCACCCCATGTAGTCTGACAATCTCGGCAATGTAGATCTCTGCAAGCTTAGTCACATCATAAGTAGTCCTCACGGGTATGAAATGGGCAGATTTGGTCAGCCTATCGACAATTACCCAAATGGAGTCAAACTTCCGTTGAGTCTTAGACAATGCTACCACGAAATCCATGGATATACTATCCCATTTCCATACTGGAATATCTAATGGCATTAGTAGTCCCCCTGGCTTCTGATGCTCTACCTTAGCTTTCTAACAAGTCAAACACGAAGCCACATATTCTGCTACTTGTTTCTTCATTCCCGGCCACCAAAACTTCAGCTTAAGGTCTTTATACATTTTGGTGGTACCAGGGTGAATACTCAGCTTGCTTTTGTGGGCCTCATCCAAGATAGTCCTCCTCAATTCTGCATTGTCGGGTATACAAACACGTCCATTACATCTCAAAATATCGTCGGGGCCCACCTTGAATTCAGGTGTCTTGCCGACCTCGATCAACTTCCTTTTCTCTTGAGTCGACACATCTGTAACTTGGAGAACTTTAATCTCATTCATCAATTCACTATTTATAACGATCATTCCACAGTGTAGTTTCTCCAATGCAGAATTCAAATAAAGATCCAAGTCACGAAACTTCTCTAATAACTCCAACCCCTTCATTGATACAAACGAGAGATGAACTCGCTTTCTGCTTAGGGCATCAGCCACCACGTTTGCTTTCCGTGGATGATAATGCAACGTGAACTCATAATCTTTAATGAACTTCATCCATCTCCTTTGCCTAATGTTAAGTTCCTTTTGATCAAATAAGTATTTCAGACTCTTATGGTCACTGAATACATCAAAACTACACCCGTGTAAATAATGTCTCCAAATTTTCAATGCGAAAACAATTGCAGCTAAATCCAAGTCATGAGTGGGATAATTCTTTTCATGCACCTTCAATTGTCTTGAGGCATTGGCCACTACTTGTTTGTTCTGCATCAAAACACAACCCAAACCCTGATATGAAGCATCACAATAAACCTCGTAAGGCTCTTCTAGTTGTGGCAACACTAACACTGGGGACGTAGTTAGCTTCTCTTTCATCAGTTGGAAACTTTTCTCACACACCTCAGTCCAAGCATAAATCTGGTTCTTCCTTGTAAGGTGTGTCAATAGAGCAGCAATCTTGGCAAATCCCTTAATAAATCTCCTATTGTACCCGGCCAAACCTAGAAAACTCCTAATCTTTGTGACTGTTTGCGGTTGTTTCCATACCATCACGGCTTCTACCTTGGGTGGGTCGACAACAATCCCTTCCTTAGAAATTACATGTCCCAAGAACTTCACTTCTTCCAACCAAAATTCACATTTTCCTAGATTGGCATATAGTTGTTGATCCTTCAGTATTTGTATAACTTGACGCATATGTTCCTCATGTTCCTCCCGACTCTTGGAATAGATCAAGATGTCATCGATGAAAATCACCACAAACTTGTCAAAGAATGGACGGAAGATGCTATTCATATAATCCATGAAGATAGATGGCACATTGGTCACTCCAAAGGGCATCACCAAGTACTCATAGTGCCTATATCGCGTTCTAAAGGTTGTCTTGGATATATCATCTTCTTTCACTCGAATCTGATGGTATCCCGACTTTAGATCGATCTTTGAAAACACCTCTGCCCCTCTGAGTTGGTCCATTAAGTCATCAATGCGGGGTAAGGGGTATCTGTTTTTTATTGTGACTTTGTTGAGCTGTCGGTAATCAATACACAGTCTCGACTTTCCATCCTTCTTCTTAACCAATAATACAGGGGCTCCCCATGGTGACACACTAGGCCGAATGAATTGTTTAGACAAAAGGTCTTCCAGTTGGTTCTTTAGTTTTGATAGCTCTAAGGGGGCCATTCTGTAAGGAGCCATAGAAATGGGTCCCGTACCCGGAATAACATCAATAGAAAACTCGACATCGCGAACTGGGGGTAGTCCTGGTACGTCTGGTGGAAAGACTTCAGAGAAATCCCTCACCACTGGGATATCATCGACAGTAACCTCTGGATTCATACTGATTGAGTTGAGAAACGCATATTTTTGGACTCCTCCCTTCAGAGAAAACTTCAGTCTGTTGGTTGAGAGGAACTTCGAAATACCAGGATCCGGAAATATCACATTCCGTCGAGTACAGTCTAGTAGGACGTAGTTGTTAGACAACCAATCCATTCCCAAAATTACTCCCAGATGTTTTAGAGGGATACAAATTAAATCGGTCTTAAAGTTCATTTTAAACACAATCAGTGGGCATTGCAAGCACACCGAATTACATTTTATTGGCTCAGCAGAGGGTAGGGCAAGTTCTAAGTCAAACGACAAGGTAGTGACATCTAGTTTGAGTGAATTCACCCAATCTATTGAAATGAACGAATGTGTTGCTCAGAATCATATATCACATAAAGTATTTTTCCAGCAATTAAACACTCACCCTGAATAAGTTCTGAGGAAGATGGTGCTTCTTTTCCACTAATGTGATAAACACGTCCTCGAGCAGTAGGGCGTGCAACATGCTTGTTGTTAACATCATTCTTATCATTAGCACTATCCTTTTCTCGGCAATCTTTTGCAAGATGGCCTAGTTTTTGGCAACCATAACATAACTTGGTTCTTTTGGGACACTCGGTTATCTTATGTCCCTCTTGTCCACAGTGAAAGCACCGCATGGTACGTGTTTGGTTTTGTCCCGCATTCTGAGGCCTCCGATCTTTAGCAGTCTCCTGTGGGAGAGCATACGGCTTTTGCTGTTGGAGCTGTCTGCCTTTATTTTGTTGGTCACCATTTCCCTGAGGTCTCGTTGGTCCACCATTAGCACTCCTGTTCAGGCGGCTCCGTTTCATGATCTCCACCTTTTTGCACTTCTCCACCAGCACTTGATATTGACGTATCTCTAGGGGTTCCACGGACTCCTTAATCTCATACCTGAGCCCGCTTTCAAACCTCTCACACATGTACTCTTCATCCATTTGGTTACGAAAATAGCGAAAATGTTTCGCTAGGAACTCAAACTTTGCTGCATACTCAGACACTATGAGACTTCCCTGATATAGTTTTAGAAGTTGGGCCTCCTTCTCAGACCTGGCACTCTTCAGGAAATATTTGTCCAAGAATTTTCTCTTGAAAACTTCCCAGGTCACCTCTTCGTGGTTTCCTTCCATCATTTGTTTCGCCCCTCGCCACCAATATTCAGCTTCACCAACCAACAAATAGACGGCATACTCCACCTTTGTGTCATCTGGGCAGTGGAGGATCTCAAAGATCTTCTCGATCTCCTGCAGTCAGAGGTCGGCCTTGTCAGGCTCATATTCCCCTTTGAATTTTGGCGGGTCCTGTCTACGGAATTCAGTCAGTCCTCTTGTTGCCATACATGCTTCCTCCATCTGGTCCCTCTGCGCATTGCGTTGAGCTTGGACTGCAACTTGCTCAGCCTGAACTGCAACTTGTTGGGTCATTGCAGCTGCCATTGCATTCATAGCTTGGATTACTTCAGTCATGTCACTTCCTCCCTAAGGGACTGGTCGATTTGTGCGACGAGCCATACTTCCTACAAATTTTCTAATTAGGATAACACTATGACCTAATTGTAATCGTAGGGTTGTAAGAGAATATTTTATTCACGGTTATATGATAAGTTCAGGTCACACCGTAAGCCGTGTATTAGTGGGGTTCTCAGGAAAGAGAGGTGGGTCAACGGACCACTTAATAACCAAGTCTTTCCTTAGCCAGAATCCCACTAATACAACTTCTACGGTATTACCCTTCCCTTATATTATGGGGATTCCAAAATTTTAAATAGGTTAGAGGTTTAAAACATTGTCCTTATTGCAAAAATTTAAATCATAAATCAAAATTTAAGTAATTACGGAATATTTATATTCATTATAAATTTAATTGCCATAATTAATAACATCATTAAACCACGAGTAGTAAATTAGTAAAATTTCAAATCTAGGATCAAGAATTCAAGGCATATCATAATTGTTATTAATTGAAAGAAAATTTTTGTTTTGGAGAAAGAAATTTTTTTTATTAGCATTAAAAGAGATCAAGTAATCAATTCATAATGTTAATTTTCCTTATATATACATATATAACAAAATTAATAATGAATCCTAAAATAAAAGTACAACAAAGTCAAGCATCATACATAAATCAAGACATAAATCGAGGCATAAATCAAGATTTCCGAGGATTATTGCTCTGACACCAATTGTAACACCCCGAATTTTTTTATCCAAAGCGTTACTTAAAAATATATTGATTAGAAAGATTTACGACAATTTTTTTTTAATCTAACTACCTAACATTTATTCATGCAAATAATTAGTAACAACCACGTTTATTTAATTTTATTAATAAAATGTTTATTGAAGGCTATAACAAGAAAAACAATAATTCCTAACGGAAGGGAACCCACTTCCGTATTTCTAGAATCCAAGTGCATTTTAAAAGTTGGTGACAAAAGATTAAAAATAAACTTAGAAGTATCGCGATAATCCTATCATTACAAAATTGTATTGAAAACCCATTTTTATCCCCCGCTTGTCGCACGTTATTACTCATCAACTACTCTTGAATCTCCTCGAACTCATTAGTACCTAAAATGTTGTTGTAAGGGTCAGTTTTATCCATCATCCACATCAAACCAAAGTTAAACATATAGAAGAATAACACAAAATATATAAGAGTAAAAACTTGCAATTTAAAAGAAAAATACACAAACCAATAAATTGCATAACAAAAATATATACATAATGCATGCTCCTAAAACTATATGATCCGGATATAAAGCTGCCACTAAGGCAACTTCCACACAGAAAAATCACCCATACCAATGGGGAAAACCTACCACTAAGGCAACTTCCACACAGATCACCCATACCAATGGGGAAAACCTGTCACTAAGGCAACTTCCATGAAGATGCATATGCCATGACATGATATGATGATATATTATCAAAGAGATATATTTCCACACAGCCCACTAAGAATCATGTCATAAGCATTCAAATCACTTTTCAAAATGATCATCTTATTCACATATCACTAAGATCACATATCCATAAACAAATAATCATGAATATCATAACCTTCACCACATACACACAAACATCAAGACTTGGTATCATACACACCATAAAGATTAACACATTAACATATATAACAACAAGATTCAACTCCAACTCATACATCATCATAAACCTTTTTTACATATAACATACAAATTCAACTCTTCTTTCATATTCATTATCAAAATTAAAACTTTATTACATATAACATAAAATTCATACTTTACTTCATATTCGCCATAAAAATCAAAACTTCATCAAATATGACATCGAAATTCATACTTTACTCCCTAAAAATCATTATATAATAAAATTAACACAAAGGATTGGGGTTTCATTATTTTAATTCATTAGTGTACATATTATTCCTTTCAAAAAGCAAGCAATCACAATTATTAATTTCTTGTCATCCAACCAACGGTCTAACTATAATTTGTGTGGGAAAATCCCTTACCTTGGCCGCTTTTCTTCCTAGTACAAATCTCTAAGCCCCACGAAGTTGTTCACATGGAAAAAGAAATTCCAAGCTTTGATGCATGAAGAATGGGAGGTGATGGTGATGGTGGCTAGAATTTTGGTATTCTTTATTGAATCTTGTTTGTAAAGGGTTTGTGATTGGTGCTAGGGTTTCAGTACTCATTTCTATTTAAAGTGAATATTATTGGGTAGATGGTGTTAGGCCTGAATAAGGAATAGAAGAGAGAAAATATTATTATTATTATTTTTTTTTTTTTATTATTATTATTATTATTATTATTATTATTATTATTATTAGTTAACCTTCAAAAACAAGGCACAGACTCCCGGCCCAACTTTCTACTCATACAGATGGATAGTGTGACACCAAGCCACCCTTAACCCAAATTCTTCTGGCCTTAATATTGGAAAATATTACTAACAACTTTACCACAATAAGTCGAACAAGGCGAATAATTACCACACCTAATTTAATATTGGAAAATATATATTTATAGATTCAAATTATTTTAATTAATAATTTTAGAGGATGTTACAAACACAATGTCCTTATTCATTTTAAGCAAATTACTTAGAAGAACAAACATACTTAATTGAATGTTTAATTTAAGTACACACCACCAACCTAATATTCACGTCACATAATCAGTTATTAACATTTAACATTGATGCCACATAAGACTCATAATCACTCAAAGTTGTATAAGTGGTGAACGTGGTTTCTAACTATTTCCAAAATAAAATTAATAAGTATCTATAACAATGGGTTATCGTTGCCTCTTTTATCGACGATGAGTGACGATGAGTCATCGGGGTAACTAGTCCCTCCTACTCATGTAGTCAACTACTTAAGGTAACTATAACTACAGAAATTCAAATTCAAACATGGGTAATTAAAAGTATTTTTAATGTGGTTCAGGAGTGCGAAGGCGGCGCCACAACTCCTATTCCTTACTTGAAGTTAAAAACTTACTTAATTACACATTCACAATAATTTATTTGTAATTTACAACTAGTTACAACAACAAAAGAAATGACACTTACATCAACATATAATCAATAATCCGATTGTAGAAATATAGAACTATTTCACTTTTAGATGCTCTCGACTACTCTAACGCTATACATTAATTCCCAACAACTAGAACACTTAAAACACAAACAATTTAGTATTTACATAATCACATACACATTCACATAGTTAATCCAAAAATTAGCACCATCACGTTCATCTCATAACTCAAACAATGATTTAAACACATGTAACATACTCTCATAGAAGGCTAACTGCTCCAAATTGATCACGCTCAAATTTTCTTTTGAATTAATCACCACTTAAAAGTTACAACAAACTAAAACATAGATTTCCCAAGTAGCAAATAAGATAAATAATTATTTACTAGAAGACACAACACGCTACCAAACCAAATTGAATCAAGTAGTACATAAACCACTTTAAAAGTTATACATTTAGCACCAAAAAAAAAAATCATTGGGAATTCAAACCATTCTCTTAAATCACTTTTCAATAAATCACGTCCAAATAAAAACAACTAAAACAAATCATATTTCTAAATACAATTAAAAATAAAATAAATCACATGTATTTTTAAAATCTATAAGATTTCTAAAATCACTCGTACTTTAATCGTCAAAAACACATTTCTAAATAATTAATCATTATAAAAATTATTAATTTCAACTTATATTTTGAAAGAAGATTCAAATTATATATATAGATAGATAAAAAGTTTTCCAATAAATTAACACTTCCAAAATAGTTCTAATTTATTTTCTCAAAATTTACAAAAAAACAAAATTATATATTTATATACATTAAAGTAGTGTACATGACACAATGCATAAGGCATACTTGGTTATGATAATGAATTACACTAATTGGCAAATCTACAAAATAACAGTCTCCTCTCACACCAACTACTCAACATGTCTATAGATAGATCCTCAGTTTCAATAAAGGCACAAAATTGGTCTAAAGCATAACACACCATCAATTTTAAAGATTTTTGAAGGCATATTCTAATCTTAAAAATTGGGTCCCTAATAAAAAAATTTGCAGTTTTATAGTTAAAAAAAAATTGGTAAAATAAATTTTAGTCTCTGGACACATAATCTACATGATACACTCTACACATATCAATCCACATGATACATACCATTTTGTTAGGTTAATTCATGTAACAAGAAAAGATGTACAAACAACATGTCACTTTCTCATATTAAACTCAAATATACATTTCAACCATGATAACACAATAACTATAATGCTACAAAAAAAAAATTCTACTCATAAAATACATCGATCATAGAATCTAAAATTTAGATAATTTTTCAAAAAGAGTTTCACTATTGAAATAATTCTTTTAAAAACTTTGTTTTTCTTCTCTTTCTCAATTAATAGAAACTTTATCATTTGACCCGCTTTCTTTTTAATTAGTACTATTATATATCACTAATGAGTTCTTAAAATCTAAAACTCTAACATCAACTTAAACTCTAATGAGTTCATAATATCATAATCAATAAATCAATAATTTCAAACAAATATCCCAACACGCTCACATTTCAATATTCACCCCATCCCCTAACCAACATAACAACAACTCTATTTTATTTTCTTAAAAACAAGACATAGTAAAACATGCTGTAAATTTTAAGCTATTTTAAACATTAAATAAAATCAGTAGTATAGAATTATTCTTATTTTATAAATCAACAAAAATTCAACTCAATTTAATTTCTTTAAAATAATCCAGAGTAATTCAAATAAAAGTTATTTTCATCTTACAAAATAAGTAAATTTTAACTCCTTCAAAATGTCATTTTAAAAAAAAAATCTAAGTTCTACCAACCCCTAATATTCAAGAATTACTATTGCTAATAATATGAATTTCATACTATTTAAAATTATGATGATCATTCTAAATTATTTTCAAAACCAATATCAAAAAACTCTACTCATATAGATACAACCATCAACACTATCAAGTGATTTAAAGTTAACATTCACAATTTAAAATCGATGATTTTCTTCACGCAAGCCAACACAAAATCAAAATAAGAATTTTTTTAGTTAAAATTAAAACGGTAAACATAAGAGACATAATTCCTATCTAACTCAAACTTTAGAACGAAACATCCTTTTCTTTTTTTCCTCTAAATTGAGTTTCAACATAAATAATAATAATTTGTACCTAGTAAACGTCAATACTTGAAGTTTTAAACATATAGTTCATACGGAAATCAATGTTTCAATCAATTAATTATTAGATCAAACACTTTAAACAAATTCATATCAAGACTAAATATTTTAAATTGATTAAGGGTGAAAATGAAACTTTAAAACAAATAACTGATGAGGTATAACATTTGATAACTAGGTTACTTGAATGAGATTAATAACTTGAAACATCCAGGTGGTCAGTCAAAATTATTATTTCCAACTATTCACATAAAACAAAAGTGCCAAAATCATAGTTCGGTAGACAAGAAACAAGCAACAAGATCATTCAACAAGTAACCAACAAAATCTTGTCAATAATTAAAATTAATAACACAATCATGGTTTATTTACTCACTTAGGTAAGAACTTAGAATTCATAACACAATCAGGGTAAGCAAATAATAAACAGTGAATTAGTAACTTCAAAAATATGTATAATTATACAAAAGCATATAACACTAAACACAATAACATAACAGGAAAAACATGATAATGAAAATAATTATTACACAAGAAACACAATTGACACGACTGACATTCGACTAACACTGAATTGACATTCGACCCACTCGGCCTGATTGGATAGACCCGCTCTGATACCACTAATGTAACACCCTAAACCCAAAAATAACATTTATAATAATTTATATTAAATTATTTGAAGAAAACTCGTGGCGGATGACGAAAATCTGTTCAAGAAAATAAAAACTTTTATATCTATTTTAGGACATCACGTTTCTCTAAATATACATGTAACAATTCAATTTTGTTCCTCAAATAAAATTCAATGAACTTGATTTAACTAGAATTTCTTGATTTAATTCCCAAGACTTACTCGTACTAAGGTTTTCATATAAAAATTCATTTGTAATTACATAAGTAAAATACACATTACAACTCTTAATTCTCGGTATCACCTATCAGACAGGGTTCCTCCCAAACTTGAACTTCAAGACTCATTAACCTGTAATGCGATTTCGCAAACGCAGGGCCAAGCCAGTCAAACACAAACAACGAATGAGGTGATTTTTGAAATCATGTTAATAGTATAATATAAGTAAGAAGAACACACAGTTAATCATAAATAAATTGTATCATTACACAAACATTCTTCAAGGAAAAACACCACATTATATAGTCAAAATCAAGGAAAATCAATACATTTCACTATAACATCAAATCATCTTAGAAATTATCATCGCACACAATACATATTAATCACAACAAACAATCACACAAAAATGCAATGCTATGCATGAGCTTAGACTCTACTTCACAATGTGGTACCATTCTAACTCTGAAGTACTTGGTTAGGAGGCCTGATACTATGCCACCATCCTGGTGGACGTACAATTCAAATTGGCCATCTCCTCATAGATCCCCTCAACTCAACCCAAGACACATCTACGCGATAGTCGAGGTAAACATGTGTTGCAGGGTAGCTCCCGACATTTGGAGTGCTACCACCAAGTCACCTAGGAATTCCCCATCCGAATACCTCCAAGGTCTAACAATCTTGCCTTAAGGCTCAACAGTAGACCGCCACGATCAGGCTCAATTCAGTTGTACTTCCCCGGAATCGCTATGCTTGTCAGGCCCTACCTATATGATGACAAAATAATCTCCATTTCACAAATTCTCAATATTTATTTTCTCCCCTCGTTGGCTTATGATACTCCATTAAGACCGTCATCTCAAACAAAAATTGGAATCACAATTATTTCATCAGAGGTTACTTCAATCTTTTCATCACCAATTCATAACATCGCTATTATAAATATCACATCATCATCATTACATAACTCGTCACAAATTTAGAGCATCACTATCATCAATCGTACCTCATCACATAAACTTATCACAAATTTATGAAATCACAATTATTATTCATACATCATCATCATCACATTCAATATCACAATAACATCAAATACCACACATTTAAAGAAATTAAATCTATCAACATCTTACCAATATTTCTATTCTATATTTTAATCTCACAATTTCCATATTTGTACATTAATTAATTTATCCCGCAAAGGGCTATTTCCGTACGTAGCAAGCCCCGGATGAATCGTTAGGAAATACGGTTTTCCATTTCATCTCACAATATATTACACCCATGAATTCAAACGCTCTCTCACCCCTTACCTTATTTCGACGCTTTCACACACGAATATGATTCCACGAGCAAACAGCCTTTGTTCTTTGACTCTTTATCCTTCAATCGATCTAACTCGACAATTTATGGGTAAACGTCAAAAATAAATTATGAGAAACTACTCTAAAAACTAAATTTGAAACTCGGTCAAGGAAAATTACCATAAATCAGAAAACAAATGAGTGGATAATATAGCCACTTTTCACACGATCGTTTTGGCGTTGGTTTCACTCAAATCGGACTTACAGTGAAGAAGAACAGTGCAAAATAAGGAATTCCATAGACGGAGAAGTCAGGTATTTTAGAGAGAAATTGGGATGGTTAAAAATCTGATGAAGTATGTTTATTTGACTAACTAAATGAATAAAACAACATACTGAAATTTGGGCGAAAATGGAGAAACTTTTCTGAAAGAGTTATCGGTGATCGGTGCCAAACGATAATCCTAATTTATGTTTTCTATTAGGCGGCTCTTACTACTCCTCCTTCCTTATATTTTATTATTATTATTACTATTTAATTAGGTTTTAATTCCATATGGGCCTAACCCATGAGTCACATTTTACTTTTTTTTTTTTACCAACAATTACCAAAGCTATTTTTTTTAAACACAAAAAATAAAGTAATTAATATTTTAAAACACATTAATAATCAAAACTCTTATATTCAAAACTATCAGTATAATAATACTTATGTTTCAAAACACTCAAATTAAAATATTACCATCATTAGAGAATAATCAAAACTAAACAAATCACACTTCATATTTGTTATTATATCATAATAATTATATATAAAATCACAATGGCATAACACATATATAAAAATAAGGAAATCAAACACAACATTACTAATATCTCAAATAATTATTTATAAAATAAATAATTAAAATAAGAGATACTTAAAATAATTAAAATATAAATACGTGCACATTTAACATTAGTTAAACATACAAGAAAATATGACATTAATTACCAACTCACATATACACGTAAAATCACCTAAAATCATATTCTTTAAAATATTTACACTATTATACTATTATTTTTAGAAAAATATATAAAATAATAAAATATAACATTTATTATTCATATAACATATTTGGTCAAATATGTACAAGATTAGCACATCATAGAAAACGCACCTATAAAGAAAATTAATCAATAAACTAATCAACATATATTCTAAAATAATTTTAACACCAAATTAATTATCTAAAATCCTATTTAAATAATAAAATAGTTTACTATAAAATTTGGAGTGTTACGACCGCGATTAATTCTGGTAAAAACTTTGTTCGCGTCGTCGCTTTCAAAGTTAGCTCACTAGCAGCGTAGAGTGGAGATGAGAAACTTTCCCTTCTGTCACTTCGCGAGAGGAAGCTTAGATCTAGGTGAGAAGTGAGGGTTTGTGTTTGGTGGTTTTGAAAACCACTAACACTATGGATTCGTGAAAGAACAGAGGAAGAAAGAAAAGGAAATTATCGCGACCACAAGAAATGTTTTCTTGCTCTGTTTCACTTGCCTTCACTTACTTTCTCTCACACACATATATATATTTACACCGAACCCACAATTAATTAAAACTCTTACTCACATCACCACACTCACATCACAAACTATTTTGATAAAAATATCTATTCTCGTCGCTACTCACTTGATAGATAAAATTTTCAGCAACCAAATATATTTTTAACAAAATTTTTCGGTAATAAATCCTTCGTAACATAAATAAATTATTTTTCGCCAAATAATTTTAAACGGGTCTCAAAAGATATTTTTGGCATTTAACACACAAAATACCAATAAAAATTGGCTAAAAATCCTCATACTTCAACACCAAAACACATCAAAATACAAAAATTACAAATTTAAAACTAAGGGTCTTACAATACTACCCCCCTAAAATTAGTTTCGTCCTCGAAACTTAAAGTAAGAGTAATAACCACACTAGGTTTGCACTCAAACTCATCACACATGATAGAACTTGTTTCGTCATGCCAACGCGAGGAAAGTGTTGTCTATCCCTTTTCATAGGGTGCTTAATAACTTTACGCATTATCCTAGTCAGTAAGACTCGCTCGTTCCATTCAACATGATTTTGTCTACTATCAACAAGAGATTGGGGATGATCAGTTCCTCAATTTGTCAATAGGTTGCCAACGACCATGATGATGGCTTAGACCATCTTAACCTCACTGTAATAATACTCTCTACGACTTGCATTTAAGGCTATCCCAAGGCAAAAGCGGTCTAACAATCTCCTAAAGGTTCACTAAGCTTCTCTTATTTTTCTATTACTTGATCCTATCGACGGAGTACAATCGCTCAAAACTATGTCACATAGCCTCAATACCTCATAAGAGTTACTCCCTTTTTGACCTTAAATATAAACAAAAATTGATAAATAAATAAAAAATCAATATATTTGGTCCAAATTTTAGACCAAATCAGTCAAACAAACTTTTGCCATGTCACCATTAACAATTGACTTCCCATGGATGGCGAAACGTGTCTGCATTCTTACATGCTAAGTCTCATAAAATAATACTATGCACTATATTCAAAAATGTAAGAAAATACTTAAGTCTCGACAATTTAAGATAATGAAACTCCATTCTATGCCTTTCGAATGTTAAAAAAAAATCCAGCGCAACTATTCCATATAATCAATTGACAATTAATAGATATCACTCATAAAATATTCAAGTTAATCTGTTATCACATGTATAAAAAACTATAGTATTTTTTAGTTACATGAAGTTCTCTTTGTTGGATTCTTCAAAGTGCTCACTAGTCTATCATGTTGAATTTTTTTTTTTTATATTTAATGCTCAAATTTCATATCTCGGAAACAAGAAAGAGAAGTGCACACTTCTCACGTCTATAGCACAATTGATGACTCAATGTTTGGATTATGAAGTGTTCATCTTTTTTGCCTCGAAGTCCCACATCAGATGGTCTGCAAAGCAACTAATTGGACGGAAGAAATAAAAGTCAGACGAAGCATAGCTACAAAGCATACCTTTCTCGGCCTTTTGGCTAAGATCAAGTGTAGTATCTGTTCTTATCAGTTTAATATCAGATACGTGGGTAAGCGACTCACACGATATTAAATTAAATTGTTGATGGGTGAGTCCTCAACAATAGCTTGCTATTGGGATCCTTAAGTGTCGCCCATGTGTTGCACCACTACACGGGCTTGGCACACCCTACTAAATATCAAATATTTCATTTTATTATAATGACGATTAATTTGGCACACAATCTACTATTTTTAGTTGTTTATAAGACGAGCATAAAAGCAATATTATAAGCATCATCCTTGCAGAATTCTCTAATAGACACATTTAACAATGTGGCATCTTGTATATCTTCAAGATTATAACGACGTTGAAAGGGCTCATTATAATAGCTCTTGAGATCAATATAAGACTTTACAAAGATTTCTTTTCAATAAATTTAATTGGTTGTTTAACAAATTTAGCATTGTGTTTTTTAAATGATATCAAAATTTCAAACACCTTGTTGCAACATCACACCAAACTATTTGTATATTTCTATAATATTCCATTTTTTACAAGACTATAAAAATCTCAAAAACATAACTAAAATATCAGGTTGTAAACGTTATTCACAACTTCCGAATTTTCAAAAGTTCTCCTCCTATTCACTATAACACATATGTCACTATAACTTCCGAATTTTCAAAAGTTCTCAACATTCTTTTTTATATATATTGAGTTCATAAGCAAAAAGATGCATGTATGAACGGTGTTGCTAAGACATGTAAAACTATTGGCTTATATTCCATATAATCAATTGACAATTAATACATATCTCTCATAAAATATTCAAGTTAATCAGTTATCACATGTATAAAAAAGTATAGTATGTTCTAGTTACATGAAGTTCTCTTTGTTGGATTCTTCAAAGTGGTCACTAATCTATCATGTTGAATTTGTTTTTTATATTTAATGCTCATATTCATATCTCGGAAATAAGAAAGAGAAGTGCACAATTCTCACGTCTATAGCACAATTGATGACTCAATGTTTGGATTATGAAGTGTTGATCTTTGTTTCCTCAAAGTCCCACATCAGATGGTCTGCAGAGCAACTAATTGGACGGAAGTAACAAAAGTAAGACGAAGCATAGTTACAAAGCATACCTTTCTCGGCCTTTTGGCTAAGATCAAGTGTAGTATCTGTTCTTATCAGTTTAATATTTGATATGTGGGTCAACGACTCACACGATGTTAAATTAATTTGTTGACGGGGGAGTCCTCAACAATAGCTTGCTATTGGGATCCTCAAGTGTCGCCCATGTGTTGCACCACTACACGGGCTTGGCACACCCTACTAAATATCAAATATTTCATTTTATTATAATGACGATTAATTTGGCACACAATCTCCTATTTTTATTTGTTTATAAGACGAGCATAAAAACAATATTATAAGCATCATCCTTGCAGAATTCTCAATTAGACACATTTAACAATGTGGCATCTTGTATATCTTCAAGATTATAATGACATTGAAAGGGCTCATTATAATAGCTCATGAGATCAATATTAGACTTTACAAAGAGATCTTTTCAATAAATTTAATTGGTTGTTTAACAAATTTAGCATTGTGTTTTTTAAATGATATCAAAATTTCAAACACATTCTTGCAGCATCACATTAAACTATTTGTATATTTCTATAATATTCGATTTTTTACAAGACTATAAAAATTTCAAAAACATAACTAAAATATCATGTTGTAAACGTTATTAACAACTTCCGAATTTTCAAAAGTTCTCCTCCTATTCACTATAACACATATGTCACTATAACTTTCGAATTTTCAAAAGTTCTCAACATTCTTTTTTGTATATATTGAGTTCAAAAGCAAAAAGATGCGTATATGAACGGTGTTGCTAAGACATGTTAAACTATTGCATTATATTCCATATAATAAATTGACAAGTAATAGATATCTCTCAAAAAATATTCAAGTTAATCAATTATAACATGTTTAAAAAAGTAAATTATGTTCTAGTTACATGAAGTTCTCTTTGTTGGATTCTTCAAAGTGCTCACTAATCTATCATGTTGAATTTTTTTTATATTTAATGCTCATATTCATATCTCGGAAATAAGAAAGAGAAGTGCACAATTCTCACGTCTATAGCACAATTGATGACTCAATGTTTGGATTATGAAGTGTTGATCTTTGTTTCCTCAAAGTCCCACATTAGATGGTCTGCAGAGCAACTAATTGGACGGAAGTAACAAAAGTAAGACGAAGCATAGTTACAAAGCATACCTTTCTCGGCCTTTTGGCTAAGATCAAGTGTAGTATCTGTTCTTATCAGTTTAATATTTGATATGTGGGTCAACGACTCACACGATGTTAAATTAATTTGTTGACGGGGGAGTCCTCAACAATAGCTTGCTATTGGGATCCTCAAGTGTCGCCCATGTGTTGCACCACTACACGGGCTTGGCACACCCTACTAAATATCAAATATTTCATTTTATTATAATGACGATTAATTTGGCACACAATCTCCTATTTTTATTTGTTTATAAGACGAGCATAAAAACAATATTATAAGCATCATCCTTGCAGAATTCTCAATTAGACACATTTAACAATGTGGCATCTTGTATATCTTCAAGATTATAATGACATTGAAAGGGCTCATTATAATAGCTCATGAGATCAATATTAGACTTTACAAAGAGATCTTTTCAATAAATTTAATTGGTTGTTTAACAAATTTAGCATTGTGTTTTTTAAATGATATCAAAATTTCAAACACATTCTTGCAGCATCACATTAAACTATTTGTATATTTCTATAATATTCGATTTTTTACAAGACTATAAAAATTTCAAAAACATAACTAAAATATCATGTTGTAAACGTTATTAACAACTTCCGAATTTTTAAAAGTTCTCCTCCTATTCACTATAACACATATGTCACTATAACTTTCGAATTTTCAAAAGTTCTCAACATTCTTTTTTGTATATATTGAGTTCAAAAGCAAAAAGATGCGTATATGAACGGTGTTGCTAAGACATGTTAAACTATTGCATTATATTCCATATAATAAATTGACAAGTAATAGATATCTCTCAAAAAATATTCAAGTTAATCAATTATAACATGTTTAAAAAAGTAAATTATGTTCTAGTTACATGAAGTTCTCTTTGTTGGATTCTTCAAAGTGCTCACTAATCTATCATGTTGAATTTTTTTTATATTTAATGCTCATATTCATATCTCGGAAACAAGAAAGAGAAGTGCACACTTCTCACGTCTATAGCACAATTGATGACTCAATGTTTGGATTATGAAGTGTTCATCTTTGTTGCCTCGAAGTCCCACATTAGATGGTCTGCAGAGCAACTAATTTGACGGAAGAAATAAAATTCAGACGAAGCATAGTTACAAAGCATACCTTTCTCGGCCTTTTGGCTAAGATCAAGTGTAGTATCTGTTCTTATTAGTTTAATATCTGATACGTGGGTCAACGACTCACACAATATTAAACTAATTTGTTGACCGGGGAGTCATCATCAATAGCTTGCTATTGGGATCCTCAAGTGTTGCCCATGTGTTGCACCACTACATGGGCTTGGCACACCCTACTAAATTTCAAATATTTTATTTTATTATAATGACAATTAATTTCGCACACAATCTCCTATTTTTAGTTGTTTATAAGACGAGCATAAAATAAATATTATAAGCATCATCCTTGCGGAATTCTCTATTGGACACATTTAACAATGTGGCGTCTTGTATATCTTCAAGATTATAATGACGTTGAAAGGGCTCATTATAATAGCTCATGAGATCAATTTTAGACTTTACAAATAGTTCTTTTCAATAAATTTAATTGGTTGTTTAACAAATTTAGCATTGTGCTTTTAAATGATATCAAAATTTCAAACACCTTGTTGCAGCATCACACTAAACTTTTTGTATATTTCTATAATATTCCATTTTTTACAAGACTATAAAAATTTCAAAAACATAACTAAAATATCAAGTTGTAAACGTTATTCACAACTTCCAAATTTTCAAAAGTTCTCCTCCTATTCACTATAACACATATGTCACTATAACTTCTGAATTTTCAAAAGTTCTCAACATTCTTTTTTGTATATATTGAGTTCAAAAGCAAAAAGATGGGTATATGAACGGTGTTGCTAAAACATGTAAAACTATTGGATTATATTCCATATAATCAATTGACAATTAATAGATATCTCTCAGAAAATATTCAAGTTAATCAGTTATCACATGTATAAAAAAGTATAGTATGTTCTAGTTACATGAAGTTCTCTTTGTTGGATTCTTCAAAGTGCTCACTAATCTATAATGTTGAATTATTTTTTATATTTAATGCTCATATTCATATCTCGGAAACAAGAAAGAGAAGTGCACACTTCTCACGTCTATAGCACAATTGATGACTCAATGTTTGGATTATGAAGTGTTCATCTTTGTTGCCTCGAATCCACACCAAATGGTCTGCAGAGCAACTAATTGGACGGAAGAAATAAAAGTCAGACGAAGCATAGTTACAAAGCATACCTTTCTCGGCCTTTTGGCTAAGATCAAGTGTAGTATCTATTCTTATCAGTTTAATATCTGATACGTGGGTCAGCGACTCACATGATATTAAACTAATTTGTTGACCGGGGAGTCCTCATTAAAAGCTTGCTATTGGGATCCTCAAGTGTCGCCCATGAGTTGCACCACTACACGGGCTTGGCACACCCTACTAAATATCAAATATTTTATTTTATTATAATGACAATTAATTTCACACACCATCTCCTATTTTTAGTTGTTTATAAGACGAGCATAAAAGCATTATTATAATAAGCATCATCCTTGCAGAATTCTCTATTAGACATATTTAACAATGTGGCATCTTGTATATCTTCAAGATTATAATGACGTTGAAAGGGCTCATTATAATAGCTCTTGAGATCAATATAAGACTTTACAAATAGTTCTTTTCAATAAATTTAATTGATTGTTTAACAAATTTAGCATTGTGTTTTTTAAATGATATCAAAATTTCAAACACCTTGTTGCAGCATCACACTAAACTTGTTGTATATTTCTATAATATTCCACTTTTTTACAAGACTAAAAAAATTTCAAAAACATAACTAAAATATCAGGTTGTAAAAGTTATTCACAACTTCCGAATTTTCGAAAGTTCTCTTCCTATTCACTATAACACATATGTCACTATAACTTGCGAATTTTCAAAAGTTCTTTAACATTCTTTTTTGTATATATTGAGTTCAAAAGCAAAAAGATGCATATATGTACGGTGTTTCTAAGACATGTAAAACTATTGGCTTATATTCCATATAATCAATTGGCAATTAATAGATATCTCTCATAAAATATTCAAGTTAATCAGTTATCACATGTATAAAAAAGTATAGTATGTTCTAGTTACATGAAGTTCTCTTTGTTGGATTCTTCAAAGTGCTCACTAATCTATCATGTTGAATTTTTATTTATATTTAATGCTCATATTCATATCTCAGAAATGTAACATCCTCTAAAATTATTAGTTAAAATAATTTGGATCTGTTAATATATATTTTCCAATATTAAATTAGGTGTGGTAATTATTCGCCTTGTTTGACTTATTGTAGTAAAGTTGTTAGTAAGAATTATTTAGTAGATGTATTTTTATATCTAAGGCAAGAAGAATTTGGGCTAAGGCTTGTGGCGTGGTGTCACACAATCCATTTGTATGAGTAGAAAGTTGGGCTGGGAGTCTGTGCCTTGTTTTTGATGAAGGTTAACTAATAATAATAATAATAATAATAATAATAATAATAATAATAATAATAATAATAATAATAATAATAATAATAATAATAATAATAATAACAATAATAATAATAATAATAATAATAATAATAATAATAATAATATTTTATCTCTTCTATTCCTTATTGAGACCCAACACTACCTATGTAACACTCCAAATTTTATAATAAACTATTTTATTAATTAATGTTGATTAGCTTTATGATTAATTTTCTTTATAGGTGTGTCGTCTATGATGTGTTAATCTTTTACATATTTGACCAAATATGTTATATCAATAATAAATGTTATATTTTATTATTTTATATATTTTTCTAAAAATAATAGTATATTAGTGTAAATATTTTAAAGAATAAGATTTATGAGATTTTGCGTGTATATGTGAATTGGTAATTATGATATTTTCTCGCGTGTTTGACTAATATTAAATGTATGTGCACTTAATTATATTTAATTATTTCTAAATATATCTGTAAAAATACGTTTTTGATTATACACAAAGACCAATGGTGACACAGCAACAAAAAGAAGAATTCCTCCAATTCATTTTCAAACATCCCTCGATGAAATTACAAATAAATAGATTATATAAAGGTAAAATAATTCAAGCCAAAAATTCAAATACAAGAGAACCTTAATTACTTTGCATACGCATAAATAATATTTTCAAAAGTCCAAAATAATATTTTCAAAATATTAGAATCCTTATTTTTGACAAAAAATAATATCGTATTCGAATACAGCAATCTTGTAGTCGAATACAAGACAAAAACATGGCTAAGTCAGAGAGTTGGCCATCTCATCTGTATTCGACTACACAGTGAAAATTTTGAATAATTTTTGACGTTGCAGCAAGTTGTATTCGAATACAGATATCTTGTAGTTGAATACAAGATAAAACATGGCTAAGTCAGAGAGTTGGCCATCTCATCTGTATTCGACTACACAGTGAAATGTTTGAATAATTTTTAACGTTGCAGCAAGTTGTATTCGAATACAGAAATCTGGTAGTCGAATATAACTGGAAGCAATGCAATTTTTCAGCTTTGAATTCAATTTAAAACATTACAATTCTTTCTCAAACCTCTTGGATCAAAGGCCACGAATCTAAAGAGATGTTTGAGGACTATAAATAGGTCATAACTTCATATTCAAATTACCAATTCAAATTTACACAATTTCAGAGACTTTGAACAAAATTTTCTAAATTTTTCTAAGTCTTTTTCAGAAATTCAAGTACCTGCATATCATTTTCATATCCTTAAGGTTCTCAAAAGTACTTGAATAAATCTTGAATTATTCTACCTCCTTTCTATTCCTATATCCTTATCAAAACAACAAGTGTTTGTAAAAGAAAGTTGTACTTTCTTTAAGTGATGTATCTAAGATAGTAGTGTTCTATCTTTGAAAGTTTGTTGGAAGATTGTAGCCAAGGTCCCAGGGTGAGGACTTGTACATATTCTGACAGATAGTGAAGAAAATCTCTTGTGGTGATCAAGAGGACTGGACGTACCCTTGGTTATTAGGGGAACCAGGATAAATTCGCAGTGTTCATTTACTTACTGTTATTTATTTCTTCATCTATCAACACTGAACGCAAAAATCAATCATTATAATTCTAAAAACGATCAAAATAACCAAACACCTAATTCACCCCCCCCCTCTTAGGTGCACATCTGATCTAACAATTGGTATCAGAGCAGGTTCAAGGTAATTTACTCCTTGATCAAATAACTAATGGCTTCCGTACAACCAGTTTTTAGAGACGGTGGCAGCAGTAACAAACCACCATATTTCGTCGGTGAACATTATGATTTCTGGAAAATACGAATGCAAGCATATCTTGAGGCACAGGGAGACGAAATATGGGATGCTGTCGAAAATGGTCCGTACATTCCAACAACAGTCATCAACAACAAAGAGGAAATTAAAATAAAGAACTCTTGGACCGATGACGATAAAAGAAAAGTGTTATTCGATAAAAAGGCTAAAAACATTCTACAATCAGCACTTGGTATGGATGAATTCTTCCGCATATCTCACTGTAAAACAGCCAAGGAAATATGGGACACATTGGAAGTAACCCATGAAGGCACCATAGAGGTAAAAAGATCCAAACTAAATACACTTTCTCAAGAATATGAATTGTTTCGTATGCAGCCTGGAGAAACCATACTAGACATGCAAAAACGATTCTCCCACTTGACAAATCATTTGACAGCCCTCGGAAAGGTCTTCTCCAACGATGAATTGAATCTGAAAGTATTACGATCACTAACGAGGGCGTGGCAACCAAAGGTGACTGCGATATCAGAAAAGAAGAGTTTGTCCAAAATGTCACTTTCTGCATTATTTGGCAAACTACAAGAACATGAAATAGAACTTGGACGATTAGAGCAAAATGAAACCCAAGAAAAGAAAAGCAAAAATATTGCTCTAAAGACCGAGTCAAAGGAAGTAGTCAAAGAAGAAATTTCTGATGACGAAGAAAACATCAACCTCCTTGTCAAGAAATTCGGCAAATTTCTTAAAAATAACAGAAGTTTCAAGAAGAAGAACTTCAGAAAGAAAGATAGCACGACCAACCAAAACTTCACATGCTTCGAATGTGGAAAACAAGGACATATTAAAGCAGATTGTCCAGATCTCATCAAAAAGAATGCCGGTAAAAGAAAAGACTTCAAGAAAGCATATATAGCATGGGAAGATAACGACATAAGTTCAACATCAGAAACTGAAAGTGATGAATGCGCAAATGTTGCACTAATGGCGTCACATCACTCCGATGACGAAGAGGTTAGTAACTCAAACAACCCTCTATATAATCATGAATTAGTTATAGAATACAATGAAGCACAAAATGCAATAAAGGAACTTCTTGCTGAATGTAAAAATTTGCTTAAACAAGTATCAACTCAAAAGAAAGAAATCTCATGTCTTAAAGAAAAAATTAATCTTATGGAAAAAGATGCTGAAAATTCTAAGCAAAATTCTACATGCAACAATTGTGATTCACTTTCATTTAAAATTGTTCAACTAAATAGAGTAATAGAAAGGTATGAAAAAGGACATATAGGATTAGAAAATGTTCTAAACATGCAAAGATATTCAAATGATAAAAGTGGTATTGGATTTTCTAAATTTGATAAACCAAGCACTAGTAAGACCATCTTTGTAAAATCAAGTACTCAAACAAATTTAAGAAACATGACAATTGTACAAAAAGAGCATTCACATAAAGAAAAGGTTATTAACAATAAACGTCGTACATACACAAGAAAAATTCCTACTTGCTCATATTGTGGTATCTATGGACACACACCAAATACTTGTCATATAAGAAACATTAGCATTCCCAAAGGCCATTGCATATGGGTCAAGAAAGGCACTAACCCCCAAGGACCCAAAGCACTTTGGGTACCTAATAAAATCTGATTTCAATTTTGCAAGGATGCTCACAAAGTACTTCAAATTTATGGTACTTAGATAGTGGGTGCTCCAAACACATGACGGGAGACATAACAAAATTCTCAGCATTGACCCTTGAATCAAAAGGACATGTAGTATATGGAGATAATAACAAAGGGAAGATCCTAGGCATTGGAAAAATTGGAAAAGCACCTTCTCCAACAATTGAAGATGTTCTTTATGTTGAAGGCCTAAAGCATAATTTGATAAGCATCAGCCAGTTATGTGACAAAGGACACAAGATAGTCTTCAACAAAGAAGAATGCATCATTCAAAATACAGCAACAAGTGAAATTCAATTTATCGGTAAATGTTTCAAGAATATTTTTATACTTAATTTTGACGATTTATCCTTGAAAATGAAATGTCTTTTGGTATGCGACAACAATGATGCATGGTTATGGCATAAAAGAATTGCTCATATTCACATGGATCATTTAAACAAACTAGTCAAACATGATCTTGTTGTCGGATTACCAAAAATGAAATTTGTCAAGGATAAATTATGTGACGCATGCCAAAAAGGTAAACAAACGAAAACTTCCTTTAAAGCTATTAATGTTATATCTACTACAAGACCACTTCAATTAATACACATGGATTTGTTTGGTCCATCAAGAACTAAAAGTCTTGGTGGAAACTCATATGGACTAGTGATTGTTGATGACTTTTCAAGGTACACATGGACCTTGTTTTTGTCAAACAAAAACGAAGCTTTTAAGGCCTTTAAAAATTATGCAAAGCTAGTCCAAAATGAACAATCATCCAAAATTGTATCGATTAGAAGTGATCATGGTAGAGAATTTCAAAATACCTTATTTGAAGAATTCTGTGAAGAAAATGGAATTTTTCACAATTTTTCTGCACCAAGAACACCTCAACAAAATGGGGTTGTTGAGAGAAAGAACAGGTCCTTGATAGAACTTGCAAGAACTATGTTAAGTGATTCAAATCTACCAAAGTATTTTTGGGGAAATGCGGTAAACACGGCATGCTATGTTACTAACAGAGTAAACATTCGGCCAATTCTTAAGAAGACTCCGTATGAACTATACAAAGGTAGAAAGCCCAATATCTCTCACTTCCACATCTTTGGTTGCAAGTGTTTTGTGCTAAAAAACGGAAAAGACAATTTTGGAAAATTCGATGAAAAAGCAGATGAAGGTATATTTATTGGGTATGCATTATCTAGTAAAGCTTTTAGGATTTTTAATAAAAGAACTTTAATTGTAGAAGAATCAATACATGTTACTTTTGATGAAACTAACCCCTCGAAAGAGGACAAAGCTATTTCTTTTGATGATGATGATATTGAAAGTAGTGATCCACGTAAAGAAGATCCAATTGATCAACCGAGTCAAGAAAATGAAGTCGACAAGGAAAAGGAAACAAATGAACTCCCAAAGGAATGGAGAACCCATCGATATCATCCAATTGATAACATCATTGGTGATATCAACAAAGGAGTTACAACTAGACTCAAACTACAAGATGCATGCTTAAACATGGCATTTGTTTCTCAAATCGAACCTTCCAAAGTTGGTGAAGCACTAAAAGATGATCAGTGGATACTTGCAATGCAAGAAGAGCTTAACCAATTCGAAAGAAACGAAGTATGGGAACTTATTCCTAATCCAGGTGACAAACACATAATTGGTACAAAATGGGTATTTAAAAATAAACTTGACGAAAATGGTATAGTTGTTCGCAACAAAGCAAGATTGGTCGCCCAAGGATACAATCAAGAAGAAGGAATCGATTTTGATGAAACATTTGCACCGGTCGCAAGGTTAGAAGCAATACGGTTACTACTTGCTTATGCCTGTTCTATGAACTTTGAATTATTTCAGATGGATGTGAAAAGCGCATTTCTAAATGGATACATCAATGAAGAAGTATATGTCAAGCAGCCACCCGGCTTTGAAGACTTCAAGAATCCTACACATGTATTCAAACTAAGGAAAGCTCTCTATGGTCTAAAACAAGCACCAAGAGCTTGGTACGACAGATTGAGTGCCTTCCTGTGTGAAAGAGGCTTTGAAAAAGGGAAGGTTGACAAGACATTATTTATTAAACGAAATAATGGTCACACCTTGTTGGTCCAAATTTATGTTGACGATATCATATTCGGTTCAACAAACAATGAAATATGTGAGGAATTCTCATTGATGATGCAAGGTGAATTTGAAATGTCCATGATGGGAAAATTAAACTATTTTCTTGGTCTTCACATCAAACAACTCAAGCATGGCATCTTCATCAATCAAGCAAAATATTGCAAAGAACTGCTAAAATGATTTGACATGGAAAAATGCAAGGAGAGTGCAACTCCCATGGGTTCCGGAACATATGTTGATAAAGATGAAACTGGTGCATCTGTAGACATTTCAAAATATCGAGGTATGATTGGATCTTTATTATATCTAACGGCCAGTCGGCCAGATATCATGTTTAGTGTTTGTCTATGTGCAAGATTTCAAGCAGATCCGAAAGAATCACATCTTGTAGCTGTCAAAAGAATCATGAAATACTTAAAAGGCACCATCAATGTTGGACTATGGTATCCTAAAGGTAGCATCTGTAGTCTCGTTGGATACTCTGATTCAGATTATGCAGGATGTAAAACAGACCGTAAAAGCACAAGCGGCACTTGTCATGTAATGGGCAATGCACTCGTATCTTGGTCATGTAAAAAGCAAGCATGTGTCGCACTCAGTACTGCTGAAGCCGAATACATAGCAGCAGGAAGTTGTTGTGCACAAATCCTATGGCTCAAACAACAACTATGTGATTATGGAATTGATCTTGGATGCATTCCATTACGATGCGACAACACTAGTGCAATCAATATTTCAAAGAATCCAATCATGCATTCTCGGACCAAACACATTGATATACGACACCACTTTTTGCGCGATCATGTGCTTAAAGGCAATGTTGAAGTAACTTTTGTGGATACTCATAACCAACTTGCGGACATCTTCACTAAACCACTCCCTAAAGACTCCTTTTTCAAAATACGACGCGAACTCGGCATCTTAAGTGAAATTGATCTTTAAACATCAGGTAAAATGTTATCATCAGGTCAAAGGTATGAGTTAATTCTTGTCTTCAAATGTTTTACATGTTATTTGAATTTAGTTGACTATTTGAAATAAAATGCTATCAATATGTTAATCCTTGTCTTCACATATTAGAATTTAGTTGACTATGCTTACATGTCATTTATGTGAGTATATGAAGTTTATGTTATGTTCTGCTTGATAAAATCATGTCTGTTTCAAAAATCTGGAAGTCGTAGCCGAATACAATCAGACTGTATTCGAATACAGATGATTCTGGAAAACTGTATTCGATTACCATCTTTCTGTATTCGAATACAGATTCGCAGTTTTCTGTCATATATAAAGTTGTGACAGTCAGTAGCCGAATACACCTCCCTCCTTCCCTGCGAAATCATACTTCTTCTCTGCGAAATTCATCTTCCTCTCTGCGAATCAACCTCACAGAACGGTTTCAGTCACGATTGCATCTCCAAACCTTGTTTTGCTTCAATTAATTGCGAAATCCCTCTTCCACTTCTTCAGTTTTGCGAATTAACGAACCCTAACCCCCAATTCAGATTCGCGACCTCACATTTCCTTCACTTTTTCCTCTCACGACTCAGTTTCAAATCCCTAACCAGTGGCAACGAACACCGAGCCCATTCATTTAGTATTCTACCAATCTCCCATTCTTGTTCGTTGGAAAATCGCACTAACTCAGACCAAGTTGCTGCTCGACCAAAACCCTCGAACAAAATGTCAAGCATCTCCAACACTGTTGAAAACGCACGCAAACGTGGACCTCGCACCAAGCATGCAAGCTTGGGTCCTTCCAAGCGACGCACAAAGAGCACCAGCGTCACTGATTTGTCTCGTCTTCTGCATTCTCCCGAAGAAATTACTCGGTTTCGCACACTTTACTCCGACAAGAGGCTCATCATTCCCAAATTCGGTACTTTAGATTCATTCTCTGCTTTTCAATTTCCGGATTTACTTAGGGCTCAACATGTTGAGGACTTTATTGCTTACAAAGGTCCGATATATCCTGATTTGGTTCGAGTCTTTTATTGTAATCTTCGTCGTGATGGCAAAATGTTGATTTCGCGTGTCAAAGGAATCACTATTGAACTTGATTCTCATACTATTGGTGACATTTTGAAAATACCTGATCTCGGCCAGAAACTCAGTCCGACTAATTTATGCAAATGGCATAATATCTCGAAACATGATGCTTATGCGGCTCTGTGTCGCTTTGACAAACAAACCATAGAACGCAAGCAACTTCAGGCTAGCTCCACCTTTGCAAGACAAAGATTTAGTGTTGGAAACTTAACTGTCGACTTTCGTCTGCTTCATTACTTCTTGAGTTACATTTTGGTTCCTAAGGCCGGTAACTATTCTCAACTCTCTGAGTTTGAACTTCAGATTCTATACTTCATGAATGACGGTATTCCTCTTAACTGGGCATATTTTGTTAAGTCAGTCATGTTTGTCTCCCGTGAAGCTGTTGGATTGCCCTATGCTAAGGAAGTTTCTCGCATACTTGAACATTTTGGGGTAGATTTTTCTGAGGAGGTTGTGTATACCGTCACTAAGGATAATCTGCTAGATTTGAGTGTTCTTCCTAGCATGAAAATCGTTTGGAGTGAACCGCTGCAAAAATACATCCATCAGAGTGATATCGGTCAGGCATCTACTAGTGCTCCTACAGATGATGCTGCTGACGATCCTGCATCTGATGATGATCAAGTTTCTAACCGCATGATTATGGATAAACTTGATTCTCTTCAGACCTGCTTCTCAGGATTTACCACTTCGGTCGATGCTCGCTTCCAAGCTATCGAATCCACCATCGCTACCAATCACGAAAGCCTGGTCCACGAGATATGTATCATCGCCGATAAAATTGATCACCTCCATCTACCTCCGGATCGTCGTTGATTTGTATTTCGTTTCCTAGGACTAGTTCGTTTGTTTTTTGTGTTACTAGGATTGCCTTTCCTACTAGTTTGCTTAAATGTAACCGTTGCTACTTTCTGATTTTTTTTTTTTTTTGTTATTATTGTCTGACTCTTATGACTTCTTCTGCTGAATTATATCATTGTGATCCTTTTTGATTTATGTTATATTTCTTCTGTTAATTCCTTCCCTTCCTTTTTTTACTGGTATTCTTCTTTTTGATCATGTCAAAAGGGGGAGAAAATCTGTGTATTTTGTGTATTTTGTTGCTTGTTGTTGTCCGGTAAAATTTAACTGTAGGTACTCAAAACACATATTGAAAACATTACGGGGGAGTACAATACGCTTACATTACGGGGGAGTCATCAACAACCACAGCAATGGTTTTGTCATAATCAAAAAGGGGGAGAATGTAAAAATACGTTTTTGATTATACACAAAGACCAATGGTGACACAGCAACAAAAAGAAGAATTCCTCCAATTCATTTTCAAACATCCCTTGATGAAATTACAAATAAATAGATTATATAAAGGTAAAATAATTCAAGCCAAAAATTCAAATACAAGAGAACCTTAATTACTTTGCATACGCATAAATAATATTTTCAAAAGTCCAAAATAATATTTTCAAAATATTAGAATCCTTATTTTTGACAAAAAATAATATCGTATTCGAATACAGCAATCTTGTAGTCGAATACAAGACAAAAACATGGCTAAGTCAGAGAGTTGGCCATCTCATCTGTATTCGACTACACAGTGAAAATTTTGAATAATTTTTGACGTTGCAGCAAGTTGTATTCGAATACAGATATCTTGTAGTCGAATACAAGATAAAACATGGCTAAGTCAGAGAGTTGGCCATCTCATCTGTATTCGACTACACAGTGAAATGTTTGAATAATTTTTAACGTTGCAGCAAGCTGTATTCGAATACAGAAATCTGGTAGTCGAATACAACTGGAAGCAATGCAATTTTTCAGCTTTGAATTCAATTTAAAACATTACAATTCTTTCTCAAACCTCTTGGATCAAAGGCCACGAATCTAAAGAGATGTTTGAGGACTATAAATAGGTCATAACTTCATATTCAAATTACCAATTCAAATTTACACAATTTCAGAGACTTTGAACAAAATTTTCTAAATTTTTCTAAGTCTTTTTCAGAAATTCAAGTACCTGCATATCATTTTCATATCCTTAAGGTTCTCAAAAGTATTTGAATAAATCTTGAATTATTCTACCTCCTTTCTATTCCTATATCCTTATCAAAACAACAAGTGTTTGTAAAAGAAAGTTGTACTTTCTTTAAGTGCTGTATCTAAGATAGTAGTGTTCTATCTTTGAAAGTTTGTTGGAAGATTGTAGCCAAGGTCCCAGGGTGAGGACTTGTACATATTCTGACAGATAGTGAAGAAAATCTCTTGTGGTGATCAAGAGGACTGGACGTACCCTTGGTTATTAGGGGAACCAGGATAAATTCGCAGTGTTCATTTACTTACTGTTATTTATTTCTTCATCTATCAACACTGAACGCAAAAATCAATCATTATAATTCTAAAAACGATCAAAATAACCAAACACCTAATTCACCCCCCCCCTCTTAGGTGCACATCTGATCTAACAATTGGTATCAGAGCAGGTTCAAGGTAATTTACTCCTTGATCAAATAACTAATGGCTTCCGTACAACCAGTTTTTAGAGACGGTGGCAGCAGTA
>JBBPBP010009777.1:38500327-38577240 GCA_037974735.1 Cicer chorassanicum
TATATATATATATATATATATATATATATATATATATATATATATATATATATATATATATATATATATTATGATTTAGTAATTAACATAAAATATTGTTGTTATATTTATTTATTTTATAATTTTGACTATTCTCTAATGATAGTATTATTATAACGTGAGTATTTTGAAAAATAAGTATTATTATAGTGATTAATTTGAATATGAGAGTTTGGGTTGTTAAAAATATATTTTTTTTTAAAAGGTTAATTATTTTAATTACTCTAATTTATCATATATTAGTTATGAAATATTAGTAATGTTTTGAAAACTTAATGATGTTTGGAAGAGTATTAAAATTGAGATTAAGTAACAATTAATTTTGTTTTAGCAAAATAAAAATAATAGTAGTAAAACATAAAATAAATAAGGAGAACAATGGGCTTGACCCATGTGAACCCTAAAAAAATTAAGAAATGGAGTTTCCACATCCGCCACAACAACACCCTATCATTTAGCACCGCCACAACAACCTATCATTTGGCACTGGTGATCGATAACTGTTCCAGAAAATTTTCTCCGTTCTCGTCCATATTTCAATATGTTGTTTTATTCATTTAGCTAGTCAAATAAACATACTTCCTCAGATTTTTAACCATCCCAATTTTTCTCTAAAATACCCGACTTCTCCGTTTATAAAATTCCTTATTTTGTATCGTTCTTCTTCACCGTAACTCTGATTTGAGTGAAACCAACGTCAAAACGACCGTGTGAAAAGTGGCTATATCATCCACTGATTGGTTTTTTGGTTTATGGTAATTATTCTTGACCGAATTTCGAATTTAGTTTTTATAGTAGTTTCTCATAATTTATTTTTGACGTTTACCCATAAACTGTCGAATTAGATCAATCGAAGGACAAAGAGTCAAAGAACAAAGGTTGTTTGCTCGTGGAATCTTATTCTTGTGTAAAAGCGTCGAAATAAGGTAAGGGGTGAGAGAGCGTTTGAATTCATGAGTGTAATATATTGTGAGATGAACGGGAAAACCGTATTTCCCAACGATTCATCCGGGGCTTGCTACGTACGGCAGTAGCCCTTTGAGGGATAAATTAATTAATGTGCAAATATGGAAATTGTGATATTAAAATATAGAATAGAAATATTTGTAAGGTGTTGATTGATTTAATTTCTTTAAATGTGTGGTATTTGATGTTATTGTGATATTGAGTGTTGAATTAATTTTATGTATATGTTTGATTCGATGAGTTTATGTGATATGATGATAAAAGATGGATGTGTTGTGATAATTTTATGTGACGATGACGATGTATGAATAATTATTGTGATTTCATAAATTTATGATAAGTTTATGTGATGAGTTACGATTGATGATAGTGATGTTCTAAATTTGTGATGCGTTATGTAATGATGATGATGTGTGATTTATAATAGTGATGTTATGAATTGGTGATGAAAAGATTGAAGTAACCTCTGATGAAATAATTGTGATTCCAGTTTGTGTTTGAGATGACGGTCTTAATGGAGTATCATAGGCCAACGAGGGGAGAAAATAAATATTGAGAATTTGTGAAGTGGAGATTATTTTGTCATCATATAGGTAGGGCCTGACAAGCCTAAGGATTCCAGGGAAGTACAACTGAATTGAGCCTGATCGTGGCGGTCTACTGTTGAGCCTTAAGGCAAGATTGTTAGACCTTGGAGGTATTCGGGTGGGGAATTCCTAAGTGACTTGGAGGTAGCACTCCAAATGTCGGGAGCTACCATGCAACACACGTTTACCTCGACTGTCGCGTATATGTGTCTCGGGTTGAGTTGAGGGGATCTATGAGGACTGGGCCAATTTCAATTGTCCGTCCATCGGAATGGTGGCATAGTATCATGGCCTCCTAACCAAGTACTTCAGAGTTAGAAAGGTACCACATTGTGAAGTAGAGTCTAAGCTCATGCATAGCATTGCATTTTCTTGTGATTGTTTTGTTGTGATTAACATGTGTCGTGTGCGATAATAATAATTTCTGCGATGATTTGATGTTATAGTGAAATGTATTGACTTTCCTTGAGTGGTTTTGACTATATAACGTGATGTTTTTCTTTGAAGAGTGTTTGTGTAATGATGTGGTTTATTGATGATTAATTGCGTGTTCTTCTTACTTGTATTATACTATCAACATGATTTCAAAACTCACCTCCTTCGTTGTTTGTGTTTGACTGGCTTGGCCCTGCGTTTGCGAAATCGCAGTAATTACAGGTTAATGAGTCTTGAAGTTCAAATTTGGGAGAAGCCCCGCTCTAATAGGTGATACCGGGAATGAGAGTCATAAGTTGTATTTTTATTTGTTTAATCATAAACAACTTTTTGTATGAAACCTTATAACTAGTAAATTTTTGGAATTGAATTAAGAAATTCTAGCTAAATCAAATTTTATGGAGATTGCAATATTTTATAGGAGGAAAAAGTTTAAAGTGTTCATTTTGAATTTTGAGGAATGTGATATCTCAAATTAATTATAATTTTTTTTTATTCCCTTGAAAACGTATTTGCTTTACCAGCTGCGAATTAAAGTTAAAAATTCTATTATAAATTATTATATATTATTTTGAGGTTTAGGGTGTCACAATCTACCCAATAATATTCACTTTAAATAGAAAGGAATACTGAAACCCTAGCCACAATCACAAACCCTATTTCACAAACCCTTTACAAACAAGAATCTGTAAAGAATACCAAAATTCTAGCCACCACCATCGTCACCTCCTTTTCTTCGTGCATCAAAAGCTTGGAACTTTCTTTTTCCTTGTGAACAACTTCGTGGGCCTTAGAGAATTGTACTAGGAAGAAAAGCGGCCAAGGTAAGGACTTTTCCCCACACAAATTATAGTTAGACCGTTGGTTGGATGGCATGAAATTAATAATTGTGATTGCTTGCTTTTTGAAAGGAATAATATGTAGACTAATGAATTAAAACAATGAAACCCCAATCCTTTGCGTAAGTTCATTATAAAATATATGATTTTATAAGGTAAAGTATAGATTTTTATGTGATATATGATAAAGTTGTGATTTTTATGGCGAATATGAAATAAAGTATGAATTTTATGTTATAGGTAATAAAGTTTTAATTTTTATAATGAATATGAAAGAAGGGTTGAATTTGTATGTTATATGTGACAAAGTTTTATGATGGTGTATGAGTTGGAGTTGAATCTTATTGTTATATATGTTAATATGTTAATCTTAATGGCGTGTATGATACCAAGTCTTGATTTTTGTGTGTATCTGGTGAAAGTTATGATTTTCATGATGATTTGTTTATGGATATGTGATCTTAGTGATAGGTGAATAAGATGATGATTTTGAAAAGTGATTTGAATGCTTATGACATGATTCTTAGTGGGCTGTGTGAAAATATATCTCTTTGATAATATATCATCATGTCATGGCATATGCATCTTCGTGGAAGTTGCCTTAGTGGCAGGTTTTCCCCATTGGTATGGATGATCTGTGTGGAAGTTGCCTTAGTGGAAGGTTTTCCCCATTGGTATGGGTGATTTTTCTATGTGGAAATTGCCTTAGTGGCAGGTTTATATCCGGATCTTATAGTTTTAGGACCATGCATCATGTATAAATTTTTGTTATGCAATTTATTGGTTTGTGTATTTTTCTTTTAAATTGGAAGTTTTTACTATTATATATTTTCTGTTATTCTTCTGTATGTTTAACTTTGGTTTGATGTGGATGATGGATAAAACTGACCCTTACAACAACATTTTAGGTACTAATGAGTTCAAGGAGATTCAAGAGTAGTTGATGAGTATTAACGTGCGACAAACGGGGGATAAAAATGGATTTTCAATACAATTTTGTAATGATAGGATTGTCGCGATACTTCTAAGTTTATTTTTAATCTTTTGTCACCAACTTTTAAAATGCACTTGGATTCTAGAAATACGGAAGTGGGTTCCCTTCCGATAGGAATTATTGTTTTTCTTGTTATACCCTTGAATAAACATTTTCTTAATAAAATTAAATAAACGTGGTTGTTACTAATTATTTGCATGAATAACTGTTAGGTAGTTAGAAAAAAAAATTGTCGTAAATCTTTCTAAACAATATATTTTCAAGTAACGTTTTGGAACAAAAAAATCCGGGGCGTTACACGAAACAAGAAAGAGAAGTGCACACTTCTCACGTCTATAGCACAATTGATGACTCAATGTTTGGATTATTAAGTGTTCATCTTTGTTTCCTCGAAGTCCCACATCAGATGGTCTGCAGAGCAACTAATTGGACGGAAGAAATAAAAGTCAAAAGAAGCATAGTTACAAAGCATACATTTCTCGGCCTTTTGGCTAAGATCAAGTGTAGTATCTATTCTTATCAGTTTAATATCTGATACGTGGGTCAACGACTCACACGATATTAAATTAATTTGTTGACGGGGGAGTCCTCAACAATAGCTTGCTATTGGGATCCTCAAGTGTCGCCCATGTGTTGCACGGGCTTGGCACACCCTACTAAATATCAAATATTTCATTTTATTATAATGCCGATTAATTTGGCACACAATCTCCTATTTTTATTTGTTTATAAGAAGAGCATAAAAGCAATAATATAAGCATCATCCTTGCAGAATTCACTATTAGACACATTTAACAATTTGGCATCTTGATTATCTTCAAGATTATAAAGACGTTGAAAGGGCTCATTATTATAGCTCTTGAGATCAATATAAGACTTTACAAAGTGTTCTTTTCAATAAACTTAATTAGTTGTTTAACAAATTTAGCATTGTGTTTTTTAAATGATATCAAAATTTCAAACACCTTGTTGCAGCATCACACTAAACTATTTGTATATTTCTATAATATTCCATTTTTTACAAGACTATAAAAATTTCAAAAACATAACTAAAATATCAGGTTGTAAACGTTGTTCACAGCTTCCGAATTTTCCAAAGTTCTCCTCCTATTCACTATAACACATATGTCACTATAACTTCTGAATTTTCAAAAGTTCTCAACATTCTTTTTTGTATATATTGAGTTCAAAAGCAAAAAGATGCGTATATGAACAGTGTTGCTAAGACATGTAAAACTATTGGATTATATTCCATATAATCAATTGAAAATAAATAGATATCTCTACAGAAAGTATTCAAGTTAATCAGTTATGACATGTAAAAAAAAGTATAGTATGTTCTAGTTACATGAAGTTCTCTTTGTTGGATTCTTCAAAGTGCTCACTAATCTATCATGTTGATTTTTTTTTAATATTTAATGCTCATATTCATATCTCGGAAACATGAAAGAGAAGTGCACACTTCTCACGTCTATAGCACAATTGATGACTCAATGTTTGGATTATGAAGTGTTCATCTTTGTTGCCTCGAAGTCCCACACCAGATGGTCTGCAGAGCAACTAATTGGAAGGAAGAAATAAAAGTCAGACGAAGCATAGTTACAAAGCATACCTTTCTCGGCCTTTAGACTAAGATCAAGTCTAGTATCTGTTCTTATCAGTTTAATATTTGATACGTGGGTCAACGACTCACACGATATTAAATTAATTTACTGATGGGGGAGTCCTCAACAATAGCTTGCTATTGGGATCCTCAAGTGTCACCCATGTGTTGCACCACTACACGGGCTTGGCACACCCTACTAAATACCAAATATTTCATTTTATTATAATGACGATTAATTTGGCACACATTCTCTTATTTTTCTTTGTTTATAAGACGAGCATAAAGCAATATTATACGCATCATCCTTGCAGAATTCTCTATTAGACACATTTAACAATGTGGCATCTTGTATATCTTCAAGATTATAATGACGTTGAAAGGGCTCATTATAATAGCTCATGAGATCAATATTAGACTTTACAAAGAGTTCTTTTCAATAAACTTAATTGGTTGTTTAACAAATTTAGCATTGTGTTTTTTAAATGATATCAAAATTTCAAACACCTTGTTGCAGCATCACACTAAACTATTTGTATATTTCTATAATATTCCATTTTTTACAAGACTATAAAAATTTCAAAGACATAACTAAAATATCAGGTTGTAAACGTTATTCAAAACTTCGGAGTTTTCAAAAGTTCTCCTCCTATTCACTATAACACATATGTCACTGTAACTTTCGAATTTTCAAAAGTTCTCAACATTCTTTTTTTTATATATTGAGTTCAAAAGCAAAAAGATGCGTATATAAACGGTGTTGCTAAGACATGTAAAACTATTGGATTATATTCCATATAATCAATTGACAATTAATAGATATCTCTCAGAAAATATTCAAGTTAATCAGTTATCACATTTATAAAAAAGTATAGTATGTTCTAGTTACATGAAGTTCTCTTTGTTGGATTTTTCAAAGTGCTCACTAATCTATCATGTTGAATTTTTTTTTTTATATTTAATGCTAATATTCATATCTCGGAAACAAGAAAGAGAAGTGCACACTTCTCACGTCTATAGCACAATTGATGACTCAATGTTTGGATTATGAAGTGTTCATCTTCGTTGCCTCGAAGTCCCACACCAGATGGTCTGCAGAGCAACTAATTGGACGGAAGAAATAAAAGTCAGACGAAGCATAGTTACAAAGCATACCTTTCTCGGCCTTTAGGCTAAGATCAAGTCTAGTATCTGTTCTTATCAGTTTAATATTTGATACATGGGTCAACGACTCACACGATATTAAATTAATTTACTGATGGAGGAGTCCTCAACAATAGCTTGCTATTGGGATCCTCAAGTGTCACCCATGTGTTGCACCACTACACGGGCTTGGCACACCCTACTAAATATCAAATATTTCATTTTATTATAATGACGATTAATTTGGCACACATTCTCTTATTTTTCTTTGTTTATAAGACGAGCATAAAGCAATATTATACGCATCATCCTTGCAGAATTCTCTATTAGACACATTTAACAATGTGGCATCTTGTATATCTTCAAGATTATAATGACGTTGAAAGGGCTCATTATAATAGCTCATGAGATCAATATTAGACTTTACAAAGAGTTCTTTTCAATAAACTTAATTGGTTGTTTAACAAATTTAGCATTGTGTTTTTTAAATGATATCAAAATTTAAAACACCTTGTTGCAGCATCACACTAAACTATTTGTATATTTCTATAATATTCCATTTTTTACAAGACTATAAAAATTTCAAAGACATAACTAAAATATCAGGTTGTAAACGTTATTCAAAACTTCCGAGTTTTCAAAAGTTCTCCTCCTATTCACTATAACACATATGTCACTGTAACTTTCGAATTTTCAAAAGTTCTCAACATTCTTTTTTTTATATATTGAGTTCAAAAGCAAAAAGATGCGTATATAAACGGTGTTGCTAAGACATGTAAAACTATTGGATTATATTCCATATAATCAATTGACAATTAATAGATATCTCTCAGAAAATATTCAAGTTAATCAGTTATCACATTTATAAAAAAGTATAGTATGTTCTAGTTACATGAAGTTCTCTTTACTGGATTCTTCAAAGTGCTCACTAATCTATCATGTTGAATTTTTTTTTTATATTTAATGCTCATATTCATATCTCGGAAACAAGAAAGAGAAGTGCACACTTCTCACGTCTATAGCACAATTGATGACTCAATGTTTGGATTATGAAGTGTTCATCTTCGTTGCCTCGAAGTCTCACAGCAGATGGTCTGCAGAGCAACTAATTGGACGGAAGAAATAAAAGTCAGACGAAGCATAGTTACAAAGCATACCTTTCTCGACCTTTAGGCTAAGATCAAGTCTAGTATCTGTTCTTATCAGTTTAATATTTGATACGTGGGTCAACGACTCACACGATATTAAATTAATTTGTTGATGGGGGAGTCCTCAAAAATAGCTTGCTATTGAGATCCTCAAGTGTCACCCATGTGTTGCACCACTACACGGACTTGGCACACCCTACTAAATATCAAATATTTCATTTTATTATAATGATGATTAATTTGGCACACAATCTCCTATTTTTCTTTGTTTATAAGACCAGCATAAAGCAATATTATACGCATCATCCTTGCAGAATTCTCTATTAGACACATTTAACAATGTGGCATCTTGTATATCTTCAAGATTATAATGACGTTGAAAGGGCTCATTATAATAGCTCAAGAGATCAATATTAGACTTTACAAAGAGTTCTTTTCAATAAATTTAATTGGTTGTTTAACAAATTTAGCATTGTGTTTTTTAAATGATATCAAAATTTCAAACACCTTGTTGCAGCATCACACTAAACTATTTGTATATTTCTATAATATTCCATTTTTTACAAATCTATAAAAAATTCAAAGACATAACTAAAATATCAGGTTGTAAACGTTATTCAAAACTTCCGAGTTTTCAAAAGTTCTCCTCCTATTCACTATAACACATATGTCACTGTAACTTTCGAATTTTCAAAATTTCTCAACATTCTTTTTTTTATATATTGAGTTCAAAAGCAAAAAGATGCGTATATGAACGGTGTTGCTAAGACATGTAAAACTATTGGATTATATTCCATATAATCATTAGACAGTTAATAGATATCTCTCAGAAAATATTCAAGTTAATCAGTTATCACATTTATAAAAAAGTATAGTATGTTCTAGTTACATCAAGTTCTCTTTGTTGGATTCTTCAAAGTGCTCACTAATCTATCATGTTGAATTTTTTTTTTATATTTAATGCTCATATTCATATCTCGGAAACAAGAAAGAGAAGTGCACACTTCTGACGTCTATAGCACAATTGATGACTCAATGTTTGGATTATGAAGTGTTCATCTTCGTTGCCTCGAAGTCCCACACCAGATGGTCTGCAGAGCAACTAATTGGACGGAAGAAATAAAAGTCAGACGAAGCATAGTTACAAAGCATACCTTTCTCGGCCTTTTGGCTAAGATCAAGTGTAGTATATGTTCTTATCATTTTAATATTTTATATGTGGGTAAACGACTCACACGATATTAAATTATATTGTTGAAGGGGAGTAATCAACAATAACTGACTATTGGGATCCTCAAGTGTCACTCATGTGTTGCACCACTACACGGGCTTGGCACACCTTACTAATTGGACGGAATAAATAAAAGTCAAACGAAGCATAGTTACAAAGCATACATTTCTCGGCCTTTTGGCTAAGATCAAGTGTAGTATTTATTCTTATCAGTTTAATATCTGATACGTGGGTCAACGACTCACACGATATTAAATTAATTTGTTGACGGGGGAGTCCTCAACAATAGCTTGCTATTGGGATCCTCAAGTGTCGCCCATGTGTTGCACCACTACACGGGCTTGGCACACCCTACTAAATATCAAATATTTCATTTTATTATAATGACGATTAATTTGGCACACAATCTCCTATTTTTATTTGTTTATAAGAAAAACATAAAAGCAATATTATAAGCATCATTCTTGCAGAATTCTCTATTAGACACATTTAACAATGTGGCATCTTGATTATCTTCAAGATTATAATGACGTTGAAAGGGCTCATTATAATAGCTCTTGAGATCAAATAAGTACAAAGTGTTCTTTTCAATAAATTTAATTAGTTGTTTAACAAATTTAGCATTGTGTTTTTTAAATTTGATTATCTTCAAGATTATAATGACGTTGAAAGGGCTCATTATAATAGCTCTTGAGATCAAATCAGTACAAAGTGTTCTTTTCAATAAATTTAATTAGTTGTTTAACAAATTTAGCATTGTGTTTTTTAAATGATATCAAAATTTCAAACACCTTGTCGCAGCATCACACTAAACTATTTGTATAGTTCTATAATATTCCATTTTTTACAAGACTATAAAAATTTTAAAAACATAACTAAAATATCAAGTTGTAAACGTTATTCACAACTTCCGAATTTTCAAAAGTTCTACTCCTATTCATTATAACACATATGTCACTATAACTTCCGAATTTTCAAAAGTTCTCAACATTCTTTTTTGTATATATTGAGTTCAAAAGCAAAAAGATTCGTATATGAACGGTGTTGCTAAGACATGTAAAACTATTGGATTATATTCCATATAATCAATTCACAATTAATAGATATCTCTCAGAAAATATTCAAGTTAATCAGTTATCACATGTATAAAAAAGTATAGTATGTTCTAGTTACACGAAGTTCTCTTTGTTGGATTCTTCAAAGTGCTCACTAATCTATCATGTTGAATTTTTTTTTTTATATTTAATGTGCATATTCATATCTCGGAAACAAGAAAGAGACGTGCACACTTCTCACGTCTATAGCACAATTGATGACTCAATGTTTGGATTATGAAGTGGTCATCTTTGTTGCCTCGAAGTCCCACATCAGATTGTCTGCAGAGCAAGTAATTGGACGGAGGAAATAAAAGTCAGACGAAGCATAGTTACAAAGCATACCTTTCTCAGCCTTTTGGCTAAGATCAAGTGTAGTATCTGTTCTTATCAGTTTAATATCTGATACGTGGGTCAACGACTCACACGATATTAAATTAATTTGTTGACGGGGGAGTCCTCAACAATAGCTTGCTATTGGGATCCTCAAGTGTCGCCCATGTGTTGCACCACTACACGGGCTTGGCACACCCTTCTAAATATCAAATATTTCATTTTATAATAATGACGATTCATTTAGCACACAATCTCCTTTTTTTATTTGTTTATAAGACGAGCACACAAGCAATATTATAAGCATCATCCTTGCAGAATTCTCTATTAGACACATTTAACAATGTGGCATCTTGTATATCTTCAAGATTATAATGACGTTGAAAGGGCTCATTATAATAGCTCATGAGATCAATATTAGACTTTACAAATAGTTCTTTTCAATAAATTTAATGGGTAGTTTAACAAATTTGGCATTAGGTTTTTTAAATGATATCAAAATTTCAAACACCTTGTTGCAGCATCACACTAAACTATTTGTATATTTCTATAATATTCCATTTTTTACAAGACTATAAAAATTTAAAAAACATAACTAAAATATCAGGTTGTAAACGTTATTCAAAACTTCTGAATTTTCAAAAGTTCTCCTCCTATTCACTATAACACATATGTCACTATAACTACCGAATTTTCAAAAGTTCTCAACATTCTTTTTTGTATATATTGAGTTCAAAAGCAAAAAGATGGGTATATGAACAGTGTTGCTAAGACATGTAAGACTATTGGTTTATATTCCATATAATCATTAGACAATTGATAGATATCTCTCATAAAATATTCAAGTTAATCAGTTATCACATGTATAAAAAGTATAATATGTTCTAGTTACATGTGTTCTCTTTGTTGGATTCCTTAAAGTGCTCACTTATCTATCATGTTGAATTTTTTTTTCATATTTAATGCTCATATTCATATCTTGGAAACAAGAAAGAGAAGTGCACACTTCTCACGTCTATAGCACAATTGATGACTCAATGTTTGGATTATGAAGTGTTCATCTTTGTTGCCTCGAAGTCCCACATCAGATGGTGTGTAGAGCAACTAATTGGACGGAACAAATAAAAGTCAGAAGAAGCATAGTTGCAAAGCATACCTTTCTCGGCCTTTTGTCTAAGATCAAGTGTCGTATCTGTTCTTATCAGTTTAATATCTGATACGTGTTTCAACGACTCGCACGATATGAAACTTGTTTGTTGACGATGGAGTCCTCAACAATAGCTTGCTATTGGGATCTTCCACGCGATATTCAACTAGTTTGTTTACGAGGGAGTCCTCAACAATAGCTTGCTATTGGGATCCTCAAGTGTCGCCCATGTGTTGCACCACTACATGGGCTTGGCACACCCTACTAAATATCAAATATTTAATTTTATTATAATGACGATTAATATGGCACACAATCTCCTATTTTTAGTTGTTTATAAGACGAGCATAAAAGCAATATTATAAGCATCATCCTTGCAGAATTCTCTATTAGACACATTTAACAATGTGGCATCTTGTATATCTTGATGATTATAATGACGTTGAAAGGGATCATTATAATAGCTCTTGAGATCAATATAAGGCTTTACAAATAGTTCTTTTCAATAAATTTAATTGGTTTGTTAACAAATATAGCATTGTGTTTTTTAAATGATATCAAAATTTCAAACACCTTGTTGCAACATCACACCAAACTATTTGTATATTTCTATAATATTCCATTTTTTACAAGACTATAAAAATTTCAAAAACATAACTAAAATATCAGGTTGAAAATGTTATTCACAACTTCTGAAATTTCAAAAATTCTCCTCCTATTCACTATAACACATATGTCACTATAACTTCCAAAATTTCAAAAATTCTCAACATTTTTTTTTGTATATATTGAGTGCAAAAGCAAAAAGATGCATATATTAACGGTGTTTCTAAGACATGTAAAACTATTGGCTTATATTCCATATAATCAACTGACAATTAATAGATATCTCTCATAAAATATTCAAGTTATTCAGTTATCACATGTATAAAAAAGTATAGTATGTTCTAGTTACATGAAGTTCTCTTTGCTGGATTCTTCAAAGTGTTCACTAATCTATCATGTTGTTCTTTATGTATTTTGATGTATTTTGTGTTGAACTCTGAGGCTCTTTACCCAATTTTATTGGTATTCTGAATGTTAAATGCCAAAAAATATATCTGTGGAGATCCGTTTGAAAATATTTGGGCGAGAAATAATTTATTTACGTTGCAGAGAATTTATTATCGGACTGTTTTGTTAAAAATATCTATAGTTGCTAAATAATTTACCTGTCACGGGATGGTGACCGGATGGGCCATGGTGATAGTGGTGACCGGATGGGCCACGGGATGATGCCATGTGAATTATTGGTTCATCTTATCCTTACAAGGATTATCGCGTCGTGCTGATCTGTGAGAGATTGCACTTTAGTAAATCGTGCTGGTCTGTGAGCGACTGCATCTTGGTAATTAGTACTTCGGCTTGTGATAGGCGGTACAATTATGATTTACGCCCTTTGTAACAGCCCAATTGTTTTAAATAAAAAACAAATTCAAATTCATAATAAAGAGAGAAATACCTTTGGATAAAATATTTAAGTTGTATCACAATGACAAAAGTTAACAATAATTACTAGCAGCGGAAACGGTTTTGAAATGAAAATCCAAAAATTTAAAACAGAAAAATACACCGGGGATGTGAGACCTATCCAACGTAGCTCATACCCCTGGGGTACTCTCGGCAGACATCTGTGCAAAAAATCCGGTTATGTAACCAAAATCAATAACCAGATCCAAATCCATTTTAAATAACCAGGTAAAATAATATGGTTATAATCCAATTCATTTACCAACCGGTTGGATATTCACTCTTGTTTTATTTTTGGATTTGGATTTAATCCGGTTATTATCCACTTATATTTTATTTTTGTATTTGAACCTTAAATCCTTTCTTGAAATCCTAATTTCTTTCTCTAAATTGTAATTTACATACAATTTAAATTGAATTAGCAAGATGTTCTCCAATTTCAACGACAACGAGGTAGCCATTCTTGAACTCCACTTTATTCTTCCATCTATCTCTTCCTTTTATTTTTCTACATTTCAATCCCTTTCTAACTTAATAGTACTTTTTTTCCCCATTTCTACAAGTATTAAGTTTTGTATTAATCTTCCTGTAGCACTGATTTTTAGTAGAAATTTCATTTCATGACCTTAATAAACTCTTATCTTTTCACAACAAAAAACCTATTTCCTAAAAACATATTTGCCTTTTTTTATAAACTAAAGTTCATACCTTCAATTTTAAAATAATGCATAAAAACATGACTCATTATTAATTACTTCATTTTGTATAAATTAGTCTTTTTGTTCATCTTAGGCTTTTCTTTTCTGTTTTACTTTTTGCATCTTATATAAGTTTAACCATTTTTTTCTTTCATATTTATATAAATGTTATATATTATATTTTTTATTCAATATTTCATCATGTTGTAAATCATTTATTAATTTCTCATCTTTTTTTGTCTTCCATTTTATCTGAGGATGAATGTCAAATTTGGAAAGTGCTATTGATTGTGGTATAATACGGTGTATAAATTGTAATTTACATACACTCATTATTGATTGGATTATATAGTGAGGATTTTTTTTAAGGTAATGAAGAAAAAAATATGCTCAAGCTTGATCATAGTTTTGTCATCATAGTTTCATAATGCATTAGAAATTAACAAGTTATATTAAGTTTTCCATATATAATGTCAAATTTTCAAATTAATTAAAAGTACAAAAATCAATTAAAAATAACCAGATTTTAACCGATTTTAGAAAGAAAAAAAAATCGGTTTTAAAATTGAGTTTATTGAAACCGGTTGCATAACTAAAAACCATTTATTTAACCATAATCAATTTTACAACCAGTTCTATAACCGGTTTTAAACCAAAAAATGGATTTGGTTATAAATCTTAGTCCATATAATGGTTTTAAAATGGATATGGTTTGGTTTAAAAAAAAAAAAACAAATCATGCACAACCTTAACCACAACCCAAACCTCAAACACATTAATTTCAACTTCCACACTTTCAACCATAAACACATCAAATTCATTTTCCACCAATTTACACATTAAATACATCTCAAAAATTCATAATATTAATTATGAACACACCAATCACACCAAACATGAATCACCACAACAACATTAATATATCAGAGTTCACCCCACCGCTAACTCGATGTCAACGGTCTCGATTCCTTTTCGAGACTCAAGGAGCTAACTACATAAACATAAATATTTATAACAATTTGTTCACAACTAAAATTTATCCAACCACAACAAAATTTCCAAAATTATATCTTTTTCACACTCCAAACTTTTACAACCAAATAATCTACATTATTTAGTTAAAACTAAATAAAACAAATATTGTCCAAATCACACATACGCACACTCAACTATTAAAGAACCGAAATTTTGAATTAATAAAATACTCTAAACTTTTTCTTTTTAAAATTTCAACTTCAGTTCAAACTCATTTATTTGAAAATAACTCATTACGTAACTTAAACACGTCAAAATCAATTTCCTTTTTTGTTAACCATTACTAACAAAATCAACCACATTAATCACATTAATTCAAAACTCCACATTTCCAAACATAAACCACCAAATTAAATCTCCAAATTTTCAACCATAAATCACCAATTTAAATCTCCAAATTTTCAACCATAAATCACCCATTTAAATCTCCAAATTTTCACCCATAAACACATTAAATTCATTTTCCACAAATCTAAACCTCAAACACATCAAATTTATTTTCCACAAATTCACACATAAGGTCCTAAATGTAAACTAAAAATTTGGAAGGAGCCCTTACCTCAACGGTAGCTCTAACAATCGATTACGGCACTGCAATTAATTCCGGTAAAAACTTCGTTTGCGACGTCGCTTCCAAAATTAGCTCACTAGCACCGTAGCGTGGCAAGGAGCAACTTTCTCTTCTGCCACTTCGCGAGATGGAGCTTAGATCTAGGTGAGAAATGATGTTTTGTATTTTGGGTTTTGGTTTTTTTTTTTTTGAAAACTTTAGAAAGGAAGAAGAAGAAGAAAGGAACTGAAGCAGTTTTCGCGAGGCCTGGCAGCTTTCCTCTAACGTGTTACTATATATATATATACTAACTTGCTAAACAAATATATATATATATATATATATATATATATATATATATATATTATAATTAAACCAAACCAACAAATATCTAAATATTTATACACACATCACTTCACTCACATCTCAAACTATTTTGATAAAAATATTTACTCTCGTCGCAACTCAATTGACAAGTAAAATTTTCAGCAACCAGAGACATTTTTAGGAAAATCATCCGGTAATAAATTATTCGTAACATAAATAAATTATTTCTCGCCAAATAATTTTAAACGGGTCTCATAAAAATATCATTGGCATTTAACATTCAAAATACCAATAAAATTGGCTAAAAAACCTCAGAATTCAACATAAAAACACATCAAAAACAAAAAGTACAAATTAAAACTACGGGTCTTACACCCTTTGAGGAGGGTTATGGTGAAATTTCGGAATCATGTACATTGGCATATATGCATTGCATTAGGGTGCTTGGCACGCGAGTCATGTTTGATATATTATGATGGTTGTATATACATATTTGATTGTTGGGTGTGACTGTGTTGTATTTGAAGTTTGTGATTGATTGACTTGGTGTTGAAAGTGTTTGAATGATTTTGATGTGTTTTCAAAACTGAAAATCTGTCATTTTTCCAGCTGTATTCAAATACAACAAGGTTATAGTCGAATACAGATACATTGTTTTTGCCTCTGACTTGCGTATTTGCACTTGTATTCGACTACAAGGAGGTTGTAGTCGAATACAGATCTCAAAGTTTTGCCACTGACATCGCATTTGTATTCGAATACAAGGAGGTTCTAGTCGAATACAAATGTCCAGGATTTTTCACTGTTTTCGCATCTGTAGTCGAATACAAGGAGGCTGTAGTCGAATACAGTTGTGCTGTTTTTGCTACTGTCATGTCTCGTAATCGGCTACATCATGTCTCGTAGTCGACTATAGTTGTGTTGATTTTGCTACTGACTTGTGAAATAATGTTGTATTCGAATACGACAGTGCAATTTTGTTAAAAACTTCAGTTTTCAACCCTGTGTATGCATGTTTAGCATATGCAAACCCTTTATAGATGTATGCTAAGTTGAAATGTGATTTTGTGCATTTAAAATTTAAATGTTATGGGGTATTTGTTAATTTCGGTTGGTGACCCTTTACAATTTTGTGGAAATCTGGGTTTTGCCCTCAGATGAGATTCAGGACCGTCCTACTAGTTAGTACCGTGGAGAGTGGAAGGTAGTTATTCATGCCTAAGCGAAGTTAGGTCAGAAGCTTTTTGCGGAGCGCGTCAAGACCACCCAGGGTGTATAGTTTTTTTGTAGCATGATCAGATTAGGTAGCTGTATAGTTTGGTATTTCGAAAACTATTTCCGATGTTTGTAATTAAGGTTGAACTATATCGTGGTGTTACGACTTAAATATTTTATCCAAAAGTATTTATTAATTTATTTACTTATTTATTTATGGATTTGAATTTGTTTTAAAAAAAAAATCAGGCTGTTACAAGAAGTACACACTTCTCACGTCTATAACCTAATTGATGACTCAGTGTTTGGATTATGAAGTGTTCATCTTTGTTGCCTCGAAGTCCCACATCATATGGTCTGCAGAACAACAAATTGGACGGAAGAAATAAAAGTTAGACGAAGCATAGTTACAAAGCATACCTTTCTCGGCCTTTTGGCTAAGATCAAGTGTAGTATATGTTATTATCAGTTTAATATCTGATACGTGGGTCAACGACTCACACGATATTAAATTAATTTGTTGATGAGGGAGTCCTCAACACTAGCTTGCTATTGGGATCCTCAAGTGTCTCCCATGTGGTGCACTCCTACACAGGCTTGGCACACCCTACTAAATATCAAATAATTCATTTTATTATAATGAAGATTAATTTGGCACACAATCTCCTATTTTTTGTTGTTTATTAGACGAGCATAAAAGCAATATTATAAGCATCATCTTTGCAACATTCTCTATTAGACACATTTAACAATGTGGCATTTTGTATATCTTCAAGATTATAATGACATTGAAAGGGCTCATTATAATAGCTCTAGTGATCAATATAAGACTTTACAAAGAGTTCTTTTTATAAATTTAATTGGTTGTTTAACAAATTAAGCATTGTGTTTTTTAAATGATATCAAAATTTCAAACACCTTTTTGCAACATTACACTAAACTATTTTATATATTTTTATAATACTCCATTTATACAAGACTATAAAAATTTCAAAAACAGAACTAAAATATCAGGTTGTAAACGTTATTCACAACTTCTGAATTTTCAAAAATTCTCCTCCTATCCACTATAACACATATGTCACTATAAATTCCGAATTTTCAATATATTGAGTGCAAAAGCAAAAAGATGCATTATGAACGGTGTTGCTAAGACATGTCAGACTATTGGCTTATATTCAATATAATCAATTGATAATTAATAGATATCTCTCATAAAATATTCAAGTTAATCAGTTTGTTCTTATCAGTTTAATATCTGATACGTAGGTCAACGACTCACACGATATTAAATTAATTTGTTGACGGGGGAGTCCTCAACAATAGCTTGCTATTGGGATCCTCAAGTGATGCCCATGTATTGCACTACTACACGGGCTTGGCACACCCTACTAAATATCAAATATTTCATTTTATTATAATGACGATTAATTTGGCACACAATATCCTATTTTTTGTTGCTTATAAGAGGAGCATAAAAACAATATTATAAGCATCATCCTTGCAGTATTCTCTATTAGACACATTTAACAATGTGGCATTTTGTATATCTTCAAGATTATAATGACAATGAAAGGGTTCATTATAATAGCTCTTGTGATCAGTATAAGACTTTACAAAGAGTTCTTCTCAATAAATTTAATTTGTTGTTTAACAATTTAAGCATTGTGTTTTTTAAATGATATCAAAATTTCAAACACCTTGTTGCAACATCACTCTAAACTATTTGTATATTTCTATAATACTCCATTTATACAAGACTATAAAAATGACTAAGTTACTATAAAAATTTAAAAAACCTAACTAAAATATCAGGTTGTAAATGTTATTCACAACTTCCGAATTTTCAGAAATTCTCCTCCTATTCACTATAACACATATGTCACTATAACTTCCGAATTTTCAAAAATTATCAACTAATGGTCTGCAGAGCAACTAATTGGACGGAAGAAATAAAAGTCAGACGAAGCATAGTTACAAAGCATACCTTTCTCAGCCTTTTGACTTAGATCAAATGTAGTATTTGTTCTTATCAGTTTAATATATGATACGTGGGTCAACGACTCACACAATATTTAATTAATTTGTTGACGGGGGAGTCCTCCACAATAGCTTGCTATTGGGATCCTCAAGTGTCGCCCATGTGTTGCACTACTACACGGGCTTGGCTCTCTTATGATACCCGAGTTCGTCCTACCGACTGTTACCTTGACGGTGGAAACGTCGTTAGACTTCCCTGACCAGCATTCGCCAACTGCTTAGGTATATGACCCCATCTCAAGCAGGGCATAATATACAGAGAGAGTGGTGGGGATAAGTAGGAGAGATGAGGTAGTAAATTGTTTTGAGATTCCAGCACCGCCGAAGCCATTTATCTCGTGGGTGGACCTGACCTCTGAGGAGACTGATCCCTCCATGGCTGATGAGGAGGAAGAAGTTACTTCGAGGAAAGATATTGCGTCAGAAGGAACTTGTGCAATGTGCTGAGGTCGCCCTTGTTACTGTAATTGTTAGTGGATGATCATATTAGTTTTTTGTTGTATAGTGCCTTAGTGTTTTTCTTTTGGTGATTGTACTTATTTTGTTTTGGGATGATTGTATATATGACATACATTGACAGTTGACTTTTTTGTGGGTCCATGTTCTATTTTTGTGACGTGACCATGGGGGGGGATAGCATTCTTGAAGCAATACTTCTGTGCAGGTGTCTGCCGAGAATACCCTAGGGGTGTGAGTGATGTCTTATAGGTCTCATAGCCCCGGTGTATTTTCTATTTGTATACTTTGGATTATTGTCCCAAAAACTATCTTAGTTTGTTTGTATATATGATGTAATTATTTATGACTCTTGTCGTTTTGTGATACGAAGTATTATTTTATTAAGTTGTTTTAAAAAAAATGTATTCGTGCTGTTAAAAGTTAAGGTGTTACACACATAGAAGGTAGTGAATACCTTATGTGACCCATCCTCGTGTCTTAGGAATTTTACTCATGTTCATCTAATGTAATTATCAACAATAATAAGTCGATATTTTTACCATTGACAAAGACAGTTTTAATTGGACCAGACAAATCTATATGTAAAAGCTCAAGGGGTCTTGTTGTGGAAACAAATGTTTTGAAGAAAAAGAACTTTTGGTTTTTTTTTCCTATATGGCATGCTTCACAAAAAAACTTCTAATTTGTACTTGAGATTTGGCAGCCCTTTAACCAGTTTTAGTTTGCTCAATTTAGGATTAATCTCAAATTGGCGTGGCCTAATCTCTTATGTCAAGTCAGTTGTTCCTCATTAACAAGCATAAGACACTTGACCTCTTGTTTTTCTAGATTAAATAGATTTATGTTGTACAAGTTATTCTACTTTTGACCAGTAAAAATAGCAGCCTCATCATGCCCTACAAGACTTTTGATTGAAGACAACATCATAACCATTGTCGCTTAATTGACTTATGTTCGGTAGGTTATGCTTCAATCATTTAACAAATAAAACATTTCTAATAAAGGGTGAAGACCCATTACCAATTGTATCGGAACCTATTATCCTTCATTTCTGGTTGCCTCTGAAGCTTACGGTTCCTCATTTCTTCGTGATTAGGTCTTGGAACATAAACCTTTCTCTCGTCATGTGTCAGCCACTATCTAGGTACTATGATTGGTGTTTTAATTCTGCTGCTAAGGACATCTGCAAGAGGAATTATTGTGTTTAGGTACCCAAATATGGATGGGTTCTGGTTTGTTAGTCTTAACAGGCTTCTTGTCTTTCCAAGTTTTTTGCAAAAGACAAGTTAATCTATTAGGGCCTTTTTTATGACAATATGCACACATAGAATTAAATGGAATTAATTTGGCATTTTGTGTTGATTCTACAAACCCAACTTCTATATTTCCATTTCTACTCACTCCATAGATCATTAAAGCTTGCTTGCTTCTATCTATGACATTTTCTAGGAAATCTTAGAATGCCAATTCATATTGAACACAGTTGTAGACCTTATCCTCTAATGGTTTCAAAACTTTTCATTCAAAGTTAAGTTTTCTCTTTTTAATTTTTCAAAATCAGTTTGAAGAGAGTTTTGTTTCACAGTCAAATCCTTGAAAACTTTCTTTAGGTTTGTTAGTTTTGAAGAGATAGACTGATTTCCATTCAAAAAATCATTTAAAGCAGTTATTAATTCACTACGAGTTAGATCAGAAAATACCTCAACCTCCTCATCGTATTTTGAGCCAGAGTTAGAGTCTATGTTAGCCATCAAAGCCAAGTTTTCCAGTTCTTTATCATCAGAGGATTCATCATCAAAGTCATCCCATGTGATCATACATTTCTTCCTGGTCTTGGATTCTTTCCTCTAGTTCCTTTTCTCAAGCATTAGACAATATGCTTTGAAATGTCCAGGTTCCTTGCATTGAAAACAAGTGGGTTTCTTCTTGTCAATACCTTTGTCTTTACTTTGGTACTTCTTGAAATCCTTTTTGGAAAAAGATCTCTTTTTGTGCCACGTGCGTTGAATTCTCCTTGAAATGAAGGATAATTCATTTGCTTCTGAATCATCATTCTCACTTTCTGAATCATCGTATGATTCTTCATCTGCTTGTAAAGCTTTCTTGTCTTTGGTTCTGAGAGCCAAATATTTTTGCTTCTTCTTAGGCTAATCCTCTGATAGTTCAACTTCATGAGACTGGAGGAAGCTCGTCAATTCTTCCAGAGGCAGATTGTTCAGGTCCTGAACGAAAGTGACTTTAGGTCTCCACTTGTAGGGTAGACTTCTAAGAATCTTTTTTACATGGTCTATTGTTATGTAGCTCTTTTCTAGTACCTTCATCCCTGAGACGAGATTCTAGAATCTGGAGAACATCTTATCGATGTCTTCATCTTCCTCCATTTGAAAAAGCTCATACTTCTTGACTAAGAGGTTGGCCTTTGCTTCCTGGGCCTACTTATTTCCTTCATATGTTAGAATCAAACAATCATATATACTTTTACCGGTTTCCTTGTTGGTGCACTTATCAAACTCTTTGAACATGATTAAGTTTATCATAAAGGTTCAAGCTTTATGATGCATCTTATACTATTTGTTTTGCTTAGGGTTCATTACTTTTATTGATAGTTTAGTACCATCAACATTTGTAAGAGTAGTGTACCCATCTTCAATCAAATCACAAAGTTCAGGTTCTTGGGAAATGAAGAAAATTATGAGTCTGTCCTTCCAGTACTCAAAGTGCTCCCCATAAAACAGAAGTGGTCTATAGACATTTCATCCATTGCATCATCACCATAGTTAGACATACTTAAAAGGTGGATCTTTTCTCAAACACTATAAAGTGCTCAGGCCTTGAGACCGAGCTTTTGATGCCAATTGTAGGTGGAAAATACACAAGAAATTGGGGTTTGAATTGTGTATTCGGTTTTTAAGAAATGTATGGGCTAACAAATGGTGAAAATAAAACAAGAAAAATCAAAAGCAGTAAACAGGGAAGAGGGATGACACAGTAATTTATCCTGGTTCACTACCAACCAAATAGCTATGTCCATCCCTTCACCCAGAAGAATTTAATCCAGTAATTCAAAATAGATTACAACCACTTAACTTTCACCAGGTAAGTCTTCTCAACATCCAACTTGAAAACCACAAGTCGTTGAGGATTTACAGCAATTATCGCGTCAGGTTACACAAGTGTTTAATTTCTATTTCTAGGTTTACTGTCACTAGAGAATGGTTATAGTATTGCTAACAGACATAGCACAACTAGAATACTATTACAATTGTGTGCTAAATAAAATATAAGTAATTTATGGTTGATTGATATTTAGCTTGTATAAGCTTTTTTGTTCTTCTTGCTTCGTCTATAGTTCCTCAAGTGGTGAGAACCTTTTATAGATGTCAACTGTTTGAGCTTTTCAAATTGTTTCTTCTTCTTCTTCCAACATTTTGATTCCAACATTTAGATTTTTTAATACTTTATTTTTCTAATCTTCTCGTTGCATTCAAATTCTAATGATTGTTGCTTTGATTTGTGTCTAGATGCTTAGTCAATTGTTGCTTTGAATTTGTTCTTTGTTCTTTAGCTTTGAATTTTCTTATCGTTGTTTGACGGTTTCTAAAATTCAATTCTCAATCGTTGTTTGACGGTTACTGACATTCAATTCTTGATTGTTGCTTTGATTTTAGGATGTTCTATCTTTGATTGTGCATATGTGTTGTCGTGAATCTGAATTGGACTGTTTCTATTTGATCAATTCGGTGCAATTAAGAATGTAATTGGTTGGGCACTTGAATCCATTCAAGTGTGGATAAAAGTAACCGCTTGGAGATTTGAATCTTCAATATCAGAATCAGAGGTAGTGAGCCTTCATCATACTGTGTTTTTGAGTCGTGTGTAGAATGTGTGTCTTCAGAGTCAACTTCCAAAGTCATGACTTTTGTTATAGTCAGAGTCGTTGACTTTTTCCAGAGTCATTGACTTTTTCATTAGAGGCATTTACTTTCCTCAGAGTTAGACTTAATCATCTTCTAGTGTTGAATTACTGCCCAAAGGCAACTTAGTAGAGGTAGATTTAGCATTGTATATCAGAGCCAGATGATTACCTCTAAGTTGCTTTGTTGGAGGCAGCTTATCTTTAGATTCTTATCTTCAGATGTAAGACTTTGGAGGCAGATCATCAGAGTCAGATCCTTAGACTCAGTTACTTAAAGGCGGAGGTAGATCATCAAAGTCAGATCCTTAGACTCAGTTACTTAAAGGCAGATGCATCTCCTTTGAAGCCAACAAAGGGTGTGTGTTGTTCCTTTCCTCTGATTTGTCCTTTTATTCAATTTCCTCTTAATTTGGTTGCTTCCTCTTACGCACAATTCAACACAGCGAAGGGTGCGTATTGTTCCTTTCCTCTAATCTGTTTGCTTTTGATTGTTTCTTTTCCTCTGATCTGTTTGGTTTCTCTTGTGGTATCCTCTAGTGGACGTGATTCCTCTAATCTAAGGCATTTCCTCTGATCCTGAGCGTTTCCTCTAATCATGGGTGTGTCTAGCTTATTTCTGTATATTCAATTAAATTATTAGTGTGTTAAATTGCTCCCACAAAATACATGTTGTTATCATCAAATCAAGGTAAGGATTTGTTCTCCAAACCATCCTGGTTCTAACATACTTTGCAGCTATTTTGAGTCTAGAAAGTCCTTGTGGAATGTATTAAACTTTTAGATTTGCTCTTTTGAAATATTGACTGGATTAAATATTTAAACAGGATTTTTATTATATTTGAAAATATTGAAATTATAGAGGATACTCAGTCGAAATTTCGATAAAAATTGTTTTTCAATGTAACGGCTATTTTGAACTGTTTAATTGCTTAATAGTTAAGTTGGTCGATAGGCTTGCCAGACTATGAGTATTAGTTTGTGCGCCAGTCATGGTGACGGTTTTCGGATCATGACAGACCCTTGCACATGTTTTTGTTTTTGTTGAATGCGCATTTGATCAAATGATGTTGACGCTGGAAGTATTTGGTTCAGATTAGTAGTCAAGCTCTTTACGGTATGTGTTACATCCGTGGACAATTTATTATGTCGAGTTATTTTAGGGGACTCTTATTGATCAGCTTGGTTTTCCTTTTAGTTTATCTTTTGGTCATATTTAAAAAAAGTAATGTAACTTTTGAAAGCTATAATTTCCCACAAGTTTAGGTTGTGTTAACGATTTATACTGAAACTCTTCTATTTTATAAATCATTCATCAAATTTTGACGCTCTAAAAATTGGGATGTTACATCTCCAATATTTTGTTGTTTACAAAGAAAGCCTAAAAGTAATATTATAAGCATTGTCCTTGCATAATCATTATTAGACACAATTAACATGTGTCACTTGTATATATCTTCACAATTATAATGACATCACAATTATAATGACATGAAATAGCTTATTAAATTGTGTTTTAAATGATATCAAAATTTTAAACACTTTATTGCAACATCACATTAAACTACTTTTATATTTATATAATATAATACTCGATTTATATTGAACCATAAAAAACCCTTAATTAACTAGCCATGTCAAATTTTGATTTTATAAAGGATATGTAAACTAAGTAAAAGATGAAATCGTAAACATTCATTATTCCCATCCCATTCAGTATCACGTATATGTCATTGCAAAAAATGTATGATAATTAGTGGGAAAATGATATGTTAGTAATGGTCATATTCCTTTACTATTTTAGTGGTGCAGACACTCTTGTAAACACGAATTAATTAATATTTGTGGATAATCTTTAAGATTGATGATATTGTATTTCAGATATTTTTATTTAATATAATTATTTTTATAAGCATGGCTGTATTTCAGATATTTTTACTTAATATAATTATTTTTATAAGCATGGCATGTCATTTATGAGATTATTGAATATTTTTATCAACTGTTTATTGTAATTCATTAAAATTTACTCTTCAAATCACCTCTGGCTAGAAGGAAAAAAAAGACACGATTTTTCAAGATTTTTTTTTTATATATTGAGTAAAAAGGCAAAAAGTTGCATAAATGAATGGTGTTGCGAATGATATATATACATATTGACTTATTTTCTTTATAATAAGTGATAAATTGTTTTCTATTGTAAAATATTCAAGTGAATCAATTATCCTATATATAAAAAAGTATATAATATTTTCGTTTCATGAAGTTTTCTTTGTTATAAAAGTAATACGGGACTCGAATCAAGATCGTTCTTATTTTGGATTAATAATAGTTGATTATTGCAATCTTCTAATTTTGTTTTAGCAAATGTTTCAACATACAATTTAACTAAGTTTACTTTAAACTCACCTAAATATATGTAGATCGATTATTTGACTGCTTAATGATTTTTTTTTTCTTGACAAAAGAAGGTTCTTTTTATTGGATTCTTCAAAATGGTCCTTAGTGTATCATGTTGAATCTTTTTGTAAGTTAATGATCAAATTTTTATATTGAAAAACAAGAAATAGAAGTGTATACTCCTCATTTATTGCACAATTGATGACGACTTAAGATGTGTTTCATGTTGTTGCATCGAAGTCCAACATCGGACAGTCTTCAAAGCAACTTAATGGATGCAAGAAAGCATAATCTGTGGTATATATTCTTATTAATTTAATATAAGATACGTAAGTAAACGACATACATGATATTAAATTAATTTGATGTTAAATTAATTTCATGCGTGAGTCCTCTGCAATAACTTACTATTGAAATCTTCAAGTGTAGCACATACTTTAGACAACTACCCGAACTTGACACACCCTTTCAAACCAAAGATCAAATTGTGTAATTTATTATAACTATCATAATAATAATTAATTTGGGACATAGTCTCCCATATTATGTTTATTGAGAGTCTTAAAGTTATATTAAAGAACCTAAGTTTAAATCTTGATTATAACAACTTTTTATCAGATTTCACATATTTCTTATTCAAATTCTTGATTATTATGACTCCCTCCCCTAAGAACCGGAGGTTCAAACCCCAAGAAACAAACAACAGATGTACAAAAGATGCAAAAGCAAACAAAATTAAGAGTTTCTTTCAAATATTTTTCTGTTGATAACATTTGGAACTCAATCCAATTGTAGGATTACAAAATTGATCGACTATAAATTTAATTGGGATAAAAAGCAAAGATTATTATACAATACAATTTAATTTTAAATTTAATAATATTGGCATCGCACCATCCTTTTGATTGATTACACATCAAAACCGGCAGAGGAATGAGGTGCAATTCACAAGATGGTCCAAAAATGTAGTGGATATATATGGCATAAGCATTTAACAAGATCTGATTGTGAGGTCATTAATAAGGACACTCATTGCAAGTTTCCTGACGTTCCATGCAATGTATGACAAGGACTATTAGCCTCACAGGCTACTTCCTCTTGTACCTGAAAGATAATTTGAATAACATTTTATTTTATTAGCATTGCATAAACAAGTTTGTAATAAATGTTGAGATGCAAAAAATCACACCAGCTCAATCATTTCATCATGTTTTAGAACAAAAAATAAATGAAAGAAAAACTGATTGCAACCAATTATTTCATTTACCACAAAAATAACCACTTCAATAAACAAAACGGGAAATATTTATATTGAAGGAAAACTGTGGCATCTCGTTAGTAGTAAATAGAGACAAACAAGAAAATTTGGACCGTGTTTATTTTGGCTTTCACCACAGAATGTATCTTTAGAAGTGCATTCAATGATATACCACATTTTAACAATAGAAAATAAAACAATATAAAAAATTAAAGGATAATTTACTTTGTGAAAACATTTCCTATTTTCATTTCCTAAAGTTTGTGTTAATTTTACTAGTTAATAAGGAGGTAAAAGACTTTTGAAGTGAACAATTATCTACATTTCTAAAATCAGTGAAAATGTTAAAATTGTTTTCGTTATTTTTGGAAATATATCTTCATTAACTAGCTTTTATCTTCTCTTCATAACAATAGCTCACTTCAAAAGTCACTCATCAAGTTAATATGAACACATCTTTTAGAAAATAAAAACACAATGTTTTTACAAATTAAACAATTTGGTTATTTCGTGAAAACATTTTTTGTTTTTATTTTCTAAAATATGTGTTCATTTAAACTTGTTAATAAGAAAATGTGAGACTTTTGAAGTGAACTATGGTAATAGAGAGAAGATGAAATTATATGTGTTGCTTTCCACTTAGAGGGAGAGGAAGACATTTTGATTATATCACCAAGATAATGAAAATGAGAAGGGAAAAAATCAATTGATTATATCATATCATTATACTTTATGATGACCTCTCATAAGCCTCACTCCAGAACGATCCCAGAAAAGAAACAAAACTGATATTTCTATTGATGCAGATAAGAGTTTCAAAAATGAGATAGAATTTGTAATTCATACCTTGACTTGCTTTTGAATGATTTCTTGGCTTTCTTTCCTACTCCAGGACCTCTTGATTTTGGCTTTTTATCCTTCATGTCAGTCTGGAAAAGCTCCCGCATCTCTTCTGTTCTCGAAGAAGTCTTTCGGGAAGAACTAGATTTTTTATTATTAGATTTCTTTTGAGGCTTCTTCACAATCTTTCCAGAATCCAGTGCCCTCTTGGTGGCCTTCACTGCTTTGGCACGTCGGTATGCAAGATCAACAAGTGACATTCCTCCCTTTTCTATCTCATCTGCCCCCTTACCCTGCAATTTTATTCATGCATTTCATTGTCAGCGTAACAGAAAGTGTGGAACAAGAAATACATTCCAACCTTAACCATATTTAGAGAAAGTTAACAGGTAAGGTGTGCTTACTTTTACTGGCTTGTGATCTTGTTCCTCATCCTCCAACATCTCTCTTGCTGCTTCCAATTTTCTGCGCTTCTTTCTAGGCAAATTTTTCTGCATCAAGTGAACATGTAAGTTGTAACAAAGCATGCAAGCACGCTTGTGTACATTTTATATCAAAAAACTGATCCGTATTCACAAACAAAATCGGAAAACACTTATTACCTCTCGCTCCCGCTTCCTCTTTTCCTTCATTTTAAGGTCTTCAGCTTGCTGAGCACTCATTACCTCCTTCCCAGAAGAACCATTTTCCTTATCCATGGATGCCTGTTGACAGTCATTTCGGTTTTTCATTAACATCAGGCTACATTTTACCCAAGATTTGGAGAATTGAAACCAACAACGTTACTAATTCGGCCTGCATGCCACCAACATTGCTAAAGATTGCACAACATAGAAGGGAAATAGCCAGCCTTCTTCAAAAGCATAATACTTGTTGAGAAAATGTTAGGTATTTACTGTAGCATGTCATGTATATACGGTATAATCGATTAGAAGCAAAACTTAGTTTAAGGATAGCATATGTGTGTGGCACTGTGGCTGGGATTGAATCATTGAATTAACACTAACCCTGGCTAATATATAACACTAAGAACTTGGATGGACTGGCTAGACATGTTGATCGCTAATCAGATTGTTCTTAGACTTCTATAGTGATACACTGTGAAATGGGAGAACCAATGCCTGCATTTAAGGGAATATCAGCAAATTAAAACAACGCCGTACCTTGGCTGCTTTTGCCGAAAGCTTCTTCTCCTTCTCTGTAACAAACCAGGTTCTTTTGGGGCGGGAGAAGATCTCTTCTCTATGTGCAATCATGTTTTCAGCCTGCAATATCATATAAAGACGAGAAATTGAACTAATCAAATTCACAGAATACAGCACAGTACTTTTAATATTCAAAGTGATGCTACTTTGGAAATGCTGTTCCTTAAGATAAGATGTCAACAACCAATCAAAATTACATACCTTTGTGGCCTCCATTTCAGCTTTCCTTAGGATCCTTTCTTCCCTGGAGAATTTAAAAAATAAGAATCTAGTGCAATACTATAAAATTAAAAGAAACAACAATGAAGCCTTAACAACTAAATTTTAATCAAAACCTCTCTTCTTGAAGTACTTCAGAAACTTGATCCTCCATTTGCTCAATTACTTGAGACCATTTGAGTATAGATTGCTCTGCAACAATGCGGCTTTTCAGCTTTGAACCGGCCCTCTTTGCCTAATTAATTGAAAATATTCACAAGAAAAATCATATACTGGCCTGATTTAACACGTCAACTTTCTTTTTCTTATTTTAGTTTGTATCTTATATCCCTTAACAGAGAATCAATAGACCTTTCAAATAGGAAAACCAAATTACTAGCAGAATAAACACGTCAACTTTCTTTTTCTTATTTTAGTTTGTATGTATAGTCAGCATTAAATAATCAACATTAAAGGTCCATGTAATCCAGACCATAAAATCAGTAGATATATAATGAATGGCTGTTTCTCTGTAAAGGATGAACTATGAATGATGTAGAAGACTTCTCGTGAAATGTCAAACCTTAATAACTCACAGGGAAAGTTAAGTAATGTTTGTTGATAGAATCTATTTATCTGAGACCTAAAATCTAGATCAGATTGTGACTTTTTTTATCTTGTAAGGAAAAGTGCACAAAGAAATTGACAAAGCCAACGCAAAAAGAACGCTGGTAACAGATACATCAACTCTCCAAATGATACTCACAATAGATTTTAGAAGTGACCGGTCATTATCAGTAACAAATGTGACAGCAGATCCTGCTCTTCCAGCTCTTGCAGTACGACCCACTCGATGAACATAGCTTCAGAGATGATAAATATATGAAAGTCGTTAGCACAGAGAGAATGAGATAATAATTAAGGTGACAACAACTACAGGATGTACAAGTACAAAACTGCTAACGTCAAAATATGTCGTCAAGAGAAAAATTTCAGTTATCAACTATGTTTTATAGAGTATACCTGGTAAGATCACGTGGACATGCAAAATTGATAACAGTTTGAACACCAATGATGTCAAGACCCTATAAGTAAAATTAAGTGACTGTCAAATCTATATTCAAAATGGAAAAAGAAAATGCTAATTGGAGGCCATATACTTGGATAGAGTTTGGTTGGAGAAGAGCGATTATTTTAAACTTTAATTGTTTGGTTGTTTTAGTGGAGGGGATGAGAATAAAATCACTTGAGTCTTGACTCAATTTTTGCTCCCCTCAAATATTGGAGGGATTTAGATGGGAGAGAAGACATGTTTATAGAATTTTAGATGATTGACTAAAATATCCTTTGTATTAAATTTCAAATGATATATTATAAAAAGGTGTAAAAGGTCATTTAGCATTTTTCCTCCATTAAAATCCCTCCCTTCTCTCAACCAAACACAATATCTCATCCAAACCTTCCTCTCCCCCCCCCTTCCATTTAAATTCCTTTATTCTTTGGAAACCGACACGCCCTTAATAAATTTAAGCTCCGCTTAAGCTAACCCAGTTTCACAATCACAATAGTTGGGAATATATGCTAAAAAATATTATTACTACAATAAAAGTGATAAAAGAAAAAATAAACTCCAATTCTTCTAGAATAAATTCTTACACGAGCAGCCACATCAGTTGCAACCAAAAAATCCACTTCCTGCTTCCTGAATTGTTCCAAAGCCTATAAAATAACAAGAAGTGAGCAAATATTGCCAAAATAGCATTCAACATTGTAATTCCTTTTAGGAAAAAAAAATTTTAAAAATCCAAATCAGCATCACCAATTTAGTATCCTAAAAATGTGACAGTAACATACTTCAAGACGTTGGGCCTGAGTAAGATTTCCATGAAGCTCAGCAGCTTTCAATCCAGCTAATCCAAATATTATCCTCAACCTATGTGCAGCTTGCTTCGTTCCACTGCATATCAAATGAGAAATTATTAAGAAGTTAGAGAACAGTGGAAAAGAAGTTAATAATTCATAAGCAGTGCAAATTAAAATATAAATTCAAAATCTGATATTAAGACTAAAGATTTTCAGTTCATTAAAATTATAAAAAGGTTCTGTGTAACTAACTAGAAATCTACAACTATCAATATAATGACCAATTCAAAATTAGCATTAACATTAACATGGAGATCATTGTAAAATCAACCTCATAGCTACTTACCAATCAAATTCATCAAATAGCTAGGTATAACTATAAAAAAAGAATTCACTAATAACTCAAGAAATTGATTATCACAAGCGGCATGTAAGCATAGTAAATAAGTAATGAAATGAAACCTGAAAATGATCACTTTAGAAGTAAAAGTTTTGGTGCACATAGCAAGAAGAACTGCTTCCTGATTTACTTCACGCATTCTTCTTATTCTAACCACCCTGGAAGAAAGAAAAAAATAGCAATAGTTAACAGGGTTCAAAGGATTTTACTAGATACAAAAACGAAGCAAACAGCAAAATGCTTAACATAATAGTTTTTCATAATTATGGTTTTTGGATAAAATTAGCTCTGCACATGCATGAAAAACACTCTTCTTAATCTGTTTTTCAAGCTCAAAAAGCCTTTATGTTAATACCACCATAATTAGTGATTTTATCATTTTTCATACAACATACAGCTAAATTTCATAACATGAGATGAATGATTAAATCAGAAAATACAAAGGGAAAGTGAGGAAAGTACTCCTCAGTCAAGGATGCTGGTCGTTTTGCAGATGGATCAGCAGAAAGACGCAGGGGTTTTGACAGGGAAAGTTTAATAAGATCATCAACCTCCTCAGTCATGGTTGCTGAAAACAGCATGGTCTGTCTTTTTTTGGGACACACGCGAACCTGTTAAAAAATCAAATTAGTTTCACATTGTTTTCCAAAAACATGTTGAGATAAATTGCGAAATAGCATATGTAACAACAATGATTTTTGCATCATAGGGTTAGTAATACTTACAAGTTCTTGAATTTCAGCATTAAATCCAAGCTCCAAAAGACGATCTGCTTCATCGAGGATTAAAACAGAAAGATCATCCAAATCCACCGACATAGAATTACGTAAATGATCTATCATGCGTCCTGGAGTAGCCACAACAATGTCTGGCATTGATCTTAAGGCAGCCTCTTGCACCTAGGATGAGAAACAACCACTTTTAAAACATAAAGGAATAGCAAAGGAGACAATCTGCATTACTCACACACAATAAGGTAGGGGATTTGATAAAACACAAAAAACGACATGTGGATGCAAAACGATTCTCCACAGTAATTAACATCATCAAGAATCTAGACCAAGGGAGTGTTTGAAAGAGCTTATTTGGGCCTATCTCATAACATAAGCACTTACATTAGTTTTGGATACACTTGCAAAAATAACTTATGACATACCCATAAATTGTTTTCAGTTTACTTCAATAGCTCAATAGAATGGCTTATGAATAAAAACTTAACTAAGCTTTCTAGAATAGCTGATTGAATAAGCACTTACTAATTGGTTCCCCAAATCATAATATCATAATACTATACCCAAATATGCCAAATTTATACTAGCACAACACACTACTTTTGGTAACATAGTAGGACAGCAAAATTATCAGTTGAAACCCAAAAATGCATGTCAAACAGACAGGAGATCTATTGATGGAACTGTATAAAACATAGAAGGCAGTAGAGGATCCTTGGAACCCATACAGTATACTGAAAGCATCACGAGAAGCACACATGATAGGACACGAAATATTGGGCCTTGGCCCAATAGATAGGTTGATTAGAGAATAAGAGTTAGTTAGTATATTCCCAGATTTTATAGAATTCTGTTACATATTTCGGCTATAAAAAAGAGAGAAGGGTAGTTAGAAAATCATTTAAAAATATAGTTAGAAAACAGTTTGGAGAATATTTATCTGGATTAGGAGCAGTTATGCTCTGGTTTAGGAGTTCTTAGAACTCTGGTTTAGTTCCTTTTCTGCATTTTCAGATTTCCACCATTGTAAGAGCTCTAAAGCTCATCAATTTCAGTCAATAAAATTCTGGTTTCTATCAACATATCTCTCTTCTTCCGACCCATCAAAATATCTTAAGATAAAGTATCATGAAATTGAAACAGTAACCTAACCTTTGTTGACAAACCACCGACAATCAAGCAACACCTTATATCAGTAAATTGAGCAAGCTTCTCTATCATACTGTGAACTCTGCAAAAAATAATTGGGAATTAGGAAGAACATATTTGGAATGAAATTAGCATGAATCAGCACAAAGTACTTAAAAAATCTACATCGACCTTGCAATGGATGTTCTTGATTAATCATGACAATAACAGGTTTATTTGAATAAAGCCTACTTTGAATGTGAGCATTGACAAGTTTTTACTTAAATTTACAACGAAATCTTTTTTCATTAATTTAAAACATAACAGAAAGAAAGAAAGAAAAAGGCACTGAATATGTCAAAAACAAACACTAGATTTATTCATAGTACAGCCATGAATTGAGCTAAGAGCATGAATGCAAAGCCATAGAAATCCATCGTACATGTTGGTCCATACTAGCAGGCATACTTCATAGTTCATACTCAGCCAAGTAATAGAATAGAACAATCACATCACACATCAAATTCAATATCTATAGGCCCCTTACTCTCCTGACACAACGACTAAATATTTGGAATGCCTTCAACTGATAAATATGATCCAAAAATGATAGTAGATACTTACTGGGCTGCCAACTCTCTGGTTGGAGTAAGAATAAGGACCCTTATTGCATGCATGCGTTTTGGACGGAACAGCAACCTCTCTAAAGTAGGTAGTGCAAACGCAGCTGTCTGCATGATAGCAGGACACGGACAAAGGGCGTTAAAAGAAACATTGTTGTATAAAGCTAGGGCACCAAAATACAGAACCAGGGTATCACAAATTTAAAATAACCAAAATAAAATTAACAAAAAGACTACCTTTCCCGATCCAGTAATGGCACTTCCACATATATCGCGACCAGTCAATGCTAATGGTATACAAGCAGCCTAACATCAAGATTCAAAATCCCACAATTAAGTAAAATTTTCAATCTGAATTGAACAGATTATGAAATTACGTAACCAATTCCAACAACGCCAAGACTCAAAAGGCAAAGCAATGTAAATTGTTATATAGCATGAATTTACAGAACCAATAATGCCAAGAATTGTTACAAGGGAAAAAAAGAACCTGAATTGGTGTTGGTTTAGAATACCCCAAGGTTTCACAAGCTCGGAGCAAAGGACGAGACAAATTGAGTTGCAAGAAGGAATCAGCATTGAAAGAGGTTCCCTCAGAAGGAGCAAAAAAGGATTTGTTGTCACCAGCATTACCCTCTTCTTCATCTTCTTCTTCCGGTCTATAATCTTCCTAAATAAACCCAATCCCACAAAAACACCATAATCAATCTTTGAAACAAATAAGCACAACTTTCTATCGTCAATCAGAAAACAAGTTCTGAAACTAAGAAAAATATACACTTCTTCTATAATCATCCTAACCAAACCCAATATATTATTTTTATTTTATAAAATGCAATCTTGAACTTTCACCATAACTCTAAAAAAACAACTTCTGAAACATATAAGCACTTCTCCTATCATGAATAACTTTTTCAAGCACTCTTTTTTTGACAATCTTGTTATAGATACCAAGTATCCACACCATTTCGATCGACTAATCTATCTCGGGAAATCCATTAGGCATACAAAGAATCTCTTCCTATTCAGATTTTCTCCGTACAGAAGAGCAAACTTTAACCCTGAACACTTTATTAAGGCGCTCGGGTCTCAAGCCACTTAGACCAACCACATGTTGGTCAAACACTCTTCCTATACAAACCCAACAAATAATATTTTATAAAAAATTGAAACAATCAAGCAATTTTTTCTATTTAAGAAAATGCAACATCTTAGACAACTACTTCTATAACCTTCCTAAACAAACCCTTAAAAAAAAACTTTTTTCCATCATGAATGAGTTAGAAGCTACAAGGGCACGGATTAGCTGTGAAACACATATACCGACAGGTACACCGAACACGACCCTGACACATTAATTTGAGATAATTAATTAATTATATATAATCATTGTGCTGTTGTCATGAGTCGGACCATAAGTGTCGATGTTATAGATCATATTAGGTTTATGAAAAACGAAAACCCCATTATTATTACTTGTTTATCAGGTTCAGAGTCAGAGCTACTGTTGTCTTCATCCGAATCAGGCAAAGCAACGACGGGCTTGGAACGTTGTCTGACTGCATAGATTTTGTCGTCTACGGAGGTTGTGCTCCTGCGAGCGTGTTCTTCTGCAACTGATTCTGAGTATTTGGTGAAGTCCCATGGAGATTGTGTTTTCTTCTTTGAAACTCTCGGTTCTTTGGGCTCTTCTCCTTCTTCTCCTTCTTCTCCTTCTTCTCCTGATTCCGATTCGGGTTCGGATTCTTCTTCTTCTTCGTTGTTTTCTTCTTCGTCTTCTATTTCGGAGTGTTCGATTTCTTCGTCGCTGGGAGGGTCGAAGAGGAAGCTGGGTGACATTGTTGGAGTGGAGAATGCAGAAAAGTGTTTATTTTGAAGAAGGGTTTTAGAAAGGGTTTTACTTCTTTGTTCTTTTTTATTTGTTGTTGACAAAGCTTCTCTCCTGTTGTTGTTGGTGTTGGTGCTAATGGTTAAACCTGAGCGCCACTGCGAGTGTTTTCCGGGCTTTTCGGGCCGGGTCGGAGCGGATTGGCTCGTTTAATTCTACTTTTAGGCCCAATAATTTCAAGAAGAAGGATTTTGTACCCTTGTATTTTGACTTAAATTGAATTTTTGTTTTTCATCGGTTTTAATCCTCGCAAAATTATTTTCTTTTATAATTTTCCTAGTAATTTGAAATTAGGTTTTAACCCTCGCAAAATTATTTTCTTTTACAATTTTCCTTGTAATTTGAAATTACCCTCAAGTCTATTCGTTGTATTTTTTTCTTATGTGGACAGAAAATGTTATGTAGTATGAGTGACTAAGTTTTTTTTTATTGACTTGTCATTCTCTTAACATGTTCATTTCATGGACATAATAGAATTAAATTGTTCTTATCTTATTCATTAAATGGATTGAGATAGAATAACTTTTAATTTTATTTAAATATTTTATAACAAAATGATAATTTAGATGTCGTTGTGATTAAAAAAGTTGAATCATAATTCATATCATCGTTTTAGATAGTTAGATATCATCAAATACCAAAAGTTAAGGAATATAAAATTATAGGAATAAAATCTTGAAAAATAATTTTATAGGGACTAAAATTGGATTAGTCTCATATTGCAAGGACCAAAAGCACTACAAGCAGGCTGGGTTGGGTTCGTGGGTAATAAAAAAATATTTTTCTTATTTTTTAAAAAATGTAATAAAATTTAAATATCTAAACATCTAAAAAATAATAAAACTATATTGCAACATATCATTTTCAATATTTGAAATACATCACAAACACAAGAAAATACTTAAATTAATTAAATTAACAACAAATTATCAAATATAGCACACAACTAAATTTAAACTATACATCAATATATATAAATAAATAAAAATATATATATGTCAAGTCAAATGGTTGGACTCGCGGATTTGTGGGTTCAAATTGTTAAATCCGCTACCCGAACCGAACATAATTGGATTTCAATTGGTTGATTCGGATTAGACCCAAGCTTAAATGGATTTGACCAAAATGCGAGTTTGGTTGATTTAAATGATTGAATTTGCGAGTTTACTCGTACCCATGAACACTCTTACCAGTCGGAGTTTGAGTAGCAGGTAGATTATGATTGATCAGAGTTTGAGCACATGCAGTACCCACAACATTTATAAATAGGAACAACCTCTATTTTTTGGAGGATCGTATGATATTCTGTTCTAAATAATTATAAGTACCACATTATAGCTAAAGTGCGAATTAGATAAACCAATAAATAAATAATTTATTTTATTATATAGTATAAATTTATTTTAATTATTATAACTATATTTTTTCTGCTTATATAATTTATTTTAATATATAGTATAGTATAGAGCATGGTTTTATAATAACTAATTAATTAATACTACATCACAATATAGATATAGCATGTTCTTTTAATCGATAATAGAATATGTTCTTTTAACTAATTAACTAATACAATTTTCTTAAGAAAAATAACAGATAAATTATGCTGTTAGATAAAAAAAAATTATTTAAAAGTTGATAACAAGCGCAGTATAGTAAATAAATAAATACTACATAAAAGAACTTCTTATTTTAGAAGTTAATTATTACGTAAAGAGGTACAAAGATTACGTTTTTTCACAAAGAAAACATCAAATTCATCATAAAAACTAAATTTAAAACGTCTATGGGACACAATTTATTATCAACACAAAGGCTTTCCATTTAGATGCAAGTTTTGTGACTCGTATACTCCAATTAGTTTGTAGTACGCACTCGAATTGATTTTGTATTGTTCAATCAACATGACACTATTAAAATTATGTGTTCAGATAAAATTATTAAAATCATTGCGCAATGCTACAAAATTCAACTTATATATTTTTTTTCAAGTAGTTTCTGTACGCATTTCAATTTTGGGATCTTTCAAATTCTTTTCGTAACTATTTTGTTGCTTATAAATTTAAGAGATATTAGTCATGTTCTCGTCATATAAATATCTCAACGATTCTAGGATGTGACTCAATGCAACGTGATACTTTATCAACTCGTCAACATTATTTTTTTATCTTCTTATTCTAAGTGTCCCACAAATGTAGTATTCTCAAATGTAATCAATAACTCATGATTGTAAAGTCCATACATTACGCTAATAATTTATCTATCACTATTCTACAATAGTTTTTTTTATCTAAGTTTAAACAGAAAACCACATAATTTAATTGAAGTCTCTGAATTACCTTTATTTTACTTATATTTTTCACACTGATAATTAATTTTAACTCATTTCCTCTCTTTTCGGTCTCTTATTCAAGCTATGACAGCTTATCATGAATCAAATATTTGATCGGTTGTGAATATTTCTATCAAAATATAATTGTGTTTTTTTCATCCCTGAACATGTTTTAAAACAAACACAAATATGTTTTTTTTTTAATTATACAAACCATATTTTTCAATAAATTGAAATTTACTATATATAAAAAACGGAAAAAAGATTACGAGAAATTTCAAAATTTCGAAAAACTCAGTAAAATAGACATACCGAAAAATTAGTATGTGAAAAATCCACAAAATACATACCAAAAAATTTAAAATGAAATTTTTGGTACATATAAATATATATCAAAATTTGCTTTTCGAAAAATCTAGTATGAATTTTTAAAACAGAAAATTCAATATATAAATTTTGTAGATGTAGAGGTAAAAATTTGGTCCAAAATTTTTCAATGAGAGAAGTAAAAATTAAAAGGATAGAATTAAATTTTAAAAAAAATTATAGGATAAAAGTTTATTTGTGGGTGTACAAAATCCATGGCCTAAGAAAAAGGGGTAGCCGCCTGAACGGAGTTTGTGTGCTTATTCACTGTGGTGCTTGATGTTTTTCCTTTATGACCCAATTTGATTTTTATTGAACCTCGTTGACAAAAAATAAGAGGGAAATAAAATGGAGAATCTCGAAGGGGTATTTAATTAACTAAAGTTATTAGATATTATAGTTTGTTGGTTAATTAAATTGATTAGTTATTTATGCTAGTTAAGTTAATTATCTAATTAATTATGTAAATTTATGTAACATTTGATGAAATTAATTATCTCAATTATAAATATCATTCGATTGATTTTTTTTATATTTATTTTTTATCAATGACTTAAATCAATAATCTTAATAAGGTTAATAAGGTATCAGAGAGTAATTATTTTGTTATATTTTTTTCATCTCAATATTTTGTTGATAATTTTTTTTTATTTTTTCCTCGTCGATTACAATATTTCTTCATCAACACTCAATGCTTCATCTCCAATTAAACATTCACTTTCTCAAAACACAAATAACAATGACAAAATCAAATGATCAATACTCCAATTCATTAAATAAAGATGGTGAGTTTTCAAAAAATTATTATAAGTGCATACATTATAATTCTATGGTCACGAAAACATTTTTGGTGATACTATTGAAAGTACAATCATCAACTTTCTAATCCAAATATGCAAGGGATCATTTCAAATCAATCTTCAACTTACACATCAAAATATAGTAGAAACAAATACCAAAGACACAAGATTGAGCAATGTGACATTGTTGATTGAGTTATATGACAAATATTTGTCAAAGTTTATCGAGAACACCAAACATTTGGTGATATATTTCTTCTTTCTTTATAATTAGCTTAATTGACATTGTACAAAATTCATTTTTTCTTTTGGCCTTAACTGACATGCTACAAGTTTTATTCTTTGTTTAGCCTTAATTGACATTTTATATATTCATTAGCCTCATTGGCATTTGGTTTCCATCCAATATATTTATATTGGATGGTTAAACACGATTTCATTCTTTCTAGCCTCAGTTGACATTTCATATTCTACCCATATTAGCTTATTTTCATAATATGGATAGTCAAACACAAAAATCATATTTTTTTGCTAATAAATTTTCAATGTTTCAAATTATTTAACCCGATCATTTTTCAGCATTTCAAATGCATTTTAGTCAATGTCTTTTTCGGAGAAGATGAGGTTGCGGCATAGAGGGAGTTTGTGTACTTATCTATTGGGTTGTGAGTTGTTGGATGTTTTTCCTTTATGATTAATTCTAATGTCTCAAATGTTCTCAAAAGCTCTAAAATACACATTCGAATTAGTTAATATAGAATTATATTTTATACCTCTTGATTGATCAATTCAGACACATATTAGAGGTTTTGAAAACATTAAAAGTGAGAGAATAAACCACTTTTATTGAATCTCCATTGACAAAAAAAAAAAGAGGGGAAAATAAAATGGAGAAGAATCGAAGGGGTATTTGGATAATTTCAAATAAAGAAAAATCAAGTATAAGAGGATATTGATCCTTGACTAGGAGCGTAAAAATCATACCAATAACTCGATGAACTTGAAGATCCAAATCAATTCAATTAAATTCGTTTGATTTTTTCTTTGTATGGGTCTAAACCACATCAAACTAATCGAGTCTAGTTTCCATTGGATACACCTTTATTGAATCTCCATTAACAAAAAAAGAAAGGGGGTGAAGACAAAATGGAGAAGAATTAAAAGGGTATTTGGATAATTTCAAATAAAGAAAAATGAAATATAAGAGGACACTGGTCCTTGACTAGGAGCATAAAAATCATACCAATAACCCAATGAACTTGAAGATCCAAATTAAACCAATTAAATTCATTTGATTTATTTTTGTTTGGGTCTAATTAAACCACATCAAACTAATCGAGTCTGATTTCCATTGTATCCTGTATCAATTTCATGTCATTCAAAATTAATCACTCAAAATTCAAATCAAATGATTATATTTTATTATTATTATTTCTCTTATTTCACACTATATCAGTAGATTTATCTTAAAAATATGTTCCATTTATGTTTTTTTTGTAATATTTTTTTCATTGTAGTTTGTATACTTATTTTGATGGAGCTAAATATCACTAGAAGGGGGTTGAATAGGGATTTTGGCGTTTAAAAATGTTTTTTAAGAGTTTTTGAATTGTTGTTCTCTCTGAGAGGATGCGAACTTGAGGACGAAAATTTAAACTTTTAATTAAGAACATAATAAATGCAAGGAGAGTATAAAGAGAGAGACACACAACTTTTATACTGGTCCACTCAAAGATGGCTACGTCCAGTCCTCACACTCTTGTGAGATTTCACTAAAGATCAATCAGATCAACCTCTAGCAGAGGATGATTACACTTTGTATATTCTCAAGTTTCACCAAGCTTACAACCTTGTTCCTTACAAGTTTCAAATATTTTCAAGTACAACTTACTTGAACATTACAAAGTGATATGAATATGATTTCTTTCTCTTTACTTAAACACTTTCTAAAAAGATATTTCAAAGATCTAGTGTATGAATGTTGAAAGCATAAAGAGAAGATGAATATTGCTTATGATAAACTTAAGATTCTTGATCTTTTTCTGCAATATTATTGTGTGTTTGATAATGAAGAGCTTACTGCCTTTTATAGAATTATTGTACAACTCTTCCATGTGTTAAACACTTTATGACCATTGGGAGGTTTCATCAAAGAGTCAAATGGTCTTTAAACTGAAATTACAAAACTGCCATTTAGCTGTCTTGAACAGTTACAGTCCATCCTCAGCCTTGAGGTTCAAACCTCCTAGGTACTTGGTCCTTTTCACTTTTTCTTTCTTCAAGACATGAAAAGGTTATTTCTTTGACTATGTGAGCTACAACCGTCTGAATGTTGTAATACTAGGTTGAATTCAACTTTTCGAGAATGATGTGACAAACTGTTCAACCTTTTACCTAGTACTAGCCGTCCTCTACCTAGTACTACCTATCCTTGTACTAGTCCAAATGTGCTTTCTGACCTCTTTAGGTAATGTGTTTTATTTGGTCATTCTTGGGTACAGTTTTGACATCGTAACCTGATTACAAATCATGGTTACTTTGTTGGATGTATATTATGCTTTTACGAGGCCATCCTCTCATAGGCTCAACCCATCCTCAAGTTTACAAACATGGTGGTATTGAATCAGTTTTTCTTCCTTTTAGTCTTTATGACAAATAACCTGTTTTCTGCTATAAATCCACTCAAGAGCACAAATTAGTCATTAATCACAATCATAATCTCTTAGGTAATTTAGTTATCATTAAAATCATTTGAGAGAGATTTTGTCTCAACAATTTTAATTGTTTAAAATGTCTATAGTGTTTGAATAAAAGTTAATATATTTTAGATTTTTTAAAATATAATTAAAATATCAACTCGATCGAACCAAACAAAACCAACTCGTTTTTCATGATTTAATTTGGTTTGGATTTCATGAGTAAAAATTATAAAAACTAATTCAAAACAAACCAATTATTTTTTATTGGTTTGATTTATTTTCTCCCATAAACAAACTGAACCAAGTTACATTTAGAGGTGTTCATGGTCTAAAAACTGAACTAAATTGAACCACATTAATGATTTGTTTCAATCATTGAAAACCACTTTAATAAAAATGGATTAATTTTCGAACTAGTTTTAATTCATTTCCAAACTGGTTTGAAATTACTTTATAAATATTATTTGGTTTAATATTTTGAACATACTTTGAACCAATTTTTCAATAAATTTTTAAAATCAATTTGTCTGTGAATTTTTTAAAAATTGGTTTTGAAATCAATTTTTTTAGTTTGATTTTAAAAATTGTTAAACTCCAAAGAAGTTGATTTACCTCACTTCTTATTCATATTGTTAAAATTATACAATAAAAAACATGATAAAAAACGATAAATAAGTTTGATAAAATCCAAATAGATTTAGCTATTTATTTACTAATTTCATATATAAATGTTTCTTTTATATAAAAGCACCATATTGTAATATTTTGTGAACGAATACAGTGTTAATTAAATAAGAGTGAATAAAAACAAATTGCTAGAATTTCAATGCTTAAATAGCATTAATGAAGTCAAATATAAATTAAAATTGAAAACCTACGAAAATATTACATTGTGAACGAATAGTGTTAATTGAACAAGAGGAAAAAAAAACAAATCGCAAGAATTTAAATGCTAGATTAGCAACAGTGAAATTAAATGTAAATTAAAATTAAGAACCTGCGAAAAATATTACATTGTAATATTAAATAAACCTAAAATTAAAAACATAAAATCTTAAATACATAAAAAAAAACGTAAACTAAATTTTTGAGACTTTGAAACTGAATAGGGGAAGAGAGAAGGTGTGGCGACGACCGTGAGAGATGAAATGAGATTGTCCCTAGTTTACGTTTTTAATTTTAAGTTTATTTATTATTATTTTATATTGATTAAATTTTTTAAAATGTAAGATACTAAATTAAAACCTAAAATAAGTATAAATGACCAAATTAGCATTAAGCCTAATATTTTTGACAAATTTAGTGAATTTTTTACTTTTACGATGATTTTGGCTAAAATGGTATTTTTAATTAAGTTTAATTAACTTATGTATTTTAAATTTATATTATGCATTTTAAATTTATAGTTCAGTTTATAAATTATTTAATTAATTTAATTTTTTTTAATATAATACAATTTATTTTATTACTATGATCCATTTAAGTGTATCTTTTAAACATCCTAATCACAGCTCTCTCCTTTAAAGAAAAAAGTAGAAGAGAATAATGGTAATCTATGGAAAACATGTGATATTCAGGTGTGGGATTTTTTTTTCTTTTTCGAGCGAAAGCGAGTTTTTCATTTTTCAAAACTTTGAATTTCTCTGTAAAAAAAAAAAAACTTGAAATTCTTAAAATTAATTTTTCCTCACTCACTCCCTCCCTCCTGCAGCAGATCTAGCACTCCTTTCCATCATCATCATCATCGTCGTCGTCACTTTAATCAGTTCACATTTTTCTTTCACACACCACCCCAAAACAAGCAACCTCACCTCACCTCACCTATCTTATTCTCTCTCACATCACACTCCTCCAAACCCACTCACATTCCAACCAAAATGAAGAACACCAAGCTCCAAACCCAAACCCAACCAACTTCCTCAAGATCTTCATCACTCTCCTCCCACTTAGCAATGGTTGAACTCAAACAAAAAATCTTAACCTCCCTCTCAAAACTCTCCGACAGAGACACACACCAAATCGCCCTAGAAGACCTCGAAAAAACTATCCAAACCCTATCATCCGACGCCATTCCCATGATCCTAAACTGCTTATACGACGCCGTTTCAGACCCTAAACCCCCAATCAAAAACGAATCCCTCCGTCTCCTCTCCTTCGTCTGCTCTTCCCACCAACACTCCGCCGCACCTCACCTCACCAAAATCATTTCGCACATCGTCCGCCGTCTTAAAGACGCCGATTCCGCCTCCCGCGACGCCTGCCGTGATTCAATTGGATCTCTTTCGGGTCTGTACCTTAGAGGAGAGAACAATGGGAACAGTGGTTCACTTGTTGGGTTGTTTGTGAAGCCATTGTTTGAGGCTATGGGGGAACAGAATAAGGCTGTTCAGGTTGGTGCTGCTGTTTGTATGGCGAAATTGGTTGAGTCGGCTTCTGTTGGGAATGATGGTGATGTGGCTGTGGTTCCAGTGGCGGCGTTTCAGAAGATGTGCCCTAGGATCTGCAAGCTTATTAATAACCCTCATTTCTTTGCTAAGGCTGCTATTTTGCCTGTGGTTGCTGCTTTGTCTCAGGTTTGCTAAATGTTGATGTTGTTTGTTCTTGTTTTCCTCTATTGGATGAAATGAGATTATTGTTGATACTCCCTCTAAGATGAAATATAAGAAAAAATGGTATTCAAAAAGTTAATAATACATCAATTTTTCAGATAGTTTTTGCATATATTTTATTTCATAGGAGTATGAATTATTAAATGGTTTACTAGGGAGTTTACTGTATATGTATTAACAATTGACAATTTTACCCCGTTGTCCAATCATATCTCACAAAGTAGACATTTATTGAAACTTGGGATATTTTAGGAAATAAAGTTTAAAGGACATGCGCCATTGGTTACAATCATTGTGTAATGAGAGTATATTGTTTTGCCACATCATCACACTCATATATTAGTGTATTTTGAAATATTAAGTGGCAAAGTAGTGAGTTCTTGTTGGGTGTGAGTGTAAAACTAATTTACATTGACAATGTATGTTCCTTTAGTTCAATAATATCACAAAGTGACAATGATAAAATATGATATGATGACTGTGTAAGACTTTCTTACAATGTTGGTGTATATCTTTTAAAATCTATAAAGTTTAAAGAGTTTTAATTTTGTCTGAAATATATTTATTTTAGGCCATACTATTTGATATTTTGGTAGCCTTTGATGAATGGAAAGAACAGGAACCAAGTGAAGTAGTTCAATTTTCTTGGTTCGTTCCGTTTTAGTAGAACCACAATGTGTCACTTTTTTAATCCTGTTTTGTTCAGTTTCCAAAAAGCACTAAATATAGAATGTAGCTAGTGTAAAGACCAATCTCATGTTTGCATAATGCCACCTTAGACAGATATCAAAACTGGTAATAATTTAGATAAAGACTAAAAGTTGTATTTGGGTGGATGGATTGCTGGCTGAAAGTTTAGCTTCTATTAACTATAGTAGATTCATTAAGATTTTTGCAGACTAAGATTTTGTTAGACATGTTGATATTAGAGCCATGACATTTGGAAAATGCAATATGATATGGCCATGGCCCATGTGCAATGAGAATGATGTTGGAACTTGGAGAGTGGTTTTGGTAAATGCAAAGGGTAATTCTAATGACCAAAGCTATTGCTGTTGAAAATTCGGCTCTAGTAATTTCTTCTTGACTAAACGGTGGTAGAGACTAGAGAGATCCATATTAATTTATTTTGGTAAGTGATGTTAAATACCGGCTATAGCGCTATAGTAGCACTATGGTGTTATAGTGTAGCAGAATTTGAACAAATTGATATGCTATTTAGTACAAAATTATGTCAAATAATGGCTATAGTGGTGCTATAGCACTATTGTGTAGCGGAATTTCATCAAGCTGCTATTTTTCGCAACATGTGACAGTGATTGCCAACACAGATTTTGGTCCTGTCAATCTCATAATGTGTTTGTTCAATTTGGGAGGCTGTTGTTAGTTATCGGCTTTCATAGATTACATTGCCATATCATTTTGTGATAGAAGACACCTACAGAAAAAGATTGAGTTAATTGAGTATTGATTGCAGGCTGGGGCAATTGCACCACAAAGCTTGGAACATTTGCTACCTAGTATTCATGACTGTCTCTCCAGTAGTGATTGGGCAACACGTAAAGCAGCAGCAGAGGCATTAAGTTCCTTGGCTTTGCATTCAAGCAGTTTGATTACTGATAAAACGACACCCACACTAGCATTGCTTGAGGCTTGCCGGTTTGACAAGGTAGTTTTTTCCATAAATTTTCTTTTGATAACTTGCCAAATTAGCTTCTTGCTATGCCATATTTGTTTTTTGAATTGCTTGTTTCGAATGCTACATCATTTTATGATTTCATATAAATCTTATTTTCATGAAATGATCCATTTCATATAATGATTTAATTCAACAGGTGACCACATAAAATGTTTTTTTCTTTGCCTTAGTTGCTTGCAATCTAGTGTACCTCATTGAGAGAGCACTAAATGAATTATGTGCCCACGTAAAGTTGTTAGCATATTTCTCATGACTAGTCTAGCCGGTGATATGATAAGAGTATCACATATACTATTCTCTCATTAATCAGGACCGAGAATTGTTTGTCCTAAAATGGTAGATTTGTAATTTGTTGAAACCTCATTACTGGAGAACTATTTTTGTTGCTTTTTAGTCATCTAATATTTTCAGGAAAAAAATGTTATTGATTGCAGATAAAACCTGTGAGAGATAGCATGACAGAAGCATTGCAATTGTGGAAAAGAATTGCAGGTAAAGGAGATGTATCTCCTCATGATTCCAACCCTTGTCTTGTTCTAGGCATATTTCATTTGTTTGTAGTAATCCAATCACCAACCACTTTGTCCTAGTTTGTCTTTGTAATGCTTGTTTTTATGCTTTAGATGGTGGGAATCCTGAACCAGCTGTTTTGTCGGAAACAAGTGACCTGAAAAAGGTAAATCCTGATGAGAGGAAGACTGATCCATTAGTAAAGGACACGGATTCGACTTCTAAGGCCAAAGCGGTTAGCATCTCAGAGACAGAGAAGGCAGTTGTAATATTAAAAAAGAAAGCACCTGTCTTAAATGATAAAGTACTAAATCCAGATTTTTTCCAAAAACTTGAAAGAAGGGGTTCTGATGATTTACCAGTTGAAGTGGTTGTTCCTCGCAGATGCCTCAATTCTTCTAGCTCAAACAATGAGGAAGAATCAGAGGCAACTACTAAAGATTCAAATGAAAGAACTAATTCCCTTGGAAATGCCCCTAATGACAATAATAAATATCATGTCTCAGAGAGGGGCATTGATGGAAATTCAAGACAAAGGAATTGTGATGACTTTGCCCATGACAGATACTCTGAAAGGAGAATGAATGCAAAAGAACTGAGGACAAAAGCAAATGATACAAATGAAAGGACTGAAAATGATCAGAGGGAGGGTTCTACCAATCATGCAGGTTTTTCTAGAACTGATGGTCAATCAGAAGTACCCTTCTCCAATAACAGAGGAAACTGGTTGGCAATCCAGAGACAGTTAACGCAGCTTGAAAGACAACAGGTTCATCTGATGAACATGCTACAGGTATGTTTCTTATGGCCCAAAAAACGAGTTCTGATATATGTTCTTCATAAGTAATAGATGTTTTAACAATTTTGCAGGATTTCATGGGTGGATCTCATGATAGCATGGTGACTCTTGAGAACAGAGTAAGAGGTCTTGAGAGAATTGTTGAAGACATGTCACGGGATTTATCTATATCATCAGGCCGTAGATTCGACGGATCATCAAGTCGGCCTTCTAGCAAGTATAATGGTTTTAATGATTATTCCAATGCCAAGTATGGAAGAGGTGGTGATGGACGCATCCCATATAATGAAAGATTCACCCAAACTGATGGTAATGCTATGGGGATGAGGGGAAGAGGGCCATCATGGAGATCTGACATGCCTGAGGGTTGGGATTTTTCTGGGTATGGTGCTTCTAGAAACAGCCAAATTCCCTTGAGGAGAGCTTTTGGTGGTAGTTCTGTTGATGGAAGATCACCAAAATCAATGCATGAGAGTGATCTAGGGGGCAGCAGGAGAGCTTGGGATAGAGCAGCAATGCCCATACGGCTTGGTGAGGGGCCCTCCGCAAGAAGTGTTTGGCAAGCTTCAAAGGACGAAGCTACCTTGGAAGCAATTCGGGTTGCTGGTGAGGACAATGGAACATCTAGAGCAACAAGAGTAGCAATCCCTGAAATGACTGCAGAAGCTCTGGCTGATGACAATGTTGAACAAGAGAGGGATGCAATGTGGGCTTCTTTGTGTAACGCAATGGATGCCTTTCAAGCAGGTGACGTAGATTCGGCCTTTGCAGAAGTGTTGTCTACTGGAGATGATCTTTTGCTTGTGAAGCTAATGGATAGAACTGGCCCTGTAATGGACCAACTTTCAAGTGAGATTGCATGTGAGATCTTGCATTCCATTGGACAATTCTTACGAGAGCAGAACGTGTTGGACATCTGTTTGTCTTGGATTCAACAGGTATGCTTCTCTTCTGTTCAAATTTTGTTTTTATTAGTCATAATATGTATATTATCTCATTATATGAGTTTTTCTATTCATAATAACACTTCCCACTTCCCAAATATAATATGAACTGATGATATTTCTATTTGTTTGGTTATTTTATCAAAAGGAAAAACTAGCAAAGTTTTGAATTGCCTGAATAGTTAATTATTGAAGGGTTTCAACGACCCTCTGTGTAGTTAATTTTGCAACTAGGCATTCTTATTTCTCAAATTTGAATCTTCTGACGATTTTTAATAATAGATCTCAAGCTGTGCAATGTATTAATGTTTTGTTATGTTTATTTGGAAGACTGACATACATTCCGTTTCTTTTGCATTGTCACCAGCTAGATAGTATAGTATACTTAGTCTAATGACATAGATGTCCCTATTTAAGCAGTCATTCTGTTATAATTACAAGAACTTTAAAAGTTCATTTTTGGTCCCTGAAAGAAAAATTATTCCTTGGAATTATTACATCCATGTCTGGATTAGCAATTAAGTGTATGATACAATATAGTTGTGTTCAATCTGTTAGTGACTTGCAGGTTCTTCTTTTTGCTGGTACATAGTCCAGATTTTAAACCAAGTTTTCCTTTTGGGATGAATTTCCTCTGAAGTGAGTGTATCTCTAAAGTGAGCTGGATTAATGGTTAAAACATTATTTAATTTAAGTTGCGCTGTATTTTTAACCCATTAATTAATAAAATTCAAAGGACAATATAACCTTGTTACTTTAGTTTAGAACCACCTTATTTGGAATTGCATCCTGTGATTAATAGAATCTTATCTTTTAATATCTTCAAGATGCATTGAACAAAGTGGTTCAGAAAATTATTGGTTATATAACAAATTCAAAAACATATTAATTCCTTGGACTTAACAGTTTTTCACAGATATTCCATCAATAATTTGTTTAGCATTTGGTGGTTATTCTGCATTGTACACGATGCTGCATTTGCTTCCTTTTTTGCCAGCTTTATATCTTTCATATGAGGCTTAAGATACTAAAATTGCGATCATAATATTCAGTTGGTGGAGGTGTTATTGGACAATGGCCCTGATACTTTTGGCATTCCCATGGAAGTGAAGAAAATGCTCTTGCAAAATTTAGATGAAGCTTCAGATACAGTTGAGGACTGGGAAGGTGTTCCTCCAGATCAACTTTTATTGCAATTGGCATCAGCTTGGGAAATTGATCTTCAACAGCATGACAAATAGGTTCATAAAGAACAAACTATGCTGATACTAAAGACTCCTCCACATTTTAACTTTTGAATTGGGGATGATATCCTTGATAGTTTTATTGTGTACAATTTGAAATATATATGCTACTCAGGTTTAAGGCCCGCAAGTTATTTCAAAAAAGGTTTAAGGCCCGCAAGCAAAAATTACAATGGCACAACTTCATGATGCTCCATTTTCTCCTGCATCTGGTGACCAGTCAGAGCAATGTTTGACCCTTGGCTATCAACATTACTAAGGTAGTGTGTGTTTGTGTTTTCGGTTGTCAGTGCCTAACTAGGATTCTTAAAATCATTGTGTAAATTGAGATGAATGAACAAATCTTCCATGTAATTACTACATGTTGTCTGTTATTGACTAGCCAGATTCATTTGTCCCATTTCCACTCGTTTAAGTTTGAAATGTTGAAGATGATAATGCATTAAAGATTCTGGATATAGAAACACTGTTATTGATATTCTCATATTCACAGGAACTAGTATGTAGCCCGTGCTTGGCACAGGATATCATATTGCTAATATAAATTCATCTTTTTTATTATAATTGATTAATGATGTTTCTTTGTAATTATATAATAATATATTCATTAACATAAGAAAATGGGTAGCTATTCGGTCATAGAAATTTGTGTACATACCCATAGTTAAAATGATATGTATATAAATTTGTTTGTGTACGTACTATGAAATATATTAGTTGTAGGTATTAGTTTTTGTTTCTCATATATTTTCTTTACCGAAAATAATTATATTTGAGACATTATTGTTTATTAAACGAGGACATCTCTTCTAAATAGCATATTCAAATTTTGGTTCGGTACGTCGTGGGAGCATATTTTTTTGTTGCTAAATCCAAATCTTCTTGCTAAACTCAAATTTTTGTTGGATATTAATTTTAAATTTATTAATGTAAATGCACATATTTGTTTGGTATATTAATTTTTACCATAAAGTTATCGAATTTTAATTTATCATTATATCTTTATGACTTGTATATTAATGAGTTTTAATGTAGCGTTATTTACATGAATATTATGTTTGATCTTTAATCAGCAACAATAATAATAATTGTGAAAAGTTAAGGATATAGAAACACTGATATTCACAAGACTACTCTTTGGAATTGGTAACCCACATTAGAAAAACATAGGATGCCCAAAGGCCTGTTTGTTTTGCAAAAATGTTTTTATTGACAGTACAAAAATATCAAATATTAACATTTTGATTCCTGTTTCAGATATTTTAATAGGAAATAGTAAGATACTAAGATCTGTATACTTCTTTTCATAATTATTTTTAATGTAAAACCATTTTTGGCCGAACCTCTCAATCTTTTAAAATTTCAAAAGCATTTTTTCTCACTTGCTTCCAATGATAACCACCCCCTCCTTTCGAGAGCCTCCACAATTATTATATCAACAATTATGGAGAAACAATTATTAATATTCATTTGTATGAATAATTAATGCATCTAAACGATTCTATATTATGAAATTGTATTTCATATCATTTAAAATATGATAAATCATCATTTTTATGTTCAAAAAATTGAGGGGACCTAAGGAATTGATAAAAATAGATAAATCAATTTCGTGAATTGACAAAAATAAAAGGACCAAAACTGCAATTAATCATTCACATTAATAATTGTACCCGTCAAATGAAAAACCCTTGTTAACTGAATTTTCTCGAGAATCGTAATGCATGATGTAGTATAGTTTGCAAACAGACATGAACATTGGCAAATAAGACAGAATTTGACAAATTTCATTTTATATACAACACAAAAACACATAATGATACACAATTGCACACAGCCTAGAGCCATATAGGTACATGATACAAAACAAGAAGACATTATGTGTGTAAATTAACAAGTAACAACCATGGAAGTAAAGCTAACAAATGCAGTCAAATGCTGCTGACACTAATGATTTTGGGCCTTCTGCCTCTACATAGTTAAAAATTAAAAATTCTGTACACCAAAAAATTCACAATGAAACCATTCACATCTCTCTAGAAATTAAGGTTGCACCCTCTTTTGATTAGTCACCAAAGAAACCATGCAGCTAATACTTAATCTGAATGAGAAAACATCACTCCCAAATCCATTCATAGCCTTTGTATGAAACCAAGGGTGCAAAACAACCCCACAACAGCACAGCATAACGGTTTGATTTGATGTTTATTTTGCGGCGTACCAGTTTTGTGCACACTTGGCATCCACAGAGAGGGCGACTTTGAGAATATTCTTGCCATTAAAGGGTTTTGACATGCACTCAATAACTATGGCCTTTGCAACCTCAGCTGACTCTTTTGGTCCTTCTAGTATGACTTCATCATGAACCTATTGTTATGGTAAAATCTTAGCTAAAATGTAACTAAAGATTTTAATTGGACCAAAACATTCATATCTGAAACAGCATTAATATGAATATAGAGATAAAGCCATGATAAGAGAGCTGAATGCTCATCATATTTGCATATCAATTTTTTTTTGGGTAACCATGTCATTGGTGCAAAGTATCTATCGGCTTTGCCGATGACTAATCTCTGCTTGGGAACCTTGCTGGCCACTTTTAGTGGTTTTTCCCCTCCCAATCATGTTTTTTTTTTCATCCACAAGGCTTGAACTCAAGACATTGCTTAAGGGATTTGAGTTCAATTCCACTTGGACCAATGTAACGTTGGGTCAAAAAATGAGATTGAAAAGAAAAAATGTCAAAAGCAAAAATCAATGTATAAACTATGGAGTACTATGAAGAATGGAAAATAACTAGGAGGAAAGGAACATACACCAATCAAGTTAGCAATGAATCATATCAACAAGTGAAATTGTGTAACTCTTCAATCAACAGCCACTAGCAAGTTGAAGATTGAAAAATGCTAGCAACACACTCTTCAACACACTATCTTTTATTGGTTAAAATTTATATGGTCCCAACAAATCTTAATGGGACCCATGTGAATTTCAACTAATAGAAGAGAGTATATTGGAATGTGTGTGTTAGAGAATGTGTTGCTAGCACTTCTCAGAGAAATTATTTGACTGATCAAAATAAACTATTTTACAGAAAATACATGAATTTTACAAATAATACATGAATGATGTTTTCTTTAACATAGACACAGCAAACTCTTGATACAATTTTTTTCCAATAAGATTTGATACAATTTTCTATACTAACCATGTCTTACCCCTTTGCCCATCATCCCAAAATCCATGCATTAAAATTTAAAAAATCAAGTGGATGAAAATACTTGAATGGAACTTGACAAAAAGTGAGTACATTATAAACAGGAAAATTCTTTGCATAAATGTATTTAACCTGAAGAAGTAACTTCCATCCAAGCTCCTTCAACTGTTTATTATTGGATATTTCTAACATGGCAAGCATGGCAACATCAGCTGCACTACCCTGTTGCAATTGACAAATCCAAAAACCATAAAAGAAGGGTCTTAAAGTGATGATGGATCTCAAACTTTGGGAATTGATAGAGGCAGTGACAAGGATATAAATCTGTTACTAACCAAAAACCCTATATATCAGTTATCCTAAAAGATCAGTAATGTTATATTTTAAATGAAAAATAAGTGACCATGGTTGAGAGTAAAATGATAGACATGAGGGAGTGTTGGTTGAAAACTATAGCATTAATATATATGAAAGAATTGAGGACCTGCACTGGGGTATTAATAGCAGCTCGTTCAATGTGACCTTTATAGTAGTTTTGACCTTGATTTATCTCAGGGAACTGCCGGGCTCGCCCTAGTAATGTGTAAACACAACCGAATTCAAAAGCTTCTTTTTTACGTTTCTGTTGCCATCTTAAAACTTCTTTTCTATCATTGTACCAGAGGTCAACTGTGTTCTTAGCTTCTTTAACAGAAACCTGACAGAAATATTTGTATGATCAAATTAATATTCGTAGAGACTTGTGACCCATGTAAGCACCTCAGAATAAGTGATAGAATAAATTCATGGTACCTTCCAATCCTTAGAAAGACCCTGTGGAGTCTTTCCATATGCAATTGAGAAGTTAAGCATTTTCGCTTTTCTTCTTTCAGAAGCAAAAGCATCCTGAAAAAGGTAAAAGAGAAAATTAATAGTAAGATACAATACATGCATAGTTTAACTGATCACAATGATTATATTTATGCCTAACTTGACATTAAATTTATTATGTATTGTGCGTTTTTTCTCATAGGTTGCTACTATTAGAAAACTACGAGGGACATCTATCTTGAGTTTCAAGGGTATGACATAATGCTAAGCTGCAAAGCTAACTAAGAACGTATACCAACTTGATTAGATACAAAATATATTCCCTTCTTACAAAATATATTCCCTTCCCACAATTCCTATTAAATGTTTCTCCTGTCTCACTTTGAAGGGTCTATATTTTAGGTTGTTAGGTCAATTTTTATGTTAATACTTCAGTGGTTAATTACCAAAATATATTCCTTTTTATGTTATAACTACCAATCACAAGATATGCCAAGCTAACAAGAGAGAACAGTGATATAATATAATACTTCCATTCCTTTTTAGTTGTCACATTAGGTTATTTACTAATAAATTTTGATGCTTTTGATGATATTGTTTGTCTTTTTCTTATAATACCCTTAACTATTTATGATCTCATTCCACTTATTTTTCTCTTTGCAATAAATAGTTAAGAGTATTATTGACAAAACAATAGTTAAAGTTGCATTGAACATTGAAAACGTCAAATAAATTGAAACAAAATTCCTACAAAAGTGATAGATAAAAAGTAACAAAGGAAGTGGTTGATTGTGCACGGAAAGCAAGGTTAACACCATTAAACTATAAGTAGATCAGAAGACAATTTACCTTGAGGAGAGGAACAGGGGGTTTATCTTCACCAGGCTGAGGATGCCATTCAAGAAGCACTTCCTTTTTATGAACTGCTTCACGGATATAAGGGTACATATTCATTGCTGTTCTGGAATGGAAATCACCGCCAGCTTCAAAGGCTTCCAACATACTCTTACAATTAGTAAGATGTGCAAGAATCCTAAGTTCCAACTGTAAGAACACAATGCTCCATCAACAGAATGAAATACCAAAGCTGGTTGATTCTAATGTATGAATTATACAAACCTGTCCATAATCAGCAACTATAAGAGAATTTCCAGGAGCAGCTATGAATGCTTGACGGATTTTGTATCGGTCCTTTTCCAATGCTGGTTGATTCTAATGTATGAATTATTCAAGTTAGATTAAATCTGCATCTTTTTGAAATCCAACAATTAATCTGGTCCAGGTGATACCCATATTTTCAAATTATTTGTCATTTAGATTCATAATGCAATACAACTCAGTGTAAGCTCAAATAGAGATAATGAATGGGAGCAACTCAGCAACAATGATAAAATCTTAGAACTTGGTCACAGAGGCTTAGATATCACATCAAGAACCAACTCTACCAAAAGACACATAAATAGTTTTATATTTATCGATCATAAAAAAATGGAATCATACTACATCAGTAAATATACATATACAGACGAAACCAAGGACAGAAATATGTATGGCATTCAAAAAATTATGTAATTCAACAACTAATATGGAATTCTAAAAAAAATGGAAGTTGAAAGAACCTGCAGACTTGGCCTTCTTGCCGACAAGCGTCCAGTTTCTGTGTTGATATTTATGGAACAATGAACACGGAGGTCCTTTCCAGATATATTATGGCCCTGTCATTGAAACATATTAAGCTAGCATAGAGCAGACAGAAACAAACTCATTATTCCAAACTTACAACATACAAACCAATAATTCAATATAGATATATACACACACAATCTACAATATACCGTCATCCTACTACAAATAATGCAGCCATTGGATTTAAACATGTGCTCATCCTCTGCAAACATACAAACTAACCATGAAAATGTTTCATATGCATTGACGAAAAACACTATAAATGCCAATCATACTGGATAAGCAAAGTTTACAAGAGCAACATGAAAATTCATTAACACAACCTGATCAGAATTAAAGTCCAAAATAAACTTATTAAAGGCCTGTTTTGATTGGCTTATTTGAGTTTATTTATTAGCATGAGCACTTGTAAGACTGTTTGGTAGAGCTTATGCAAAGAGCTTATATGACATGTCAATAAGTTGTTTTCAGGTTATTTCCATAAGCTCTCCAAGATAGCTTATGAAAACAACATAGCTTATATAAAAACAGTTTGGATTTAATTTATCTGATGTTATCTAAATAGCTTATACATTAAGCATTTAAATGATAAGCGCTTAATGAAGATTTTTACTCAAACAAAGCCTATAAAGAAAAAGAATAATTACCTGCAGGGGAAGGATGAAGTTAGAGATCAAAGAGTCAATTGAACAGACTTCACATAAAGCAGCAATTGCATGACATGCTTCTCTCCCTTCTTCCTCTGTTGGAAAAGCAGCAAAGGCTGTTCCATAAGCAGAATTGTCTATTTCTACAGGTTCATCTTCAATTTCAGAAGGCTTTCCATCTTCATCCTCAAGATCAATGTTAAGAGCCTCAATAAAGTCGTATTCAGCAGAAACTTTGCCAGCTAGGGCCTTTAAAGCGGCACCACTAACTGAGGGCCAGCCACTAGCTGTGTGCATGTCAACGTTCAGGTTATAGCCAATGCTATTCAACTTAATAGCGCGTAATTTTAAAGGAGTCTTTTTGCCTTCTTCTAGCACTTTATCAACATTGGGAACTTTGAAAATCCGCTCAGTTGGAATTGCCTCGTTGTGGTTTTTTCTGTATAATGGAGCAGGAAAAATGAAAGCTTTATTTTCATGATATACGTGAATATGAACCACTTCATTCTAAATGACTGAGAACAATATGTTCCATAAATAGAATTGAAACTTTTCTACCAAATTATCAATTTATTAAGATCGAAACAATTGCTACACAAAAGATTTAAATAATGTGAACCTGTTTGCAGTGCCACCAAAAAGCAGTACGCGCAACTGTGCATCGCTTCCAACATTCATATGCTTGGCATCAGGACAATACTTAGATGCCCATTTTCGAAATCTATTAACAGCTACCTCTTGCTCTTCTTTGGCCACCTTTTCTATGTCTTGAAGATATAATCGATCGACTAGCATACCCTCAGATTCCATTTTGACAAGAAGCTCGCCAAATGGCTGCCAATATTTCTCGTAAAAATCAAACATGCTTCCGTGTAAAAGTTCTCCATCAAGTTTCCAAGGCAAATCTGACAGATGACTTTTTAGGCTCTCATAAAGCTTCAGAGTGCTTCTAGCGTCTAAGGCAGAGTAACATATCCAAGGTATACGCTCTTCTCTTTGCAGTACTACAACAGGAGCAATGGTAACCATTTTACCCGCAGATCCGTCTATCTTTGCCTTTTTCTGACCAAATATAGTTGTCATCGACACCTTACCAATCAAATCCTTTTCGAGATTCAGCTTAGCCCTAGACATGACCTCTTTGTCACCTGAAAGTGCTTCAAGGGAATAACCACCAACCCAACGTCTTGATGAATCCCATAGTCGTGCCATGTGCATTGTATCAGCATGAAATCCAGAAACCTTAAATCCATAGTTTTGTATAACATGACAGTCAAAGCTATAATTATGCCAAACCTACAGAATGCACCAGTGACTTTGTTATTTTCAAATCTACGGCACATAAACCTAGTAATACAACGCTACTACCAGTTTATGAAGCTAGAATTATGCAACTAAATAATCTTTTTAATTAAGCACTATTACAATACTTTTTCTAAATTTTGAGAAAAACACCATAACTACTTTTATTTGAGGGTTTTTTCTACCTAAAATCCAATTATTTGAAAATTCAGACTTTCTTATGTAAAAAGTAATAATTTATTATTTAGAAAAGTACAAACATATGAGCCATTATTTTTTCATTAATTGAGGAATGACATGACCAAAAAGGTACCACTAAAAGAACAACATTTCTTTAACCAATTTGCGAGTCATATCTCGATTAGTAACAAAACTTAACCCAATCAATATGAATCCTTGTACGTAGCTTGCAGAAAGAAAAACTAAACCAGAGTTCTAAGAACTCCTAAACCAGAGCAAAATTGCTCCTAACCAGAGAAGGAAATTCTCCTAATTATTTCTTACAATATTTTCTGAATACTTTCCCCTCTTCCTCTTCCCTCATTCTTATAACGTAAAATAAAAGACATTATTAACTAGATTTTATTTCCTCCATTCATCCTTTTTGAAACTGAATGTCTTTCCCACTTCCCTCATTCATTTAATGGAAGATCAATAGAATAAGAGACGTTACTAACTAGCTTTTATTCCCTTCATTCATCCTTCTTGAAACTGAATGCCTTTCCCACTTCCCCTTCCCTTATTCCTTTAATGGAAGATCAATAGAATAAGAGACGTTATTAACTAGCTTTTATTCCCTCCATTCATCCTTCTAGAAACTAAATGTGTGTGAGGTGTATGACTTGGGTGAGTGGGGCCCACTCTTTGGGCCTTCATTCCTCTTAATTTGCAGTGTTCTATCATTGCCACCCCCTTCAAAATGAACCTTGTCCTCAAGGCTAACACTAAGACATTGATTCTGTAGCAAACTTCCAGGTTCCCAGTTGATGTTTTCCTTCTTCCCTTCCCAGGTTATGATTTTTCTTGGCCTTAGTATATTCATGATTGCAACATTAAGTTCTTTTTCCTGATCGATTCTCCAATTCTCCGGAATTTGACACTGCAACTTCACAGCTTTCCCTTTCCAATCCAAGCAAATTGCCATTTCTTCCCAATCAAATAACACCTAGCCAAGTTTATGCAGCCAAGCCACTCCTAGAATCATGCCCTCACCTTGTAATTCCACTATGTAAGCTTCAGCAGTGGTCTAGAACCTTCCAATTTGAATGTCAAACTTCCCACACTTCTTTGTTAGACACACGGGAATCGTTTCCAAATTTCGCGTTCGTAACTGGGATTTGTTCTACTGGAAGCTGCAGAACTACAACCATTTGAGGAGTCACAAAATTGTGACTAGCACCAGTGTCCACCATCATCGTGACCTATGATGCCCTTCAAAAAATTATGCCCTGCACGGTACCTTCCAAATGTAGAAGAAAAGGGAACGAATTTCGAGCTTTGCCTTCCTCTTCTATTCTGAACAGCATCATGGAGTTGCAACTCACTGCAGCGTCTTCCTCCCCTTCCATCAGTTTGATAGCTAGGACTTCACCGTCGTCGAGTGTCACTTCATCATCTCCAAGAATCACCAAACACAACTGTTTTTCGGCACACTGATGAAGAGGATGAAACTTTTCCTCACATCAAAAACAGAGGCCTCGCGCTTTACGATCCATTAATTCAGAATAAGGAAGATGCTTGGTTCCCCTATTGCGATTTTCGCGGTTCCCCTGTCGCTCCTCATCGCCATTTGTTAGCGTTTGGTTCTGATTAAGGTTGGATCCTTGCATGCTCAATTCCGAGTTAGAATTTGACCCAGTTTGGGTATTTCTGGATTGGGTTCCCCCACTTGGACTCACATTTTCCTTGTTTGGGTATGGAAAAAGACCCGATCCTTACCCGTTTCTATTTGTAAGCCCATTACTTCCTTCTCTTCCCATTTTCCAATTTCGCGAACGACCTCCACCTCCACTTCCTCTATAATTCAACACACCCCGTAACTCTGTTTCAACATCACGAGCCAATTTCACCGCCTCCACACGTGTCTTAGGGTTGAAGGTCCTTACTCGCAAACGTACCTCTGACTAGAGGCCACCCAAAAAATACCCAAGGTATTGTTCTTCAGGGAGACGCATAACCTGAGAAGAGAAATATTCGAAAGCTGAAATATACTCTTCCACATCTCCAGTTTGTTGAAGATCTTTCAATTCTTCGAATGGATTATCGCTCTTTCTTCCTCCATATCTCTCAATCAGCGCTTCCTTCAACTTTAACCACGTGAGGTCATCCTCCATTTCACGTAGAAAATGAAACCAATGAATGGTTGCTCCCTCCATGCTAATTTTCTCCAAACGAACCTGCACTTCTTCAGATATTCCCTGTACCTCAAAATATGTCTCTGCTCGCGTGACCCATCCCACTGGATTGTTGCCATCAAAGACGCCAGCTCCACCTTCACCGCCATCTTGTATTCCGTAACTGGCTCCTCAGTTGTCTGCGACACCCCAGGTGTAGGTCGAATCAACAGTTTCCCAAACTCTGCCAAAATAGCTTGATGAAATTCATCCAAGGTTTGGCGCTGATAAACCTTCCATCTCAGCCATTCATATCTCCAAAGCCTCAAATTTGTCAGACATTTCGGTGGCATTCGGTTTCGCTAGCTTCTATTTCTATCCGGCAGGTCGGACCAATGATAGAACTCAGAATTTTAATGGAAGAAAAAGGTATATTATTTCTTAAAATTTAGAGTAGCATCTCTTGCAATGACGAGATCAGAAGAGGATGTAGAAAGAAAAACTAAACCAGAGTTCTAAGAACTCTTAAACAGAGCAAAATTGCTCATAACTAGAGAAGGAATTTCTCCTAATTATTTCTTACAATATTTTCTGACATTATTAACTAGCTTTTATTTCCTCCATTCATCCTTCTTGAAACTGAATTTCTTTCCCACTTCCCCTTCCCTCATTCATTTAATGGAAGATCAGTAGAATAAGAGACGTTATTAACTGACTTTTATTCCCTCCATTCATCCTTCTAGAAACTAAATGTGTGTGAGGTGTGTGACTTGGGTGAGCGGGGCCCACTCTTTGGGCCCTCATTCCTCTTAATTTGGAGTGTTCTATCAGAAGGCATAAACCAAACACAACTATCAGACTTTACCCATATGGTTCAAAGAGGAAGTCAAAGACTACATACATAAGTGAGAATTTATAGGTTGCCCGTAACAGGGAAAATATATAAGGGTGTGCAATATTCAAAAAATTAAAGAAAACATACACAAATAATTGTAATCCACTAATCCCAAGCTTGGAGGTGGCCGGAATGAAATTACAATCATAGAGCACTTAAATATATGAAGTAAACATCACAACGTAAATAATGCAATTATGCAACATAGAAAATGACATTCTTGTCCATTTATAGAGTTTCTAGAGCCATGTTCGTTCCCTCGAAATGGCCTGTTACTGGTCATTTATCGCCTTTCTATATTTTTTTGGGTGTTCATATATAATATATTTACCAGCAAATACCCTATTCAAGATCATCTGTACATTATCCTGGCATATTATAGTCCCCTTGTGTAATTTTTAATTTTCTGAAGGAACTACAACATAACACCAAGACAAATATGTCAGGTATATTGTATATAAACCGCCTTTAGATATATGAGACTAGAGTTGGGTAGAGACTATACGTGATACAGTGAAAAGGTAGGGCTTTTCCCTGTTTATATTACTAGGCGATGAGATAAGAATGTCAATTGACCCTTAACAGCCACATTTATCAAATATCACTCCTTTAATATGATGCAAGTTTTTTGTTCCGCACAGAAAACACGTGCCAACGATTTTCTACCAGGTAAGCGTTTATTTAAACACTAACTGCATAACAACAGCAATTCTTCTACTAGTCAAACTACTAACGTTACCATCCAAACAAAAGCAATTCTTCTAAACTCACTTTTAAAACATCATTCCCAAATGCAAAACATTTTTACATCAAATTTGTTTGAATAAATTCTACCAAAACTTAAATCATACAAACCCTTAAGAGGTTCTTCACATAACGGTAAGATTAAAAACATAAAACGAAGAATGATAAGAAAGAGCAGCTACCTTTTTTATGGATGGATCTTGAAAAAAATTGGCAAACTTATTTAAAATCTCTTCGCCTCCACCATCAAGAACATCTACCCAGATACAGGACTTCCCACCTCCAAAATCAGCTTCTGGACCCGAATAAATACTGAAACATATTATCTCCCCATGATCTACAGGTGTTTCTTGTTTGACATCTATCTTGGACACCTTTTAAGACATTAAAAATTGGAACATATCACATGCTCAAAAATTGTGAAATACAAATAGCCAAGAGTCTCATAGCGACAAAATTGCCAATGCAAATTAAATTGAAAAAAGGTTAAAGCAAACAATATATATTCAATTTGTATTGGTTAAAAAGGACCAAAGGATACATCATTGAACTCATGTTCAACATATATGCATATTAGAAAAGGAATCTAGTTATGTACTGTGTTGCATTTAGGGCACAACGCCACAACCATATTAAAAGTTAACTTAGTCAACAATTATACCTCAGTATCACATGCATGAATAAGATGCCTGTAATTTACTGTAAGCATCTTAGCTACTTCCTCCGCATGAGAAAGATTATTAACAACCAATATGTCTTCATAGATACTGCATAGCCTGTCCCGAAGTTTCAATTGTTCATCACTGCGTATCATAGCAACAGCAGATTTTGCTTGAGTTTTGTCCTTTGCAGTTGTAGCCAAACTGTGGTTGCCATTAACTCTATCGATTTTCTCTTCACTAAACTCTAATGAAGATTCATTTGACTCAGTGTCAACTCTTTCAGTGTCTGGTAATACCTTTGAGTTTAATATAGAATGTTGAACAGAAGATGAGGCAGGTTCATGTAGATCCTGCAGCATAAAATTGTGCCCTTCATTTTCAGATATAGTTGGTTTTTTACTATTCGAAAAAGCAATTGTATTTGTATTGGACGGATACGAACTACTCTTGTCGAGAGCATGCATTTCCATTCTTCTCTGAGTCAATTTATAACTAGCCTCAGCCCAGCCGGTTTCATCACCAGATAATTTTCTACGAGAAGGGGTTTTGGGTAATCTGTAACCCCGAGAACCCAAACACTTCATCAGCCTAACTTGTCTGTCATAGGAACTCAAAGAACTCAGCTCTTCTTCCTGTCTTGTTTGATTTGTTACCTCCAACATGTTATATGATGCAGTTGAAAATTTCATAACTGAAATATGTATTCGAGAGTTACGACTATACACCATGTCATTGCATTTATTCAACCCAAAAGATATTCGCTTTAGACGGTGTGAACCTTCTCTAAATTGAAGAGAGTTACTAGACAAATTGCTATGTAGATGGACAATGTTGGCAATCTGGATTGATTGGACTTTTCTTCTATCATGCATAAAAATAATAAAAAGGTACCAATCAATATAATGAAATAGCATATTTTACTTTTCACTCTAGCTCATTGAAGATGCAATATAATAACAAGCAACAAAGGAAAACAAGGCTATGTAGCAATGCGTGATGTCATGAATGATAATAAAATATATAATTTCTGCTGCTCTATTCCATGATCGACATTTGCATATAGTTACGCTCATGCTCAGGATAATATGATGTCACTAGTTGCATGCGCTTTTTAGCAACGAAAAAAATAATTAAAATAGAAACACTTCATCAGTAAATGTTAGGTGCTTCTTATTTATTTCAGTTTCAACATCTTAAAACTAGGGATGAAGCAAGGACTTCTACACCATAAAAGTCAACAATCAACGCAAAACAATTTTAGCTTGCCCATTTTCTGATGAGTAATACAAAATATTAATTTCCAATATATATAACAAAAATTTGCAGAAGAAAAGGAATAGGAAGACTATCAAAGAACTTCAGTAGTCATTTACATACCACTTCATGGTTTACAACTTATGCCTTGCTTCCTAGTAACTAGCTATTCAATGTTGAATTGTTAATTTTTTTAAACACTGGTTAAGCAACTAGCAAAATTTAAATCAAACTTACGAATATAAATGTCCAACTTCATCCATTAATTTTTGTGGTGTGCAGAGTAACAATTTCTATAAACTGTTGATTTTTCATTTTTATTTTCTCTCAATTTTATACCCTTAAAAGTGAAAAATCGCGGTCAAGCCTTCACAAATCACAATATCAGAACAATCCATCCATAAACTGAACATTTATGATTATGCAGTTACAAAGACGACCTTATGAGAAAAGTCCAAAAAATACAACGAGCAAAAGCTTTAAATATTTTCATCTGAACATAACATACACACAAACTTCACGCAAAATTCTTCTTCACTTTTACTAGCAAATTGAACTCTGTCCACACCTTTACTCAATGCCTTTCTCACCCCCTTTTTCATCTTTCAGAAACAGCAGGATAAAGCACAAATTTCACCAAATGCCAGAGAGAAGACACAAAACAAAAACCAAACCAAAACAAAACCAAACTTCTATTTCAAATTTCATCCCTAGAAATGCATTGTTGAGCATTTCAACAGTTCAAATACAGCGCGAAACCAGGTTACTACCTCTGTCTCTAAATATAAGCATATTTTGAAAACAAAAAATTATCCCTAAATATAAGCCGCATTTCAAATTACTGAATACATTTATCATCAATTTAAAAATATACTCCTAATTAGTACTACTAAGTGTAAAAAGTTAAACACACCCCTATAGAAAATGGTACTTTAGTAACAAGTTACAACTATACACAAAATAGACAAATTAAATACACTACATTTTTCTTAATATACGTGCAAATCATAAAAGGTGCTTAACAACATAGTTCATTTAACAAAATCACTAAAAAACACTGTACAAATATATAAATAAAAAAACATAAAACAAGTAAAAACTCTATCATAGTCTTAATAATATCACAAAAAATATACCAATGTCATGAGGGGATTTTAAAACATGTGGTAAAGTGAAAAAAAGAGACCCAATGAAAAAAGATAAGAACTTTGGATTAAGAATGAACAAACCTGTGATGGGGTGAACCATAGGAAGCGAAAAAAGACAGAGAAGGGAGAGGAAAACGAAAGGGTCGAGAAGAAGAGTGAGAAAAGGATAAACAAGAAGGACAATAGTAAGATGATCTAAAACTAAAAGGTTTAGTCTGAGAAGAGACCCCCATGGACGAAAACACACAAAATAGCTTCCCCAGCTTTGTGGTGTGAGAAAAGTGCTTTTTTTTATTACAGTGGGAAAAAGGGTTAATAAGAGAAAAGGGTGAGTTAGAGGGTTATTTGAGTTGAAATAATACAAGTTGGTGTGTTAGTGAAGAATTGTGGAAAGAAAACATGTCCATAAAACTGAGAGATTGAGAAAGAGAGAAAAACATAAAACCCTGCTTCTGCTGCAACTTTGAATATTGTTGTAAAGTACAAAACCTGAGAATGAAATGGGAAATAAAAAAAAAATTAAAATTATTCTAGTGCGCAGCTTATTTTATTCTACTTTATTTCTTAAAAATAAATAAAAATATATATTTTTTCTTTAAAAAATACCTCTATGTTTTGTTGAGATGATGTCAAAATGTTGGCCCGATGGACATGTATAATAGTACTAGGGCTCAACTTTGGGGTAGATGGGTGGATTTGAATCTAATTTTGTTAAACCATTCAAAACTAAGTCTATAATTTATAAGTTCAATTAAGTCAATGATTTATAAGTAATTTCGATTGATTTTTATATCGTTTAGTATAGGTTTGTGGGTCATGCACGTGGATTAATTTAAGTGATAAGTTTTTTATTTTTATTTTTTGTAATTTTATTTTATTTTATTTTCAAATTCATTTTTTTTAAATATATTAATCTTTCAATATTTTTGTCAATGTTTAAGTAATTTTTTTTTTTATCAAATATTTCATTTATCATACTAGTGGATGATGACTAAGTGAGACAAAGAAACTCACACTAAAATAATTAGACTTTTATACCTAGAGTTTTAAGTAAAACGATTGACTTCGATCGAGTCAACTAATCTTGTTCGGCTCTAGTGGTACCTGCTGAGCTATAAAAAAGTACGCCTAAAAATAAGTGAATTTCTTTTTTTACTTTTGCTCTTTGGAATATTTTATTTGTATTTTTTTTTACAATTTTATCCATTTTCAATTTATACTTTTAGACGAGATGGATACTTTTTAGTGTGTTAAAAATTTTCTAGATGTGAGGTCGCCCCTCCTCTAGGACTATTTTTGGGTTAAACCCCTCCTAGTTTTAATACGTTAAATAAAAGAAACTCTTAAAGTCAAAACTATAGGCGTTTTACTATCCAAAAATAAATCTTAGTTAGTCATAATTATGGACACTTGTGAAAAACTCTCCCGACAACTCTAACACCAATTCAAAAGTATCTTGGAGCCTCCAATTGCATGTTATTGTACTTCATCGCATTTCTCCTACTAGGTTGGCCCGCGGCATTATTCGCTCAAGTAACACTATATGTGACATCCGTTAAATGTAAGGGTCATCTCCAAATAACAAATACAGGGCAAATAAAAATGCATATATAGTTGTTATAGCAAAAGTATAAATAAATCATATACTTCATTTAATAGTTAAAATCACAAAGCACCAAAGATACAAATCAACCAAAATGTACAAATTCTATTTGTTAGACTATATGGTAATGCATGATTTTGGAATATCACCACACTATAGAGCAAAAAGTCCCACCATTGGACAGTGTCCCACCGTTGAACTTATCCCACTGTTGGACAAATGCTCTTCAGAGTTTCATGTTCAGTACTCCACCGTTGAGTATTTTTCTGAATCACGTTGCATTTTTTAAGGAACTGTCGTCACGTATTCGCGACTAGGTCCAGACCACCAATGCATGCATGAATGTCATCGCCTTAGTTAGTAACAAAATAGATCACTTAATTAGAGCGTCCAAAACCTTTCAACCTTGTCATAAACCAACCTAGTTCAAACACAAAGTCATCACCTTGAATAACCACCCGTTACCAATAAACATATGCAAATTACTTAATCTCATAATATCATTCAAAAACATGTAATTCATATAACACATATTTTGAAGATAACACACAAACATAACCAATACATAATATCACAGTACATTTATATCACATATAATTCAAGTAGGAAAGCGAATGAAGTGATGCCCTTACCGTTACCAAGGTTGTTTCTAAAATTATGTGCCACGACTCTTGCTTAACTCGGTTCAGACCTTCAAATTAGTAATAATTAACTTAGTATTTAATTGTCTTTCAACTACTAACTCCTACTCAAATAAAGTTTGAGTTTAGTTTAAGATTTAGACAAATTCTCTTAAAACAACCATATTATTCTTATTATTATTATTATTATTATTATTATTATTATTATTATTATTATTATTATTATTATTATTATTATTATTATTATTATTATTATTATTATTATTATTATTATATAAATCAACACAACCTCCAAACAATTGTCTCATAGAAATCATAACTTTAATATTCTAAAAGTATAAAAGAAATAACTATAATAATAACTTTCAACATATTTATTATTTATGGAAAAATTATTATTTTTAACATCAATAAGGTTTCTAAAATTTTCTCCAACAATCAAACTATTACAGCATAAAATTTTAACCAAATAAAAAAAATTAAATTTGTAGCCAATAACAATTTCTATTGATTAAAACACGATCCAACCTTTATAACGACTTCTATCAGATGAAAATTAATTTTTGACATAGATAAACATTTTCTCTAATCAAAATATGTTTCTATATCAATATCATAAGAAAATCAAGAACACTTCTAAGAAAATAAATTGTATGTCACAATTTTGTTTTAAACTAAAAAGGATTTCTTAAACAATAATAATAATATCAAACACCATTTTCAAAATTATCCATCGTCATAAAATCATTTACTAAAAATCAGTTTTGATTAGTAACAACAGTAACAACTTTACCATAAAAATCAATATTTTAATTTACAAACATAAGTTTTGCATCAAAAAGTCATCATTTCAAAATCAAAGATTTTATCAAATTGAATCAAAGAGAAAGTAAAAATATTAATAGATTATACTAATAAGTTAAGTTCAAAGGTAGATACGACATACTAAAATTTGAACGGAGTCGGATATATTTGGGCGGTTGACTAATCTAAAATATCTTTATTATCTTTGTTTTTTAAAAATAGTTAAATCGTGTTATTAAAGCATTTTTTTCAAATACTTGGCAAAAATATTTAGTCAAATTAAATAAATCATGTCATACACATATATACTTTTCAAAAATAATAATTGAATAAAAAATATAATAATAACAACCACATTATAAATTATTGAAAAAATAAATAAAAATATATTTCACACATTACTAATAATAAAGAAAAATGCGGGTCTTACAATATCTATATATAAGTGGTTTCCACATAGAATTAGTTGTTTGAGTGAAATATTATTTTGTTCATCGTCTTGGTACACGACATTGTTTGATTTCTCATCTTGTTGTAGTGTTCGTTTGGTTTAGATTGACAAATTAATTTTGATTCATTACAAATTTAATCATTGACTTTGATGTCGACAACGTTACAGATTCAAAGACATGAGTATTCCGAACACTTTAATTTGACATATTTGTAGGCATTTTGTCATTTTATACTATTAACTTGAGTGTTGTGAGTTTGTTCGTAGATTCAACGTTTTAATTTTAGCAACTTTGAATTTGTTATTGAGTGAAATATTTTATCAATTTGAATAAATGAATCTCATTTTTTGTAAAAATAAAACGTGTCAAATGTTAGCCTCATAAGACCAAAGGATAAAACTTGTTTAAATTTGAGATCATTATGAAGTTGACATGACTAAATCTTCTGTTCCAATTCCATCGCTCATCATTGATAGACATGAAACAATTGACTTCTTGTTTTTTAAAATTAAAAAGATTGATTTTAGAAATGTTTTTCCTTTTTCCCGTAAAAAGTATGGAGTCATCCTTCTTAAACAAAGCTTAAAATCATTTTTGTTTAAATACACTATTATAACCATTATCACTTAATTGACTTATGCTTACTAGTGTGTTACTATTTTAAAAAATTCTTGGATACACTTGGTAATTAAAGCACATAATAAATAAGTAGAGGAAAGAAGTAAATCACACAAAGATTTATACTAATTCACCACAAAACGGGTAGTTACGTCCAGTCCCTTCACCCATAATTATTTCTCAAATAATTCAAATCGAATTACAACACTTAACTTCAACAAGTTAAGTTTACTCAACTTCCAATTTGCACCTAAAAACTGTTGAGGAAAACAACTACTACCAGACTAAGTTACAATTGAATGAGTTTAGGTTTTTATGTAAAATCTCTATCAAGAGGTTGCTTACAATGTAATACTTTCAGATTTTTCTTTCTCAACACTTAGATTGTTGGAACCAAGTTGGTTTTACATTTGGAGTTTTGTTGTTAACAAAAATATTTTATGAGAACAATATATTTGACTTCAAAGAGTATGAAAGAAGATTTATGTTTTTGAAGAAAATCTATAATAAGATTTGATTCAAATTTATAATTAAAGAAAGTCTAAAATAAGATTTGATTCCAAATTATAATTGATGAAAATCTAAAATAAGATTTGATTCAAGTTTATAATTGAAGAAAATCTAAAATAAGATTTAATTCAAATTTATAATTGAAGAAAATCTAAAATAAGATTTGATTCAAATTTATAATTGATGAAAATCTAAAATAAGATTTGATTCATATTTATAATTGAAGAAAATCTTTGACCAAGTTGAAAAATATGGTCAAGATTTGAAATATTTGAAATCTTTGACCAAGCTGAAAAATATTTGAAGATGATTTGAAGAATATTTGATCAACATTTGAAGAAGATTTAATTAAGATTTGAAGAAGATTTGATCATGATTTGAAGAAGAGTTTATTTGAAGAATTTACAAACTCAATCTACACAAAATAAGAACAGAATCAATCTGAAGAATTTATAAACTCAATCTACACAAATAGAAATAGAATCAATTTGAAGAATTTACAAACTCAATCTGAACAAGATACAATTCAAAATTAAACAAGGGCTAAATTGAAGCCCAAATTTTCACTATAAATAGACACTCAAGGCTGAAGGAGAAAAACATCGAAAAGTAGAAAAGAGTAGAAGAACTCAAGCTCAAAGTTCTCAATTCATCTTGGAGTTCAAAAAGAGAAACACTTATTCAGGTTAGAAATATTTTCTGAGTGTTCTTTTCTTAGAGTGTGTGAGTCATTATTATTATTATTATTATTATTATTATTATTATTATTATTATTATTATTATTATTATTATTATTATTATTATTATTATTATTATTATTATTATTATTATTATTATTATTATTATTATTATTATTATTATTATTATCAGCTTTGTTAGAAACAACTACTCAAGTTCCAATCTTTTGTATCTAACCCGATAATGGTTTAGTTCCTTCTTCAATCTGGGGCTGTCAGGTTGTTAGGAGAAGACTTGGCTTGTAGGGTCAAGGTGGTTAGTTCCTCATAAGTTTGGGATTGTCAGGCTGTTCGGGAAGACTGACTTGGAGGGTCATGTGCTTTGTAATTCAAGGTTTTTGAATTAGTGGATTAAAGCCTTATGAATGAGGGGACTGGATGTAGCCAAGTTAATGGTGAACCATGATAAATCTACATGTAAAATTATTTATGCTTTCATTGCTTGCTGCCTCTGAATCTGATTGCTTCTACTCCAAGTAAGTCACCAAGACCAAACTAATTTTTTTAATTATTTATAAATTATCAAAAAGTTGTCAACTTTGGCAAACACAATTCAAACTCCCTTCTCGTGTTTGCACCTTATTGAATGATTGTAGAATGTTGTAATGCTTGTTTATGTTGCGTGTAATTTTATGCGTTGTTGTATCTTGGTTGTTTTATTTACTCAAGTAAGGAAACATGTCTTTTCATAGCAGAAAGACAAACATGTATCTTCATGAGTTTCAGCAATGAACCATTGAAGATAAATTTATCCGCTGAGCTTAAGTCAAATCACAATCCAAGAAATGACTCCTCGTAACTTGTATGAAACAAAAGAAGTAGAGGTTACGGGATCATATGATATGAAAACGAGAGCCATGTCTTATAGACCATCAAATCATGGTGATTATCAGAGGATATGCAAAACTTTGTCTTCTATAAAGACTAATTGTCATCAAATCATTTACTCTCATTAGAGTGTTGACTTATTCATAGTCGTTGACTTTATCAGAGACGTTGACTTTTTTCTTCAGAATATTGACTTCTTCAGAACGTTGACTTTGTTCATAGGCAAAAGAACTAGACGCTTGATGTAGTCATCAGAGGCAACTGAGTCAGACGCTTGCTTGCATCTCCATAGGCAATGAAGTAGAACATTGCTTGCACCATCAGAGCCACCAGTAGCAAACCATTTCTTGCACTAACAACGCCAATCGTAGCAGACCATTGCTTGCACCAATAGAGCTAACCATAGCAGAACCTTATTAGAGGTGCGTGTCACCAGACTTAAAAATGTAGAGCATAGAAGTGGAGTCTTGGTGTTCCTTTCTAGAGTCTGATCATCAGAGGAAATAACATAATATCCTACACAATACACTTGATTTGTACACTTAATTAAATCATTAGCGCATTAAATTATTTTCACAAAATACCTTTTGTTATCATCAAAACAAGATAAGAAATTTTTCTTTAAACCATCTTGGTTCTAACAATCTCCATTTTTTGATGATGACAAAATATCTACTTTTGTGAACAATTTAATAATAAAAAGTAAAGCATAATTCACAATGCTCCCCCTAACTCTAAGCATATTTAAATGTAACAGTGCAGAGTAATATTATGACTTTTTCAAAACATATTCTCCCTTTTTTTAAAACTCTTAAATCATAGTATTCGATGATTTGTTTTTAAAAACCTTTTAAAATTGTTCTCAAAATATATTATCCCCCTTTTGTCATTAAACAAATAGTGAATAATTGCCTGTCAGATTATTACTAAAACAGACTTACACAAACTGCAGAGTATGTCAATTTACTATAGGAGAACATATATATTTAACTTTAAAATTATATTCTATCATAGGCAAGGCATATACAAATCAAAGCATCATTCAACTATGGAAACAATTTTCATATTTTCTTTAATAAAGTTGAACATGTCCACACCAAGGGGTTTTGGAAAAATATATGCCCACTGATGATTATATCTAAGATTCCATGTTGCACATAATCTCTTATAAAGTGATGTTTGATTTCTATATGTTTTCTCTAGAATGTAAAATAGGATTTTTGGTTAAATAAATTGCAGAAGTGTTATCACAAAAAATTGGAATTTTACTTTCACAAAGTTTGCAATCTTCTAGCTGATGCTTCATCCATAGAAGATGTGTGCTGCTTTCGGATACATAAATGTATTATGCTTCTGTTGTGGATAAAGCTATCGTGCCTTGTCTCTTGCTTGACCAGAAGATCAAATTTTCACCAAGAAACGTGCAGTTTCCACTGGTGTTTTTTCTTTCAAGCTTATCTCCTGCATAATCAACATCTCATAATACGACTAACTTGTAATCAAAGGATTTTTTTATAAAACATGCCAAGGTTAGTAGTGTATTTCATGTATCTAGAGATCCTCTTAACAGTTGTTAAGTGATTTTGGATCAAACTGAAACCTAACACACACACTAAGTAAAATGTTAAGTCTGGAAGTACTTAAGTAAATGAGTGACCCGATCATTCCTCTATAAGTTTTCTGGTCAACCCATTTTCCTGATTCATCTTTGCCTATAGGACAGGTTTCATGCATTGGGGGTACTCATGGGCTTGCATTCACCCATTTTGAAGTTCTTTAGTATACTTGGTCTGATGAATCAACACACCATTTTTATTTTGTTGGATCTGAATTCCTAAAAACAACTTCAATTCTCCCATCATACTCATTTGGAATTCTTTTTATAGAGTCTTTAGAGTATGGCATTTGTACTTCATAGCAGAAAGACAACTTGTATCTTCATGGATTTCAACAATGAACCATTGAAGATAAATTTATCCGTTGAGCTTAAGTTAGATCACAATCCCTGTAATCACTCCTTGTACCTTGTATGAAAAATAGAAGAAGTAGAGGATACAAGATCAAATATAGGATAACCATAGGATTGTTTTACAGACCATCAGAGCATGGTGATTATCAAAGGATGCGCACAATGGTGTCTTCTTGGAGGATTAACTGCCATTAAATCATTTACTCTCATTAGGGCGTTGACTTTATTATAGACATTGACTTTATCAGATACGTTGACTTTTTTCTCTCCAGAATGTTGACTTCTTCGAGGCGTTGACTTTATTCATAGGTAGACACATGAGACACTTGATATAGTTACAGAGACAATTGAGTCAGACGCTTGCTTACATCTCTATAGGCAACGAAGTAGACCATTGCTTGCACCATCAGAGCCACCACTAGCATACCATTGCTTGCACCAATATAGAAAACCGTAGCAGGCCATTGCTTGCACCAGCATAGCTAACCGTAGTAGAACCTTATTTAGAGGGGCATGTCACCAGACTTAGAATTGTAGAGCATAGAAGTGGAGTCTTGGTGTTCCTTTGTATAGTCTGATCATCAGAGGATATAACATAATATCCTACACAATACACTTTATCTGTACACTTAATTAAATCATTAGTGCATTAAATTGTTTCCACAAAATACCTTTTGTTATCATCTAAACAAGATAAGGAACTGTTCTTCAAACCATCTTGGCTCTAACAAAGATTTCCGCTAACACCCCTAATAAAATGTTTCCTCATATTTTTATGAGTTACATTCAACCTTCTAGTGTGAGATATAACTTTTATTTATCAGATGATGATTTACTTTCTATGTTTCTCGTTCTCTTCATTGAGTTTGTCTTTTGACAAAACATAAAATTTATTTTTCAAACATTTATGTGAAATGGAAAGGCTGTTAGACTCACCCAAAAGTTCATAAAAGTAAAATTGTAAATCAAAATAAGAATAACTAAGATTTACATCATCCTCTGATGGATTACTTTCTATTGCAAGACTTGTCTTGAGTGCCACTTTGGCATGTTCATCATCACAATGCTAAGTCGAACTCATCCCATGTAGGCATGATATTTTTCTTCTTTCCTTTGAATCCACTCTTCTTGGGTATTTCCTTGTTTAACTTAGGACATTTTGATTTGAAGTTTCAAGGGTGTTTGCATTCATAGTAGATGATTTTTATTTTTTATTTTTTTTATCATTGCTCTCATTCTTGTCTCGGGTTTCATTCTACTAGAAATGTTTCTCGTGCTTTCCTTTCTTATTCCATATGCGTTGAATCTTTCTAGAGATGAAGGACATATCATTGTTTAATTCTTCACTAATATCACCATATGATAGATTTTGATTGTTCTAGTTTATACTTGGAGAGTCTTATAGGTAGAAGCTTTCTTGTTAGAATTCAAGGCTATAGATTTTTGAAGTGAAATAAATAGTCACAAGAAATGGTTTTAATGGTGATCCTTTTAAAAATTAATCCTGCACTTAAAATACATTTTTCTCAAAATGAACTTGAAAGACAAACAAGGTGTTAAAGAACCTTCCCTTGTAGAAAATATTCTTAAGTACACTTAGTAATATAAATATGCGTTAAACAAAATAACTCAAGTGTAAGGTTAATGTGATTAGTGTTTACTGAAAGTAAATGAATAAGTTAGAGAGAATCAAAAAGAGAAACTATTCTGGTTCACCCTTAACCTTGGACTACATCGAATCCTTCACACTTTGTGAGATTTTTCACTATTTTGTTGATCAAAACATTATCCACACTTTACAATTTTTTTTAGATCACATATGGACCTAATACAACATATATTATCAAAGCCTCAACAAGCTTACAACCTTATTCCAAAATAACTTTATACAATTTCTCTCAAACAATCACAAAAGAAAGACTTAAAAACTTTTTACAATATGTGATATAATGTTCGGGTTCTTTACTTGTGAAAACTCAAAGACAAACTTGAGAAGCAAAAGAAATTGTATCAATACACTTAGAATGTATGAGCCACAAATTTAAAGTGAAGAGCAGAAGTGTGTATGATAAATGAAGAGCTTGTAAGTTAAAGTTTTTACATAAATGTTTACATTCTATAAAACTATCATAATTATAAGGACCTTGGAATATATGATTCTCACATAAAGATACATTAAACGACATATCTTCTTCCATCATGGAATGAAGAAAAAGAGAAGCAATTATCCTCCAAAAACCAATCTATCTCTTTCTCAATACATGTCCTTAGTGGTAATTAGGAGAGAAATTTTTATGGAAGAGACATAATCCTTAAACATTCATCTGTTGATAACTTCCATCAAGTTACTAATATTTATAGAGCTTATTTGCACCCTTTCATGGATATTTGTATAATTTACATGGTCACCATAATGAATTTAATCATTTTTAAATTATTCTTACATTCTCTCACTTGACTCATGCGACTTAACCATAGATCAATCATAATGCACATTAACAAACCTTACGTGCACTTGTTCCATCATTCATCATAATTAAGAATATAAACTAATAAGAGTCATGACAATTACATATCAGTTAATTGACATATTTCCTTTCATGTACTACTATATTAGTCTTTCTCCTCAATATGATCTTAAGTTGAGAAATGCATAATAGATTCAAACATAAAGTTATTATCAATAACATAAGTTGTTTTCAATATCACTAATTGCATGAGTACATAAGTAGAAAAAAAAAAATCAGAAACATTACATAAATGAGCCCAGAGCGTCAAATATACATAAATAAAACTTCATCATTAAACATTCATTACACGATATAATGCTTTTATTTTTTACATGGCCACCATATGCTATGCTTTAGGTGGTAACTCTTTCGTTAAAGGGTCAGCAATCATAAAATTGGTGTTAATATGTTCATTTGACACTTTATGTGTCTGAACTTCTTCTTTAATGACAAAGTATTTCAATTTCATATGTTTGACACGTTTAGAATTATCACAATAAATTTTCAGTGACCTGACAATACTATTGACAAGTTCTAGTCTTGAAATAAAGTTCCGTAGCCAATTAACATGAATTGTGGTCTTAAAGCATGCCATAAATCCAACCTTCATAATAGATGCAGCAATGACAGACTACTTCGCACTCTTCCATGATATCGATCCTCTAGCCAAGAGATACACATAGCTAAATGTTGACTTTTTTGTATCTACATAGCCAACAAATTTTGAATTTGAATATCCATTTACTTCAAGATGATTAGATCTATCGTAAATAAACATGTGATCATATTCATCCTATGAAAATACTTTATTACTTTCTTAATCTCTCTAAAACTTTATTTATATATGTTTTTTGAGACAAGTCTAACAATCATAGTGATCTATCACATAATATTTCTTTTTTGATCACATAACTTATCTCATGCATATCTTTCTTTTCAAAGTTGTTCGAGAGATTTTTTTTATAAATTCTTAATCTTGCATAATAGATCAAAATCGTTAGTTGCAAGCAAAACATCATCAATATATAGAACTAAAACAATAAACTTTCTCCCACTGACCATCAAATATATACACCGATCAACAATGTTTTCTTTAAATATGATGGACATAATTGTATCGTTGTATTTGAGATATCACTGACAGGAAGCTTTCATAAGTCCATATATTGCAATTAACACATATTTAACATTAGTGCTTTGAGTTGTAAAAATCATACAATTCATATTCAAACAACAATCAATCCATGTATACTAAATATTCTCCTTTGGGACATCCATTAACACACAACATTATCCATAATGATGTTGTTAATTTAACATTTAATTGGCATGACACATGCACTAATAAAAAATGTTCATTGTCTTAGAATATATAAATAAAACTAATAATGCACATCTTCCAAACATTCGTGTTCATTAGTTGTAACAGTAATTAATTAACCTTTGCGCAATCCAAAAATGTCTTATAACAATAAGCTTCAATTAACTTATAAAATTTCACTATTTTTGTTTTTAGTCTTTATAAAAAATTTAATCAACTTTTAATTTCTTAAAATATTTCCGTTTTTATTTTTGGTTCTTGATTTTATACCGACTACTATGTATCTTTCAAAATCTGTAATGATTTTTTCCATTAATGCTTAGGATATTATAAGAAATTTCTTTACAAAAATTTAGAGTTTTTAAAAAGCGATAAATTAAA
>JBBPBP010009777.1:38577581-38589151 GCA_037974735.1 Cicer chorassanicum
ATTTTAAAATACTAAAATAGATGTGAATCAAACAAGCATGTTGGTGATATTTTTTATAAAGACTAAAAACAAAATAAATTTTTTTTATAGGAACTACAAATTTATTTAACCCATAAATAAATAATAATTTTTTTAAAGAATAAATATAGAATCCAAAATATTTGCATCCATCGAAATAAATCATGATAATAATGAAATTAAATAAACTTACAAGTGTAACCACATTTATGATTAACAAACTTTCGTAATATTTAATCCAATGTTTGATACTTTAATAAACACGTCTGTGTTGTGTAATACATATATGCATGTAGTTGCTATTATATGTATCAATATCATACTCATTAATTATTGAGCTCGGTTCATATGAGGTAAAAAAAATTCATAGTTAAAGTCTCTAATAAAAAAATCCCTAAAATTATGATGGCAAAGTGGGATTTATGATCTACATTTTCGAATTCATCTTTTGATTTTTTTCTAAAATTTTAATTTTTTTTATATTTTCCTCAAAAATTTTGGAGAAATTTTTTTTTCTGATTTTTTGGATAAAAATTCAGATAACTAATTTTTTGATTCTTTCCTCGAAATTCTTTTGAGGGAAAAGAGTTTCAATTAGTTTTAGATTTTTCAAGAAATTTTTTCAATATTGTTTTTGAAAAAAAAATTCCAAAATTTATTAAGAAAACATATTAATCGACAAAACATTGAGCGCGTGAACTCCCTCATTTAGACTAAAAAAATAATGAACCGACAACTTCAAAAAAATTATCTCAATAGGAGACATTTTAAGAAAAAAATTTAGACTTTAAAATTTAATTAACGGCTCTATTGCTACAGTAAAATAACATACAAAGAGTAATGTTATCTCGTTTGAAAACGTGAACAGTAACACATTTCGACAAAGAACAAGTATTTCCCATACGGGTTCACGCCAATAGCATCATTTCCACAATCACATGCAACAAAACTTTGATTCACAAATAGACCAAACTTCTGTTTTACGCTAATATAGTATAATAATGAAAAACTTCATTAATTGAATTAAAATTGAGAAATTTTACGATCAAAAGCATTTGTTGGTGAAAGTATATACATATAGGCGTCATTTCAATTCAAGGCTTTGCATTCAAGTAGGACAACACATTCGATATTACACATACACGTCCGTAATAAAAAAATTCATTATAGAAACAAAAGTTTCATTTTGGAATCACATCATTAAGTGCAGCCGAAAAATGAATCATTTAAATTCATAATAATTTTGGGGGAAAATTAATTGACATTCGTAACAAAAATTATTATCCACTCATGGAGAATCATATAATTCCATAACATAAGATTTTATACCACATGTAAATTAAAGTTTTCACATAAATATTTACATTCTAGAAAAATATCATTATAATTATAAGAACTTTGGAATATATAATTCTCACATAAAAATACATTAAAGGATATACCTTCTTCTATCATGGAATGAAGAGAGATAAATATATCCTCCAAAATCTTAATCTATCTATTTCCTGTTCGTTCTTTCTCAAAACCCTTTCTTGATGGTAATTGATAGATAAACTTTATGGAAGAGACATAGCCCTTAAACATTAATCAGTTAATAACTTCCATCAAGTTACTAATATTTATAAAGTTTATTTGCACTCTTTCATGAATATCTGTATCTTTTCACATGAGTCACCATAATAAATTTAATTTTCTTTAAATTATTCTCATAGAGCTTTGATAACATGTATACAAAAATAAGTGAATGATGTTTCTTGATCTAAGCTTGTGCCCTTCAAGTGCAACAACCACTTCTATTTATAGATGAGGAGAGCTTTAGATTGTTGTAGAAAAATAGAGTTGTTAAGGACATGAATCAATGCATAAAGCAATCCATTATGATTTGTATTTATTTTATGTGCAAATTGAGCAAAATGTTCTCTTTACAGGCACAACATTCTCTTACTTTTTATGAGAAGTAGGTTGTCTTCAAAATATCAAACTCTGTCATCTCTAAAACGAAACGATTCATGTAGCAGCTTTGGAATTTGCAAAAGGTGTCAACTACCTTCTGTACTATATTTATCTTTTAATGACTTGCAAGTGGTAAAAATATTATCTTCAAGTCATAGCTCATTCTTAAAGTGTTAAAGCTTGTGTTGTTGAGCTCTTATTGGCCTAATAAAAATCCAAAAATAGTGATGGTATCTTTGTTGGATCAAACAAAGCTTTTATGATTATTTTTGCATGGTACCATAGAGAATATTCTTCATATTATTCTTCAATCATTTTTGTTCATAAATGACATCATAAATGCAATATTCTTGCGATGACTTCAAAATCAAATATGGAGTTGATTTCCGTGTATTTAAGGTGCTTGTGTTGGCATTAGATGTACATGTTCTTTGTCATCCTTTTCTAGCCAACAGAACATTATTTGTCATTGTTTTCTAGCTGAAAGAACGTTATCTTTATTTTGAAACAACATTATTCCAATAAATGATAATGATATCTTCTTCAAATTTGATTCTTATCTTTTTGTGGAAATAAAAGGAATATTTTTTTAAGTGCAATGGGCACGTTCATCACAAGAACCTTCTGTAATCATAGTTGAGAATGATTTCTTTTATATAAGAGAATAATATCTTCTTGGTTAATCATTCTAAAAAAAAAACTTTTGTTGAAACAATGTTTTCCTCAATTTGTATTTGTGTTTTCACACACCATTTCTTGTCTATTGACTATCTTTGAGACGCTTCATTATAAGCCAAAATGTACTCGCCACATGTATGATCATTCTTTGTTGTTGTAGTGTGTAAAATAACCAAAGGCATCATTATCTTTGAGTTGTGCCCTTTGTTGTGACAATGATGACATAATACACAACAAACAATGGTATGACAAGGTACAACCTTTGGTGTATGCTTTTCAAATGCAAGGTGTAACAATACTTGTATTGTTGTTGACAATTCAACATTGCAACGTCATTTTTTTTACCATCCTTTTATGTTTAACCTTCTTTTCTTGAGAGACTTTTGTAGAGCTAACTCTTAAAGTTGATTTTGTAATGTTGTAACATATCCTCAAAGTACAAAAACCCATTGTGAGTTATCATATAAATCTAGCATAGTCTTGCATAGCTTTCATGCATGCGAATGTTTTCAAGATCATGATTTTAAAGAGCTATTTTAATATCTTCATGAGCTTGCAAAAATAATTATTGTAATATTTTGATGCTACTTTGATTCTTTGATTATTGAGTAGATCTAATGCACTTGTTGATATGAGTGACTTCTAGCTTGTCCACGTAAGTGATTCTTGTTCCTTAAACAAAACTCAAGTGCAATTAATTATAGATCACCATTCATAAACTTAACGTTTACTTCATAAGGATTGTTGTCCTTAAAACATATATCATAAAGGATTTTGACCTTAACAACTTTGACTTCCTCTAAGTTTCATTCAATTCTAGCTCACGATTCCCTGCGTGAGCTAAGCAAGGCTTCAAGATCCAATTGGTGTTGATATCTTTGGCTTCTTGAGTAGTAGTGACTTTGGGTTTTCATTTCTTTGATAGACTTATCAAGATCTTCTTTACATGATCATGAGTTGGGTAGCTTTTGTTGAGAACCTTTAAGGTATGAACCAATGTTTTCAATCTTCCAAACATTTTTTATTTGTTTTTATCGTCTTCCATCTTGAAGATTTCACATTATTTAACCAATAAAATTTCTTTGGTTTTTCTTACTTGAGTAGAGCCATCATAGGTTAATGTAACAGTCCATCTTTTATATGACTAACTTGCATGTTAAAGCCATAGGTACCGTTGTAGCCGTAATATCATAAGGAGAAACTTTCGTGTTGAGTCAAAGTGAATCCGAAGTTTGGAAAGGCCCCTAAAGGACCTTACGTGTTGGGCAATTAACCAAAAGTGAGACTAACTTAGACAAATTTGCTCTGAATGATCCTAAAAGTTTCTCAGTGAATCCAACTTCGCTGAGCAAAATTGTGTTGAATCCTCTTGTCAAGACAGGGTTTTGCATGACCACGTGTCACAAATTTGGGAAATTCGCTAATCGAAATTGGTAGAATCAGCAAGGATAAATAATTTGGAAATTGACACACGACCACGAGTTGTTTTTGAAAATAATTTTGTAAAGTAAGAGACAAAATTATCCCAACATAAGAGAGTCTTACAACTCATGAGATGAATAAGGAACAAGAGACTTATGCTTTTGTATTATGTTGTGGTGAAGTCCATAGTTGTGTGTTTCAGTGCATGAGGTTGATTATGATTGGATCTCGATAAGGATGTTATTGTAAAGCTATCTAGACTAGGTAATGCTAGGTTTAGGTTACTAGGGCATGTTGGGCTATGATCGACTAATAACACCTAGACTCCACGTGAAGTTAGGTGGTGTTGCTCTTTGTAATTAAGAGGATGTTGTGGCAAATAGGTCATGTGAGCTAATATTGGAGGATGTCCTTGATAGTGTTAGTGGCCTGAGTCTATATTGACATGCTTTCATGAGTAGCTAAGACCTAGTCTAAGAGACATAAATATAAAGAATGGTTGTTTTATATATATGATATTTATGCTTCTAACTTATACCTTACGATATTTTCCCCTTATTTATGGTTGAATATAAATCTAATCCCTTTTGTTTATCTTTGTGTTCTCTGTACTCTATTTTATAGACTCATAAGAAGAAGAAGATGTATGAATTAGTACTAATGCATTTGGTGACAATTCTGGGATACTCCATCTAAAGTGGTTCAATACGAGGTGGAGGATAACTGAAAAATGGACGCGCCAAGAGGGATAACCACTTACGTGGGGAATGTGAAGTGTACTTATAGGTGTTCGGGCATGGACGATGTCCATTGAGCAGGTTCCGTTAGACAGTGAGATTTGGACTTGTCCCTTTTTTTGTACTTTTTGGCCGGTGTGAATTCTCTTTTTGTGGTATATTAGAGTCATTCACATCATTTTTCGTAGTTGTGATGCTTATGTAGTTGGCTTATATGATGTAGTCTTCGGTTTGTATTATGTGGTGCCCTATTAAGACTCACAAGACAACTAACATCATGTCTTTAAGTTTATCAGGATGTATTATATCCATGCATCCCTATTTGTTGTGTGCTTGCCTATATGTTTGTTTTGTATATTTATGTTAATTGTTTCTAATAAGTTAGTATTTTTAATATGAAGATATTGATGATTGAGTCGTTTCAATTGAGGCCAATGAGTCCCAAATTTCTTTTTCTGTAGCATTCTTTCCACACTTATTATACTCTTTTTGGATAATAGCACAAATAAGATAGTATATGGCTTTTTGATTTATAATTAATATTCCTTCCTCTAGTCATTGATCTATCTTTTTCTTGGTACAAGTGTATCATCAACATTAACAAAAGTGGTATAACATTTTTCCATCATTTTCCACAACTCTAATTGAGTGGATATGAAAAGGTTATAACTTTATCTTTCTAGTAATCATAGTTTAGTATAGTAAAATAAGGTGGAAAGTCAACATAACGACCAAAAGCTCTATCACTGCTATCATAGGCCATATATAAAAATAGGATCTTTACTCTCACACGGTTAAGTGTTTAACTAAGAAATTGAACTCTGATACCAATTGGACGTGGTGAGAAGGACAACAAAGTGAGGTTTGAATTGGGTTTCATAAAAACTTTTTCCAAATAATGTTTTGAAAAGGAATTATTTTTTTTCAAATGCACACAAATAAATAAAATTAGATTCAAAAACTTAAATATTTAGAGGGAAAAGACGAACATAGAAGATTTATACTAGTTCACCACAAAACTAATAACTATGTCTAATTCTTTCACCACTAAAAGATTTTACTATAATCAATTGGCTATAACACCAAAGTATATTTATCTCAACATAAATATACTCTAGTATTCTCAAAACAACTTATGAACGCATAAATCTATTAAGAATCACACAACCACTGCTAGGCAAAAATAATTTTTTTTAAAACTTTATATTTACAAAGATGACCATATGATAGTTATACTATTCACCATAGAATTTTTTTACTCTAATCAAATGATTACAACACCAAAATATATTTATGCCAGCCTAAATATACTTTAGTATTCTCGAAACAATTTATGAACGCACAAGCTTGCGAGGAACCACTGCTAGGCCAGAATAAAAGTTTCAAAATAAGTTTGAGTAACAAAGAAATAAAACTTTAAGCAGAAAAGAATAAAAGCTTTAAGCTCAGTTATTGCTATTTTCTTAAATGTTGACCCTCTTGGTGTTTTACTTCTTATTTTTCTTAAGAAATGTTGATGCTTATATAAACCATGAGAAAATCCAAACACTACGTAATTAGTCATTCTTATATTAGAAAACTCTAATTTCCTTGTATTATCAATTTGTTGAGGTAAAATCTCAAATTAATGTTTTGATGTAAACAAATAAAAGTTAATTAAAGACTCTAATTATGATTCTAAATTATGTGTTGATTTAACATGTGCTTTTGAGTGTAAATATCCAAGATAGGTACAAAGCAAATGCAAGAGAAATCAATTTAAAAAAAGTGCTAAAAATGAACAAGACTGAACCAAGAACGTTCTTGACATAATCTGAAAAACTAAAGAACGTTCTCCACGCTTTTGTCATTTTCAGCAAGCAAGATCAAATAAGCTTTTAATGCAAGGAAAACTCTTGCAAATCGCGACTGGATTTCCAGTTCATATACTAGGAATATACAACTCTCATATGAGCAAAAGAATCACTTAAAAGGATCAAAGATTAAAGAGCACAACTCAAAGCAAAAGTGACAAATGATCATTCTCCAGCAGTGTAACATCAGTCTCCAGATTGATAAACATTCTCCAACATGTTACACATGATCTTCAGCAGCAAACATCTTTCTCCAGAATGATTAACAACTATCTCTAGAATGATCAACATCGTTCTCTAGTATGATGACATCAGTCCAGAATGATACAAACATTCTCTAGCTTACTGACCATCATTCTCCAGCCTTGTTACATCATTCTCCACCCTTTTTTCAGCCTTGTTACAAGTATGAATCAAAAGGCAGTCTTAATCTGAATCGATTAAGCACATCTATGAGATGTTTGTATGCATAAACAAAGGATCATCATAGTCAAGAATGAGAAGCTATAGATCAGACATTATTAACATAGAAGTAGAAACGCAGAAAATTCAAAACAGTAACATTCAAAGTTTAAAAGTCTAGTCTTTGGTTAAGTCTGACACATGACAGCAAGGCACCTTTTCAACGGTCATGATAGCTGTCATCAACCTCCTTGAAGCTTATAAAAGAAGACTCAAGCTCAAGGAAAACATAGAACTTCAAGTGCTAAGAAAATTCATCAATCACATACACTTAAATACTTGAAAGCTTCTCATTTGCAAGAGAATCAGTTCTGAATCTATCTTCATATATCCAGATCGTATTACTGAGTTCTTTTATCAAGAATCTATTCTCAAACACGAGTTGAGCATAATTAGATTCTACCAATCTCTTTAAATCATTATTGTGTAAACTCAAAACTATAAGGGTTGTTTATAGTTTGAGTAGTTTTGTAAAAATCCTTTTATGGTTAAAAGGTGAATTGTAAAATCCTCTCAAGATTGATAGGTGACTTGATTGAATCCTTTCTGGGTGGAAATGAATTTTTGTTACAGATCAAGGTTGATCTTAAACCGTGTAAAACCTAGAACGTTGTAAAACCAAGAATGTTCTCCGTTTGAACACTTATTGGAAAATCTCACAGTTGTGAGGACGGGACGTAGCCCGAGTTGGGTGAACCAGAATATATCTTTGTGTGGTATCTCTTCCTTATCTCTATTTACTTTCAATCATTTTGATTATCAAGTTAAATAGATAAACTAAAACTGTGATTTTAACTAACCAAGAACGTTCTCCGTTTTCTTTTTCCAGAACCAAGAACGTTCTCCTTTTTCTGTTTTCATAACTAAGATTATTATTGAGTTATTTTGTTAAGATTTTAACAAGAAATTTTAAATAGGTGAATTTACAATTCAAACCCCCTTCCTTATAAATTGACATTGCTACTTCACAATTGTCATTTAGCATGTTCCTTCTGGTAGTGTCAGATGAAGTCTTGAGACATACATAACAAGTAACCATACAAACTCTTAGTTGAATACCATATGAATATTAAATTATGCAACCTTTTTGGTACCAACCAAATACATTTAACTTTCAATGCATGTATCAAACAATACATATCAAATGGTCTTTTACAATTTCTGAATTGTGTCTGGTTATATGTAATCTACACAATTGAGCAAACATCAAAAGATAAATTGTTCTTTTTATAATTTATTATCATCAAAATAATTAAAGGTCATTATTTCTGAACCAATTTGGTTCAAATATATTTGTGTAAGTCTATCGAGGTTAGTAAAATACAAAGTTGTAAGGTTGGTAAGAATAATAAATACATAGTTGAAAAGATGCATATTAAAAGTCTGGTTTTAGAGCACTAGTAAAAATCTCACAAAGTTGTGAAAAATAAAGTAGCTCACATTGGGTGAACTAGTATAAGTTTTTGTGTGCAAATCTTCTTAAACTTACTTTATTTACTTTACATCTATAATTGATTTTAAACTAATAATATTACGTTTTGAATCATCCTCGACAAGAGGAATACTATTTTTAACTAACCATCATCTGTTTATTAATAAAATCTAATCATCGTTACTTCAACGACACACTACAAGAAATTTGACTTTTAGCAACAGTAAAAAATCGTAGTTAAAAGTCTAAAAACTATAGGTATAGCCCAAAAATCCTATACCGACGGAAATTTATTTTGTGGTATATAAATTATCTATACCCACGGTTTTTTTTGCCGTCGCTATAAGTTATAGTGACGGACTTTAGACTGTTGGACATGACCATGACATTTAGCTAAAGACTTTTTACCATTGGTATAGGGCTCAACTATATTTTACAATTACTATACCAATAGTTTGTTCCATGGGGATAGGTTTTGATAGCAAATAATTTTATTTCAATATAGATTGTATATAAATTTAGTATTTTATTTTACAAAAATAATCAAACTATAAAGAAAATACACAATAAATAATTATATTTAAGAATCAACATGAAATAAAAGTTCCTCGACATATATATTATGAATTAACAAAAACTCTTACAAGCATATCAAAATAGCTAAACCATGTTAACTTTAGTGTATTTACTAATAATACAAGATCTGTCTTACAGACAAAATAATTGGCATACAAAGTTTTATATAACAATTCGAAAAAAAATTAAATATCAACTTAATTGCCAAAACTTCCTCTTCAACGACAAATTAATTTTAAATCTTCACCTACAAGTAATAAAAAAAACAAATGAATAAATATTCAATTCAACATAAAAAATATTACTCCTAAAAAACAAAAGAAATTAATAATTTTAGTGAGAATTAATTAATACTAACTAAATGTCATTTTCGTTATCTTCATTGGTGTCTGAACTAGGAGCATAAGAATCTATCACAAAAACTAAAAGATGTTACATATGAAAAATATCAGAATCGGCCCTATGAAGCAACTTGTATTTTACATAGGAAGATGAATCAAATATGATATACTTGTCTCACAACTTGTATTTCCTCATTCTAAGTAACAACTAACATGGATAAAATTCAGCTTCAATTATCTACAACATTCTTATATGATACAATATGGACATGCCTAAAAAATAAGATAATATATGCATATAAGAATTGATTTTTCTTAATTACTCTAGTATCTAAGATTTGATTACTCTAGTACAAAGGGAGGATTTAAACATAACAACTATTTGTTTCACACATAGTCACTAATCAATCATAAAAACGTTGACATTGGTGCAAACTAAAAATAGAAGTAGATTAAAGAGAATATATATTTAATGCTCGGTTATAAAATAAAAAATCCAAATAACCTAAATGTCTAGTAGTGATTAAGAACAAGTATTACAATTACTATCATTTAAAATTATAATCATGAAATGAAGTGAAAATAAACTTTCTCCAGACAAAATAATATCCAAATATTCCATAGAGCAGGGAATAGAAAAAAGGAGTAAGCAAAACTATTAGTAAAAAAAAAAAAGAAACACAACGAGTTTTCTCAGAAATTCTAGTATGAACCCTAACTCTCAATCAAACTCACGAAAATTCAAATTAATCCCTAAAATGAACCCTAACTCTCAATCAAACTCGCAAAAAATTCAAAACAACACAGAAATTACAAAGAATTAAGGTCACACGTTCAGGTTGTGCGAAAATACATAAACAATACAAAAATTCAAAATTTACTGGTGGTGCGAAAACAATGGTCACAGGGTCAGTGGATGTGATGCGAGAATGGTGACGGCGACGACGAGAACGGTGGATGTGGTGCGAGAACGGTCATGTCGATGGCGAGAACAACGGTCACAACTTGAGATTCAACGAAGGCAAGAAGGCAACAGATTGGGGCTCGGGATTGATCGACGGCGAGAAGGTGGTTGATCGATGGCGAGAAGGAGAAGGCAACGGATTGGGACGGATCGACGGCGAGAAGGAGAAGGAGAAGGTGAAAGAGAAGAAGAGTTTAACCGGTTTTGGGTTTTAGGTGTTTTGAGGAGAAGGGTTTAGTTGGTACTCATTTACATTTTGGCTCTATTAATTTTTTTTGGCTCCATTAAAATTTTTTTTTGGCTCCACTGAAAAAATTTGGTTTTGGCTCAATTGAATTTTTTTTTTTGCCTCCATTAAAAAATTAAGATTTTGCCTCTATTGAAATTGGGTGCATTAACAAAATTAGAATTTTGCCTCCATTGAAATTTTTTGGGCTTACATTATAAAAAATTTGTACAAAATTATTTTCACAAACAATTAAGATTTTGACTCCTTTAAAAATTATTTATTTTTCAATTTTGATGTCTATAGCCACAGATATAAGTGTGTAACTATAACAATTAGTGACAAATTTATGTCACCGAAGGTATAAGACATCTATACCAACAACAAATAGTTTATCTGTGGGTATAGTTTATATATACCTACAGTTTTTAATTTTGTCACTATAAACTTCCGTAGGTATATGTCTATTTTCTTGTAGTGACAACATGAGAGGATGATATTGGTGCATAGATTAAAATTTTAAAAGGGAAAAAAATATTCAACCATACTTCTTGTGACTTAATAACTCTTTTGTAGATATTAGATTTCACAATTCAATTGTTCCATATTTTTATATTACCTTAACAATCATGAATACTAATAATTACAAAAGTTGAATATACGTACCTATAGGATCTCACGGTCAATATTTTACTTGTATTTTAAAAAATATATCATATGTTGACTTAAACTTACTTGATAAAATATTAAATACTATTAATATTTTTTCAAAAATAAAATTTACATATTTGATCTACTCAATAAGAGCTACTAATTTAAGAGTTTGACTCATGAAATTTAATGTCTACAATGAATTATTAAACGGAGTAACTTAAGAAAGAGTTACTCCTCAAGTCAATAAATCTTCA
>JBBPBP010009777.1:38589807-38605798 GCA_037974735.1 Cicer chorassanicum
ATATATATATATATATATATATATATATATATATATATATATATATAAATTTACAAAGAAAGGAAAATAAACTACATAATATAAAAATCAAATTTCACGTGGAATTATTTTTCTCCTTTTCGATTTTTATTGATATTCTTTACTTTTTTAGTTGAGTACAATCAAATTACTTGTCAAATATTTTTTGTACCATTTAACTGTGTCAGTTGGTATACGTTTGAGACTATTATTAAAATCGACGTGATAAAGTCCCCAATTTCCAGAATAGTCCGCTTGAAATTCAAATGTATCAAACGCTGCCCACTCAAAATAACCACAAACATTTACGCCATCACTATCAATGAAAACATATAAAAATATTAAAGATTTGTTTAATTTCTCGTGAAAAAAAGTTATAGAATCAAACCATTTCACATTTAGTTGCGTTTCGTACTAACTTTTATTTGTTTGATCACTTTAAATTGGGTCATATTTTGATATCTAATATATTTCAAACCAACATATATAATATTTAAAGGACGCAATTCCTTCAAAGTGAACAACACATTTTTGAGTAAGAATAAATAGTTATTAGAAAAAGTTTACATTTTATGCTCTAACAAAATGTTTTGTGCCATATTTCAATTATATATCATCATAATATCAATGTCAATGTGTTATTTCACTTTTTAACATATCAATATAGTAAGATGATTGAATTAATGCACATAAAAATTTAATGTTTGTTCTCATAAACTCTATTTTATTCTAACTTGTTATAACTTCATTTTGTTCTTTTCAAAGTATCCTTGAATAAATTCATATTAAACAGCTACTACAATATAGTTAATTTCTTTATTTTTATTTTTATTTTTATGAAATCTCCTTTAGTTGAGTAAAAATATTATACATGTTTGCGATAGACCTTAGAAAAGCAACATTATATCATACATAAATACAATGTGCATACCTATTTAATAGTTGAAATGAATAAGTTTAATTCAAAAAATTATCAATTGTATCAAAATATTTGTTTATTACCCATGAAATTTTAAGGATGCAAAAAAATGACTTACTCAATTGCTGCTTTAGTAGCATTTATATGTGCAGCAATGCACGCAGTTCGGTGTTCATTCTTCAATGGATTTGGAATTTTGGTAGAACCAAACACCTACATTAGGAGGATTTCACAAAAAAAAAATATATTGATCAATCTATTTTTTGGCATAAAATATAGGTATTAGTTATAATGTAACTGTTATCAAAATGCAACACCAACCATTTTCGGTGATGTAAATTTTGGGATTTCTGTACTTGTTCTTGATGTAGAGTAAGACATTATGTAACCCTTTAGGATAGACATAGTATCCACTGTATGGATCCTGTAAATTATCAACATTGAACAAAAAGTAAAAATATAATAATTAAGTTATTTTTCAAAAAAAAAATTCATTGTTCTAAATAATTATCTTTATTTTCTCACCATGTAACCAAGTGTTTTTCCTTCCGCGTTAGAAACTGCCATTATTAAAGAATTACCAAGAATTAGTCAACGATTAATCGTTGTAATTTATTGTAATTATCTTACATATTAAATAAGTAGATTTTGATTGGTAGAGTTTGTGGTGTCAATTTTACTGGCCATTTTTTATAGCGATGATGTATTTGTATACCATTTATTATCATTTTTTTAAAAAAGTATAATTTAGTTAAGCAAAAAATTTACCTTCTGATCGAGCTAATGCATCAAAACTGTCGTCACCAACAACTCTGGTTCTATTTGGTTCATATTTAGCAAAGTGAGAAGTATAATAATTAACTCCGATAAAGTTTGTGCTTCCTTTTAACGTTTGTTTTTCCTTTTCTGTGAATTTGGGTGGCCTATTCCCCACCAACTCTCTCATTATTTTTGGATAATCCCCATTGAACACTGGCTCTAAAACCCTGTATATTGTAATAAAATGTAGCAAAACAAAAATAAATTAATATGTATACATATTGACCATTAAAAAAAGGATATTACAATATTAAAGAAGCAAATCACCGAACTTGTGATAAAACACATAAAGGTGTGTGGATTACAGGGTAAGTAAAATGCACTAACTATCCCCAATAGAAATCCATTAGTCTTTGAGCAGCAGCCACATCCTCAGGTTTGGAACTATAGGGAACATAACTTCCTGACGAAATAGAAAGTCCAATCTCTCCCCTTTGTATTGCCTATATCAAATATTCAATAAAAAATAACTATGTTTTGTTTGTTCTTTTTAAAATTCTTCGTATATTATAAACTAGTTTGATTAACGTTGATAATTTTTATATCAATTTTAATTTGAGTTAATCTACCTATATTTTGAGTTAATCTTGACCATTAATCTACCTATATTTTGAGTTAATTTTATATCTTTAACATGCAATTTCCAAAGTATGTCTTACTTGGAATTTTGTTGTGTATAACTTTGATGCTGTAGCATGGGCAATGAGGAAGTTGTGAAGTAAAGTATATGTTTGTGTGCATATTCTAGTAGTTTGGCATGCCTCGGTAGAAACGTTATCAATGTTGTACATGTATTGAAATATAGCTGTGACTTCTGCCTCATTGATTGTAGTCCAATGTTTCACTCGATCTCCATATGTTTTGAATAGGAGTTCACTATAATCTTAGTAATGTTTACTGAAATTTGATTTTAACATAAACAATATAAGCATGCATGATAAAATTTATAATTTTCTGTGGAGACTAACTTTAAGGTTAAATCAATGTATTGAAAATAAAATATTTAGATGAGATGAAATTAAGATAAATTTACACAATGGAGCGATTTAAGAAGCCACCAAAGTTTTGTTGAAGAGCTAATGGATAGTCAAAGTGAAGGATAGTCACAAAAGGTTCAATACCTGCACATTTAAATGGATCATGAAAGACACAAAAATATAAATTGTTGTATGTCTTTTAAACAAATTTCTCTTTGAGTGCAATTATTGCAATGAATGTTGGATGTTTCAATTCATACCATTATCGAGCAACTCATTGATCAAATTATTGTAGAAGTTGATACCTTCTTGGTTTATACCTCCTTTCAAGGTTCCATCTATAGAGTTGATAATTGAAAATGTAAAGAAAATAAGTGTATTAGTATTATTGAATATTGGAAGAAAGGAATATATTGTAACATTATTTGTTATGCATATTAAATAGAGTTTAATTAATATTTTCCAACAATGTAAGCTGCCATGTGTACTACTTCATCATATTATTTTTTAAAACAAACAACATCATAGTGAAATATGATTTGATTGACGTTTGAATAATTACTTTTCCATATCCATTAAACTCTATATAATATATAAAGTACTATATTTTAAAAAACTAAATTATATTTTTAGTCTCTTAACTTATATTTAGCTTTCACTTTAATTCTTTAAGTTTTTTTTTTCTATTTTAGTTCTTTGTTATTTTTGAGTTTCGAAAAACTGTTTAAAATCACAATTTATGCCACCGAAGATATTACTGGGTTGAGTCGCGGACTAGGTCGCTCTCTTTAAGACGTTTCGCGGCACTGCCCAAATTGTGCAAGACAGACTATCAACCACGAAGTTCCCAGGATAAAACAGCCCAAATTCACTGTATCGGAGTTCCACTGCACTGTAGAAAATCGTTCTAGAATTACACCATCAATATGGCAGTTAAGTCATTCTCAATATGACGATAAAGTCATTCGCAATATGGTACTATGACCACTCATAAATTAAAGGAATGCGGCATAATAACCGCTCTAAAAACCGAAGGGACAGAAAGAAAGGGGAGAAGTGACTCGAAAATAGGCGAGCAGAATAAAAGAGAGAGAAAAGAGAAAGTTGAGAAAAACATCCAACTTTGGTGTGCTTTTCACAATAGATTGAAACTCATTATATAGTGATGGAAACAAACTAACATATGATTTCTAAGCAATGTGGAACTTTAGCATACTCAAAATAGGAGAGTTTTCCAATGTGGGAGTTCCAAAAAAAATTTATTTCCAATGTGGGACTTGAATTTAAAAAAAAACATGTTTCTTTCCACTTGAATTTACAAAAACAAATTCTTTCCAATGTGGGACTTCAACAACATATTATTATTATTTTTTTTTTTGTTTTGTTTTTCAATTCACATAATAACATATTATGTTCCAACAATCCCCCACTTGAATTTAAAAAAGTGTTTCTAAAATAGCGTCAAACGCTTCTATAAGATCGTGCATAAACAAAGGTGTCTCTTGACTTGAACCTTTGCATAGTAAGTAAGATTCAGATTCAACAAGAGTGACTCGTAGTCTTGAACTCTATCTCTGACATCAAACCCACACACAACCTTTTCGTAGGGTGTATTCTCAAAAGCCCGTGCATTAATGGCCCTGCACGTGTATCCCAGTATAGTGAACGATCTAGGAATTCTGCCTCAAAATTCCATAGGAAGCGACCTCACTTCCACATTCACATAGGTGAGTCTATCAAGAGTACTCCTGTAGCTAGGTACTCCACTCACATAGAGCATAGATCTCATTAAGAGTTTCTATTACCTCATCCTTTCATCGCTTCAGGAATCATGCTTCTCTGATTTATAATAGCACGTTCATCTCATATCACTTCACAACTCGTTATTACCCATTGAACCTAATTCTTGGGATCTCCAGTCTTTTAGGTCGGGTTACCATCATGAGTGACTCTATAGGCATTAGTCCCATCCTTTTGGATGTATTTATGACTTTCTCTCTAGCTAATCCTTTCGTCAAAGGATCTGCCAAATTTTCATCAGTGCGTACATGATCCACTATAACAACTCCTTTAGAAAGTAACTATCTAACAGTGTTGTGCTTACGAGGAATTTGTCGTCTCTTATCGTTTTAATAACGATTCTCAATCTTCGCAATAGTCGCGATACTATCGCAGTGGATCAGCACATCTGTCATAGGTTTTTCCCATAAAGGGATCTCAACTAGCAAGCATTTCAATCAGCTCACTTCTTCACTAGTAGTAGGTAGTGCTATCATTTCTGACTCGATAGTGGACTCAGCCAATATCGTATGTTCTTCAATTTCCAAGATACAACACCACCAGCTATACTAAGATATAGCCACTGGTTGCTTTGGAGTCATCTTATAAAATGTTCCAATCAGCAACACTGTATCCTTCAATGACGACAGGAAATCTTCGATAATGTAATCCGAGACTCATGGTCCTTTTTAGGTATCTCATGACTCTTTCGATAGCGTGCCAATGCTCCATACTAGGTCTACTGGTAAACCTGCACAACAGTCCCACGACGTAGGCAATGTCGGGTCTAGTACAATCAGTGGCATACTTAAGGCTGCCAATGATGCTCGCATATTCAATTTGTCTAACACCTTCACCAGTGTTCTTGAAAAGTTTCACACTTGAATCAAATGGTGTGCAAGCAGGTTTACAGTCAAAGTATTTATATTTTCTTTAGGATTGTTTCAACATAGTGAGACTAATCCAAAGAAATTCCATTTTCTGACCTAGTAATCTTGATTTCAAGGATTACATTCGTTTCTCCGAGGTCTTTCATATCAAAGTTGTTACATTTCAAATTTGTAGTAAATACATTTGTCACTTTCATTCACTTAAACTCATTCGATATAATCAACTTATCAAATTTTTCATATCATTTCTTAGGAGCTTGTTTAAGACCATACAGAGACTTATCTAACTTACAGACCTTGTCTTCTTACCCATGTATTACAAAACCTTTAGGTTGTTCCATATAGATTTCTTCTTCCAGGTCACCATTTAAAAAAACAGTTTTAACATTCATCTAGTGTATCACCAGGTTATGAATAGCCGCAAGTGATATGAGCACCATAATGGATGTTATTCTAGTGACTGGTGAAAAAGTGTCGATCAAATCTATATTTTCTCTTTGTCTAAAACCTTTGGCTACAAGGTGTGTCTTGTATTTATCAAGATATCCATCAGGTTTTAGTTTCTTTTTCAGAATCCATTTACAACCTGTTGATTTGCAACCATGAAGCAAGTCTACTAAATGTCATGTCTTGTTAGACTCTAGAGAATCCATTTCATCGTTTATAGCTTTTTGTCATAAATCTGCATTCAATGATGACAAAGCTTCTTTAAGATTTGCATGATTCTTTTCTAAATTATAGGCCATATATTCAGGTCCATAATCTTTAGCAACTCTTACTCTCTTACTCCTTCGAGTTTCTGTTTCGCCTTGTTTGTTATTTTCAGTGCTTCTTGTCACAGGAACTTGATTGGGTCAACTGCCCCCACTATTTCTCCATTTGAAAGGGAGTTTATTTTCATAGAAGTCAACATCATTTGACTCTATGATCACTTTTGCATTTAGGTCATAAAACCTATACGCTTTGTTCTTTACTGCATACTCAATGAATACACATTCATAGGCTCTACTGGCGAGTTTAATTCGCTTGGGATCGGAGATTCTGACATAAGTCAGACAACCCCAAGTTTGAAAATAAGACAAGTTCAGTTGTCTTTTCTTCACTATCTCATAAGGAGATGTTTTGTTTTTAAATTTAGAAACTCTATTCAAAACATAGCAAATAAGCAATATATATTCCTCACACCAATGAGATGCAACACTAGAGTTAAACATACTAGCAACAACTAGTTCAATAAGAGTTCTATTCTTTCTTACAACATTACCATTCACTTCAAGCAATTATGGTGCAATTGTTCCAATTATAATTCCAGACAATTTATAAAATTCATTAAACAAACTAGAATCATACTTAGAACCTCTTAATCTTTCTACTAAATTGATTTTCAATTTCAGTTACAAAGATTCTTAACATGTCAAGCTTTTCATTTTTATTTTTCATTTGATATACAAAAGTATAGACAGAACAATCATCAATAAAAGTAATGAAATAAAGTTTTTCATTTCTTGTTAACGTCCCATCAAGTTCACATATATCAAAGTGTAATAAATCTAAAGACTCAGATTCTCTAACTACAAATTTATGTGAACTCCTTTTTTTTAATTTTTTTTTAATTTTAGCTTAACTACAAAAATCACATTTTTCAAAATCATTCATAGATAACTTACTTAAGTTTGAAATCAAATGTGTTCCTATATCCTTATCAAAAACAACAAAGTGATTGTAAAAGAAAGTTGTGCTTTCATTAAAGTGTTGTATCTAAGATAGTAGTGTTCTATCTTTGAAAGTTTGTTAGAAAATTGTAGCCAAGGTCCCAGGGTGAGGACTTGTACATATTCTGACAGATAGTGAAGAAAATCTCTTGTGGTGAGCAAGAGGACTGGACGTACCCTTGGTGATTAGGGGAACCAGGATAAATCTGTTGTGTTCTTTACATTACTGCCATTTACATTATTTTTACTATCCATAAGCGCAAAAATCAATCACTATAATTTTAAAAACAATCAAAATAACCAAACACCTAATTCACCCCCCCTCTTAGGTGCATATCTGATCTTACAATTGGTATTAGAGCAGGTTCAAGGTAATTTACTCCTTGATCAAACAACTCATGGCTTCCGCACTACCAGTTTTCAGAGATGGTGGCAGCAGTAACAAACCACCATGTTTCGTCGGTGAACACTACGATTTCTGGAAAATCCGCATGCAAGCATACCTTGAGGCACAGGGAGACGAAATATGGGATGCTGTCGAAAATGGTCCATACATTCCAACAACAGTCATCAACAACAAAGAGGAAATTAAAATAAAGAACTCTTGGACCGATGACGATAAAAGAAAGGTGCTATTCGATAAAAAGGCTAAAAACATTCTACAATCAGCACTTGGTATGGACGAATTCTTCCGCATATCTCACTGTAAAACAGCCAAGGAAATATGGGACACATTGGAAGTAACCCATGAAGGCACCATAGAGGTAAAAAGATCCAAACTAAATACACTTTCTCAAGAATATGAATTATTTCGTATGCAGCCTGGAGAAACCATACTAGACATGCAGAAACAATTCTCCCACTTGACAAATCATTTGACAGCCCTCGGAAAGGTCTTCTCCAACGATGAATTGAACCTGAAAGTATTACGATCACTAACGAGGGCATGGCAACCAAAGGTGACTGCGATATCAGAAAAGAAGAGTTTGTCCAAAATGTCACTTTCTGCATTATTTGGCAAACTACAAGAGCATGAAATAGAACTTGGACGATTAGAGCAAAATGAAACCCAAGAAAAGAAAAGCAAAAATATTGCTCTAAAGACCGAATCAAAGGAAGTAGTCAAAGAAGAAATTTCTGATGACGAAGAAAACATCAACCTCCTTGTCAAGAAATTCGGCAAATTTCTTAAAAATAACAGAAGTTTCAAGAAGAAGAACTTCAGAAAGAAAGATAGCACGACCAACCAAAACTTCACATGCTTTGAATGTGGAAAACAAGGACATATTAAAGCAGATTGTCCAGATCTCATCAAAAAGAGTGTCGGTAAAAGAAAAGACTTCAAGAAAGCATATATAGCATGGGAAGATAACGACATAAGTTCAACATCAGAAACTGAAAGTGATGAATGCGCAAATGTTGCACTAATGGCATCACATCACTCCGATGACGAAGAGGGATGCTCACAAAGTACTTCAAATTTATGGTACTTAGATAGTGGGTGCTCCAAACACATGACGGGAGACATAACAAAATTTTCAGCATTGACCCTTGAATCAAAAGGACATGTAGTATATGGAGATAATAACAAAAGGAAGATCCTAGGCATTGGAAAAATTGGAAAAGCACCTTCTCCAACAATTGAAGATGTTCTTTATGTGGAAGGCCTAAAGCACAATTTGATAAGCATCAGCCAGTTATGTGACAAAGGACACAAGATAGTCTTCAACAAGGAAGAGTGCATCATTCAAAATGCAGCAACAAGTGAAATCCAATTTATCGGTAAACGTTTCAAGAATATTTTTATACTTAATCTTGATGATCTATCCTTGAAAATGAAATGTCTTTTGGTAAGCGACAACAATGATGCATGGTTATGGCATAAAAGAATTGCTCATATTCACATGGATCATTTAAACAAACTTGTCAAACATGATCTTGTTGTCGGATTACCAAAAATGAAATTTGTCAAGGATAAATTATGTGCTGCATGTCAAAAAGGTAAACAAACGAAAACTTCTTTTAAAGCCATAAATGCTATATCTACTACAAGACCACTTCAATTGATACACATGGATTTGTTTGGTCCATCAAGAACTAAAAGTCTTGGTGGAAATTCATACGGACTAGTTATTGTTGATGACTTTTCAAGGTACACATGGACCTTGTTTTTGGCAAACAAAAACGAAGCTTTTAAAGCTTTTAAAAATTACGCCAAACTAGTCCAAAATGAACAATCATCCAAGATTGTATCGATTAGAAGTGATCATGGTAGAGAATTTCAAAATACCTTATTTGAAGAATTCTGTGAAGAAAATGGAATTTTCCACAATTTTTCTGCACCAAGAACACCTCAACAAAATGGGGTGGTTGAGAGAAAGAACAGGTCCTTGATAGAACTTGCAAGAACAATGTTAAGTGATTCAAATCTACCAAAGTATTTTTGGGTAGATGCTGTAAACACGGCATGCTATGTTACTAACAGAGTAAACATTCGACCTATTCTTAAGAAGACTCCGTATGAACTATACAAAGGTAGAAAGCCTAACATCTCTCACTTCCACATCTTTGGATGCAAGTGTTTTGTGCTAAATAATGGAAAAGATAATCTTGAAAATTCGATGAAAAGGCAGATGAAGGTATATTTATTGGGTATGCATTATCTAGTAAAGCTTTTAGGATCTTTAATAAAAGAACTTTAATTGTAGAAGAATCAATACATGTTACTTTTGATGAAACTAACCCCTCGAAAGAGGATAAAGCTATTTCTTTTGATGATGATGATATTGAAAGTAGTGATCCACGTAAAGAAGATCCAATTGATCAACCGAGTCAAGAAAATGAAGTCGACATGGAAAAGGAAACCAATGAACTCCCAAAGGAATGGAGAACCCATCGATATCATCCGATTGATAACATCATTGGTGATATCAACAAAGGAGTTACAACTAGACTCAAATTGCAAGATGCATGTTTAAACATGGCATTTGTCTCACAAATCGAACCTTCCAAAGTTGGTGAAGCACTAAAAGATGATCAGTGGATACTTGCAATGCAAGAAGAGCTTAACCAATTCGAAAGAAACGAAGTATGGGAACTTGTTCCTAATCCAGGTGACAAACACATAATTGGTACAAAATGGGTATTTAAAAATAAACTTGACGAAAATGGCATAGTTGTTCGCAACAAAGCAAGATTGGTCTCCCAAGGATACAATCAAGAAGAAGGAATCGATTTTGATGAAACATTTTCTCCGGTCGCAAGGTTAGAAGCAATACGGTTACTACTTGCTTATGCCTGTTCTATGAACTTTGAATTATTTCAGATGGGTGTGAAAAGCGCATTTCTAAATGGATACATCAATGAAGAAGTATATGTCAAGCAGCCACCCGGCTTTGAAGACTTCAAGAATCCTACACATGTATTCAAACTAAGGAAAGCTCTCTATGGTCTAAAACAAGCACCAAGAGCTTGGTACGATAGATTGAGTGCCTTCCTGTGTGAAAGAGGCTTTGAAAAAGGGAAGGTTGACAAGACATTATTTATTAAACGAAATAATGGTCACACCTTGTTGGTCCAAATTTATGTTGACGATATCATATTCGGTTCAATAAACAATGAAATATGTGAGGAATTCTCATTGATGATGCAAGGTGAATTTGAAATGTCCATGATGGGAAAATTAAACTATTTTCTTGGTCTTCACATCAAACAACTCAAGCATGGCATCTTCATCAATCAAGCAAAATATTGCAAAGAATTGCTAAAACGATTTGACATGGAAAAATGCAAGGAGAGTGCAACTCCCATGGGCTCCGGAACATATGTTGATAAAGATGAAACTGGTGCATCTGTAGATATTTCAAAATATCGAGGTATGATTGGCTCTTTATTATATCTAACGCCCAGTCGGCCAAATATCATGTTTAGTGTTTGTCTATGTGCAAGATTTCAAGCAGATCCGAAAGAATCACATCTTGTAGTTGTCAAACGAATCATGAAATACTTAAACGGCACCATCAATGTTGGACTATGGTATCCTAAAGGTAACATCTGTAGTCTCGTTGGATATTCATATTCAGATTATGCAGGATGTAAAACAGACCGTAAAAGCACAAGCGGCACTTGTCATGTACTGGGCAATGCACTCGTGTCTTGGTCATGTAAAAAGCAAGCATGTGTCGCACTTAGTACTGCTGAAGCCGAGTACATAGCGGCAGGAAGTTGTTGCGCACAAATCCTATGGCTCAAGCAACAACTATGTGATTATGGAATTGATCTTGGATGCATTCCACTACGATGCGACAACACTAGTGCAATCAATATCTCAAAGAATCCAATCATGCATTCTCGGACCAAACACATTGATATACGACACCACTTCTTGCGTGATCATGTGCTTAAAGGCAATGTTGAAGTAACCTTTGTGGATACACATAACCAACTTGCAAACATCTTCACTAAACCACTTCCTAAAGACTCCTTTTTCAAAATACGACGCGAACTCGGCATCTTAAGTGAAAGTGATCTTTAAACGTCAGGTAAACTGCTATTATCATGGCAAAGGTATGGTTTAATTATTGTCTTCACATGTTTCCATGATATTTGATTTAGTTGACTATTTGAATTAAAAATGTTATCAATATGTTAATCCTTGCCTTCACATATTAGAATTTAGTTAACTATGTTTACATGTTATTTATATGATTATATTAAGTTTATGTTATGTTCTGCTTGATAAAATCATGTCTGTTTCCAAAATCTGGAGGTCGTAGCCGAATACAATCAATCTGTATTCGAATACAGATGATTCTGGAAATCTGTATTCGATTACCATCTTTATGTATTCGAATACAGATTCGCATTTTTCTGTCATATATAAAGCCTTGACAGTCAGTAGGCGAATACACCTCCCTCTTTCCCTGCGAACTCGTATTCTGTCTCTGCGAACTTCATCCTCATCTCTGCGCATCAATCTTCAACAGAACTGGTTCGCGCCTTCAAGCTTGCCTTACCAAAGGTTGATTTCTTTCAATTAACTGCTGCGAAACCACTCTTCCAGTTCTTCAGATTCACGAAACTCCACAACCCTAACTCTCAAATTCAGATTCACGATTTCACAAAACCCTAAATTGGATTCGCGAATTCTCCTTTCATTCCCTTTCCAACTCAGTTTGAATTCCGAACCCTAAAACCTTCAACAACATGTCAAACATCTCCACCACTGTTGAAAACGCACGCAAGCGTGGACCTCGCACCAAGCATGCAAGCTTAGGTCCTTCCAAGCGTCGCTCAAAGAGTATCAGCGTCACGGATTTGTCTCGTCTTCTGCATTCTCCCGAAGAAATTACCCGGTTTCGCACACTGTACTCCGACAAAAGGCTCATCATTCCAAAATTCGGTACTTTAGATTCTTTCTCTGCCTTTCAATTTCCAGATTTACTTAGGGCTCAACATGTTGAGGACTTTATTGCTTACAAAGGCCCTATATATCCTGATTTAGTTCGAGTCTTTTATTGTAATCTTCGCCGGGATGGCAAAATGTTAATTTCACGTGTCAAGGGAATCACTATTGAACTTGATTCTCATACTATTGGTGACATTTTGAAAATACCTGATCACGGTCAGAAACTCAGTCCGACTAATTTATGCAAATGGCATAATATCTCGAAACATGATGCTTATGCAGCTCTGTGTCGCTTTGACAAACAAACCATAGAACGCAAGCAACTTCAGGCTAGCTCCACCTTTGCAAGACAAAGATTTAGTGTTGGAAACTTGACTGTCGACTTTCGTCTGCTTCATTATTTCTTGAGTTACATTTTGGTTCCTAAGGCCGATAACTATTCTCAACTTTCTGAGTTTGAACTTCAGATTCTATACTTCATGAATGACGGTCTTCCTCTTAACTGGGCATATTTTGTTAAGTCAGTCATGTTTGTCTCCCGGGAAGCTGTTGGATTGCCCTATGCTAAGGAAGTTTCTCGCATACTTGAACATTTTGGGGTAGATTTTTCTGAGGAGGTTGTGTATACCGTCATGAAAATCGTTTGGAGTGAACCGCTGCAAAAATACATCCATCAGAGTGATATCGGTCAGGCATCTGCTAGTGCTCCTACAGATGATGCTGCTGACGATCCTGCATCTGATGATGATCAAGTTTCTAACCGCATGATTATGGATAAACTTGACTCTCTTCAGACCTGCTTCTCCGGATTTACCGCTTCGGTCGATGCTCGCTTTCAAGATCTCGAATCCACCATCGCTACCAATCACGACAGCTTGGTCCACGAGATGTGTATCATCGCCGATAAACTCGATCACTTCCATCTACCTCCAGATCGTCGCTGACTTGTCTTTCGTTTCCTAGGACTAGTTAGTTTTTTGTACTAGGATTGACCTTCCTACTATTTTGCTTAAGCTGTAATCGTTGTTTCCGTAATCGTTGTATGACTTTTTGAATTTATGACTTTTATGACTTTATGACTTTCTGAAACTATGACTTTTATGATTGTATCTGCTTATTTGTCTTCAATATGCTCTGTCTTGATTTATGATATGTTCAAACTATTCCTTTCCTGTTGATGGTATTCTTCTTTTTGATCATGTCAAAAGGGGGAGAAATTTTGTGTATTTTGTTGCTTGTTGTTGTCCGGTAAAAACTTATCTGTAGGTACTCAAAAACACATATTGCAAAAATTACGGGGGAGTACAATACGCCTACATTACGAGGGAGTCGTCAACAACAACAGCTGGTTTTGTCATAATCAAAAAGGGGGAGAATGTAAAAATACGTTTTTGATTATACACAAAAACCAATGGTGCCACAACAACAAAAAGAAGAATTCCTCCAAATCATTTTCAAACCACTTGATGAAATTACAAATAAATAGATTATATAAAGGTAAAATAATTCAAGTCATAATTCAAATACAAGAGAACCTTAATTACTTTGCATATGCATAAATAATATTTTCAAAAGTCCAAAATAATATTTTCAAAATATTAAAATCTTTATTTTTGACAAAAATTAATATCGTATTCGAATACAGCAATCTTGTAGTCGAATACAAGATAAAAACATGGCTAAGTCAGAGAGTTGGCCATCTCATCTGTATTCGACTACACAGTGAAAATTTTGAATGCTTTTTAACGTTGCAGCAAGTCGTATTCGAATACAAATATCTTGTAGTCGAATACAAGATAAAACATGGCTAAGTCAGAGAGTTGGCCATCTCATCTGTATTCGACTACACAGTGAAATGTTTGAAAATTTTTAACGTTGCAGCAAGCTGTATTCGAATACAGAAATATGGTAGTCGACTACAACTGCAAGCAATGCAATTTTTCAGCTTTGAATTCAATTTAAAACATTGCAATTCGTTCTCAAACCTCTTGGATCAAAGGCCACGAATCTAAAGAGTTGTTTGAGGACTATAAATAGGTTATAACTTCATTTTCAAATTACCAATTCAAATTACACAATTTCAAAGACTTTGAACTAAATTTTCTAAATTTTTCTAAGTCTTTTTCAGAAGTTCAAGTATTTGCATATCATTTTCATATCCTTAAGGTTCTCAAAAGTACTTGAATAGATCTTGAATTATACTACCTTCATTCTATTCCTATATCCTTATCAAAAACAACAAAGTGATTGTAAAAGAAAGTTGTGCTTTCATTAAAGTGCTGTATCTAAGATAGTAGTGTTCTATCTTTGAAAGTTTGTTAGAAAACTGTAGCCAAGGTCCCAGGGTGAGGACTTGTACATATTCTGACAGATAGTGAAGAAAATCTCTTGTGGTGGCAAGAGGACTGGACGTACCCTTGGTGATTAGGGGAACCAGGATAAATCTGTTGTGTTCTTTATATTACTGCCATTTACATTATTTTTACTATCCATAAGCGCAAAAATCAATCACTATAATTTTAAAAACAATCAAAATAACCAAACACCTAATTCACCCCCCCCTCTTAGGTGCACATCTGATCTTACAAAATATAACTTCCAATAGGCGAAAAAAAAAAAAAAGTCCAACAAAACTATTAAAATGAATTTTTTTTACAAAGAATGTGAAAAACAAAAAATTTGCATCATTGAAAGTCCTACGTCACACGACTTTTACCTAGAGAAAGATAAAGGAACCAATCATCATTGGAAAATTGGGTAGTGAATCTTATACTAAGACTTCTATTCCAACAAATATAAGTGAATCAATGAGAATAGAGTTCATAATTTATTAGCAGCAACAACAACCATCCACCCTCTTCTTTTTCTCTTCATTGGGAAATTATTATTTTTCTATGGCTAAGGATGAGTAGGAACAAGAAGATATTTCTAGGTGTTTGATGTTATTGTCCAAAAAATTATATCTACAAAGATGTTTTTGCTTTGGTGACAGAGTCTCTTTAGTAACAACTCAACAAAATCACTTGTACCAATGTTGTTACGAGTAAGTTGAACAAGGGTGTGAAGTTGAAATTTGTCAAATGTTTAGAGTAAGATGAATAGAATAATATAAAAACACAAGAGACTAATTGAAACTTAAAAAATATGTGTACATATAAAATTCTATTATTTATATTTTAATATTTTATTTTTACTCTCTTGTTAAAAATTTATAGTTGCGTCTAATCTCATAGTTAGAGTCAACACAAATATCAATATGTTTTTCTGTTTTCCAAATTCAAACATATGGAATTTTCTAATTATTAAAAATACACATTAAATATTTAGAATTTGCTGACACCTACCTATTTTTTTAGAGTATATTAGTAGGTCATAACAAAATATTAATTAAACACACTCAAATGTGTAGTTTCCTAAAAATTCTTTTTAAAAGACATGCAAGTGATCTATGTTAATTTACAAATCTTATA
>JBBPBP010009777.1:38606220-38639061 GCA_037974735.1 Cicer chorassanicum
AATTAGTGAATATATTTAGCAAACCCTTAAATATTTAGCTATTTTCATTACTTTGTCAATTAATTAGTTCCACTCTTTGGTGTAGTATAATTAGATATTATGTTAGATTATTTAGTTCAAATTTTTTACAATTTTACCTGGCATTATTCTATTCCAAGAGATAGACATTATATGAATTTATTCCAAGCTTCTTCAAATGTTGTACGTCCTCCTACAAAAAATATAAATAAAATAATTCAAAAAAATATATAACACATTATTTAAGATATATATTTTTCTTTATTACACTGCCTATCTATTTGATGTAATATCCATTAGTTATAAGGTTGACGTGCTTTTCAATCTACATCTAAACGGAGTAATAACGTTAGCTTGATGATTGAAGTTGATAATACTGACTATAATAATATTCATCAATAATGAATAAAAAATCTATTTATAAAAAAATAGTTTATATAGTTAGTGAACTTACCTTATATCGTTTGTAATGATCGATCTTTGTGGAAAATTTATCAGTATCTACATATACATCTGATTATAGAGAAAACAAATTATAAATTATTGGAATTGACGAAAAACTAATTATGACTAAAAGTTGATATGCTATCAAAATACTAGCTAATAGATACATATTCCAAGATGGATAGAAAAAATAGAATTATCCACCGAAATTGGGGATATCATATAATAAATTGACCCATAAATTATTTTCTTTGTCACTAAATCTATAAATTTATTTTATATATAAAAATAAAATTATATACTTCGAACCTTTGTGACGACTAACTATATCATCCCATAGACCAATAGACCAAGTCCTCTTCCTCCTTCAAGAGATCCTCCTTCAATCTAATGTTACCAAAATACTTGTTAGTATTGAATTAGCTTATTCTACTTTTATTTCAAAAGAACGATAACATTTATTTATTTCACACATTAAAAAACGATGATTAATAAAAGAGAAAAAAAATATAATTTTTTTAAATTATCTTTATTTGTCATTGATGTATTTTATTAATCATAAATACAAAGTAGAGAAAAATAACTTAAGAGTAATATATATAATATTACTTAGAGAATACAATTGGAAGAAAAGATTAATTTCTATGCATATGTTAAATTTTTTATACATATATTCAATCAAATCACATTATAGTGTCACTTTCTTATGTTAATTCTTAAAATATCGCCAACAAAAGTTACATGGAGTAGTTTGCTTGAATGCATTTGTAAAAAAATAATTATATGGTGTGTGTATACAAATTAATTTCTTGAAAAACAATTAAAATTGTATTAAAAATAAAAAGTAGCATTTTTTTGAATACTTTATTTTACAAATATAACGGTAATTCAAACAGTGTAATTTTAAACTATTAAATATATATATATATATATATATATATATATATATATATATATATATATATATATATTACGACTTTTTACTATGTACTTGAAGCGCAGAAGATCCGGTACCAAATAAAAATCCAGATGTAAATGACGTCCGATCCGGAAAACTTGGGGAATTTATAAATTTCAATAGAAAGTCATATGGTTTAGTTGCAGCTGCTTCTGCGATCTATATATTCAGCAATTTCACGTTGATTAATGTATATTATAATGGAGTAATTACTACTCAATATTATTGTATCTATGTCTAAAACTTAATATTAAGTTATGTACAAAAAATCAGGAGTACCTTTGAAGCATATAAGTCTTGATGAGTAAGTTTCAGCTTGGGAATTAAAACTGTAATAGGAACATCGTTACAATAAAACCAATGGTAATGAGAAACGTTAATCAATGCATATTCAAAAATGAAGATCATACTTTACTTGCAATTAATAAGGGTTCTTTTGCATTCATCAATTCAAAATAAAGTGTTTTTTGTGATTAAAAATGGTTGTTCCTATGGAATGAAATATATTAAAAAATTATAATTAAAAAATTAATGTTTCAAATTTTAAATTAAGACTACATACATTAATTTTTTAATTATTTTTTTATTTATATTTTATTTTGGATGAAATATTCTATTTTGCATTAACAAGTATTATTTTAACATATAAAAATATTCTACAATAAGAGCTTTTTTGTTTTTTCTATGTGATATTAATTATCTTTTTCAAATTTATCTATAAATTAATATTGTCCCTGTCACTTTAAAGTCATTATATTTTATTTTACATTTATTATAATGATTAACAATGTTAATAAGCAAAAACTAGAAGAATTTATAGCATAAATGTTTATTAAGTGTTTTTTTCTTCTTAAATAGTATAATTAATTACCACCAGAATTTCACACATAACTCTGAGGTCTTAAACTAGGACTTAAAAATGTTTATTTATTAAGTTATTTCTAAAATAAAAGATTAAATAAAGTTAAATTATTTTATATAAACTATAAGCTATTTTTACAAACTACTTTTTTTTTATCAATCTTTTCATAAGTTATTTATGAGTAGAGTTTGTGAAAATTTCCAAAATTGTGTTTATATAAGGTATATTACTATTCATGTAAGGCATTTTTTTTAAAGAAGATTGTTAATTCAAAAAGCAATAAAAGCAAATGTTCAAACCTTGTGCCTGAGCTGAAATGTTGGAAAGCAAAACAAGGGACAAAATTGCAAGAATAGTTTTAGAAGTTCTCAAAGATGGAAAAATCTCCATTTTTTGCAATCAAAGAGAATTCTGTAATTTGGTTATAGAAAAACCACAATTGTTATCATACTATATATATAGTGGAAAAACTAAAAAACAACCTAGCTTCGGTGCTTATTTATGACAACCTAAACAAAAATATTCCAACGAAAATCTATAGTTGTATTATTTTGAGATTTCTTTGACTCTTGAGGAATACAAATCTTGATTTCTATAAATAGATTTTCCAACGGTAACACTGAAGTTATTAACATTAGTATATATAATCATTATCATTCTTATTTCTAATTCTAAAAATGAGTGTCAATATTTGTCCTATGAAATTATATGTAATTATAATCTATTAGTTGAAATTTTTTTTTTCTTTTATAAATGAGATAATATAATTACCACAAAATTTAACAGTTAAATTAATTTATTAAAGATTAAAGTAATTAAGAAATCCTTATTTATTTATATGATTTGTATTTTTTTGGGGTCAAGGATGAAACATTAGAGAATTTAGAAATAGGCTAGAAAGTCTAATTCTAAAGTGAAAACACATAGCTCACTAAGGGAATCCACAATGAAAGGTGATTTACCTATTTAGCACCAAGTTAAATACTCCTTTATTGTAGAGAAGGTTTTTGGATGCTTATAGTGAAGGGTGATTATGCAAAAATTATTTTTCTTCATTTTTTTGTGGGACTTATACAATAAATTATATAAAATAAATGATTTGTTGAAATGTAGTTATTAGTAAATTTTTTGAGGTGTTGAACTGGAGAAATTTTATGCTTATTAAGGATTGTCGTTAAAAAATTATAAAATAAGTAATGTGTAGAAGTGAGACTCGTTTAAGTACTCAAACACGAGTATTCTATTCTGGATGTTCTAAAACACATGGTCTCACCACTACAAATTTCAAAAAACTTTCTCCCACACTGTTACATGAGAGAAAGTCAAGAGAGACCAAAGGAAAAACGAGAAAACACCTGATTCTTTTAATTCCTCAAACAATAGAGACTCGTGTAATCTAACTCATTCCTTCTCCATTTAAACAACCTTCTTATTAGTTCAAGAGAAAGAAAGGAAAGAAGAGAAAGAAGATGTGGAAGAAAAGTGTTTGGTCGTACTCTTGAAAGAGATAGAAATCAAGTTTTTTTTGTCTAATCTTTTCTTGAGGTAACATAGAAACTCATCTATAAAACCTCTTTAGGGTGTGCATAGATTTTCCATTTAAATTGAATGATTGAAAAAAATAAGTTCTCTTTATCTCCATAATTGCATGTTGAAATTAAAATATGATTTAGGGTACAAATTTCTAGTATTTTGTATCGTGGGTTTCTTACCAACCTCATGGAAATGTGCTATGCTCAGTTACTAGGAAACTCTCTTACTTTCTTTTCAACTATGTCATTGTTTCGGACACCAATTTAGACTATTTGTTTGATCATTGATAAATATCTTGACGTGAACACTCAAGATTTGGGTAAACCACCATTAGTCTCAGAAAATGTAGGACACTATTACTTTAGTCTTTGACTTAGCTAAAAATTCAAATTAGTTATTGAATTATCAAAACGTAAATCAACTTAGTTTCAGACATCATAACTGTCAAGGACTATATCGACAATAAGTATCTTTAGAAGCTTTTATGATAGTAACTTGTATCTTTCGGGGACTATTTTGATAATGAATCACCAATATGAATTTTTGTCGAAATCAGAATCTAAAATAATAGTACCCTACAATTTTAAGGATTAAAACAATGATTTATCCCTCAAGATGTACAAGTTTGTTTGTAACTACTTTAAATTGCAATTAAGTTATGAAGTTGTGAATTTTATGGCAATGCAGATTTATATATTAGGAGAACATGGCGATACCTCAATCACAATATGGTTTGGTGTTAGCATTGGAGGTATGCCAGTTCTATGCTTTTTTAATGACGCAACATATTGACTAATAAAAAAAGAGTTTGGAGAGCATTCATCATGAAGTTATACATAGGAAGTACAAATTGATTCATCTAAAGGGATATATACCTCAGATTCAAAGGAGTTGGACTTGTAGTTAGAGCCATATCCGATGGTGGAACAAACATTATTTTTGAGTATTGTTATTTTTTCAAATCATCAACTCCGTTATTTTTATCATCTTTTTCAAAAACTCTAGCAATCTTACTAGAGGTTTTTTTTAATAAGAACACGTTCAATAATTCAAAATTTAAATCTACTTTCACTATTATTCTTGGATAGTGATCAAGAGTCATCTTCATGACATTCTTTTTCCTTCATTATAGTTTTATCCTTTCAAGTTTCCTTCATAAAGTTTTTAACAAAACAAGTGCTAGTCCTTTTGTCTATTTCCTTGACGTTTAGCATAGTTCCCCAAATTTGTTATTTTTTCATTTTATTAATACTATTTATTAAAATGCTGCAAATATAGATTATAATTTCCGTATCAACTTAATTGATATGTAATTTTTACAATGTGATATCTCTGCACTCTAACTTTTGTTATAAAAAAATACCATGCAACCAAATCTAATTAAGGCTAGAAATAAGCATGCTGGATTAAGTTTAGATTAAAATATGTCCTCCAACAAAATTTACGGAAAAACACCGGAAACCAAATTTCCAAAAATCTGTTGATCTCACAGCTCATAATAACCTATTGATTCTTCGTTGCTAAAATTAACAATATATAAATGTAAATTATAAATAATATACTCAAAATATATTGCTCGTGGATTTGGTTAAGTGGGAGGGATAATGAATAATTGTCTTTTAGATTTAATACACAAACATTCATTTGTGCAACTCTATGTAATAATACAATTTTCTAGAATACTTTTTTTCTTTAATTATCTACTGACCTAATCTAATCCAACCCAACTTAGTAATAATCGAATTGGTTTAATTTGGTTTGAATAGAGATTTACAGGTTAGACACTTAAGCCAACATGTGCACCTCTAACTTTCCGCTATTTATATCTTTATTTAGTTATTTATAATATGTTTATATTTGCATGTGTTTATATGATAAATTTGTTATTAGTAGTTAGAGGGTAGGAAAGTAAGTTTTTTTAGTATTTTTATACAATTAGTTTGTAGATTAAAATATAGAGCGTATATATAATTTTATAGAGATGAGTCTCTTATTTAATTTCAATTTTAGATGAACACACTTTTAAATTTAAATTTTTTAATTGAGATTATCTCAACAATTTCTTAGAGAGTATATGATAATTTTTTAAAAAAAAATTCTTGAACCATTTTGGTACAAGTATTAAGATGTGATCTTTTATTTTAAAATTTTCTCAACCATTTGTTTAAAGTAACATTTTTTATGGTATAATTTAAAGTAACCTTATTTAGTAGATTTTTTTTGTTTGATTGCTTTCTCCTTTTAAATAGGGGTTGAAAATAAGTCAAGATGACTCGAATTTGATTGAGTTTAACTTAACTCATTAAATATTTATATGACTTAAAACTTAATTTGAATTCAATATGGATTTTTTATTTTAACTTGAACTCAACTCGATCAAAGCTAGCTAGCTAGCAACCCAGTTAGATTTGTTAATTAGTTCAATTTACATAATTCAAAAATAAAAAATAAATCTTTGATAAATCAATTTAATTGTAGTTTTTGAATAAAATAATTGCTTAGTTAAAAAATATAAATATAAATTAGGTCTATAAAATTTTATATTTTTAACATAAAATTAATTAGGGTTAAACAAGTTTTTCGTCCCTATAAAATTTTGAAATTTTCATTTTTAATCCTTGTAAATATAAAAATCACATATTTTAGTCCTTACAAAATTATTCTACATATTGTTTTAGTTTTTGGTGAAACGAAATATCTTTCAACTTTTAAATTTTTGAATGATATTTTGCAAGCATGTTTAGAACTGAAGGTGCAAACACGAGAAAGGGAGTTGAATTGTGTTTGACAAAGTTGATAACTTTTTGCTAATTTGATGACGACTGGTTAATTTTTATGAATTACTTGGATAAGAAACAATTCGATTCAGAGGGAGCAAACAATAAAAACATAAATAATTTGACACATATATTTATCATAGTTCACCACTAACTTGGCTACATCCAGTCCCCTCATTCAGAATGCTTTAATCCACTAATTTAATTATCTTAAATTACAAAGCACCTGACCCTCCAAGCTAGTCTTCCCAAACAGCCTGACAACCTCATACTTTTGAGTAACTAACCACATTGGCCCTACAAGCCAAGTCTTCTCCTAACAACCTGAGAAACTCAAATTGAAGAAGGAACTAAACCACTATCGGGTTGGAGACAAAAGATTGGAACTTGGGTAGTTGCTTCTAATAAAGCTGATAATAATAATAACTCTTACACTCTAAGAAAATAACACTCAGATAATATTTCTAACCTGAACAATTGTTTCTCTATTTGAACGCTAAGATGAATTTGAAATTTTGAGTTTGAGTTCTTCTACTCTTTTCTGCTTTTCGATGATTTTCTTCTTCAGCCTTAAGTATCTGTTGAAGTAGCAATGTCAATTACAAGAAATGGGGGGTTTGAATTGTGATTGTTTTAAAATTTTGATTCGTGTGCTTAATTTAAATTAACCCAAGAATGATCTTGGTTTGATAAACAATAAAAGGACAACGCTCTTCGTTAGTAATATAACAATAAAAATTTCACGATGTGATCAGTGCTAAGTGAGTGATAAATAAATGGAGATAAAGGAAAGAGAATTCACACATGAATATATCTTGGTTCACCCAAAGTGGGTTACGTCCAGTCCTCACAACCGTGAGATTTTCACTATGCACTTCAGAACTAAGAATGTTCTCCTTCACACCTTTTCTCTTGATCACACCTTGATCAATTAAATCTTCACCTTTCAACCTAGAAAGGATTTTTACAAACACACTCAATCTAACATAAAAACATAGACTTGAGTTACGAATTATGTGTATGATAAAAGTGTTTGGGATCTTGAAACTTCTCAACACATGGTTGAGATAAAAGAAAGACAAACTTAGTAAATAATGATCCACAAATATGGTGAAGAGAGCTGGAGTTTGCTTGAAGAGTTTTTAACTTGTTTTTGCTTGAACAAGTGTTGGTAGATTTGTAAATTGAACTATTGCCTTCATCTTCCAATTGATCTTCAATTTATAGATGATAAAAGAATTTGAATATTCATTTTAAAATGAATATATCCATTGGACACACTTCTCAAGTGTCAGATATATTTTAAAGCAATTAAACATGTGTTTATATTACTGTCCAGAACGTTCTTGACAACTGAAGAACATTCTTGATTTTGGGTCTCATGGAAAACGTGAATGAGTGAGTGAATGAGTTGTCACATGTCAGTTGGTACTATTTTGAGTCAGATTTATGCATAACTTTATGCAGAATATTGTAAGTACAATGTACTTGTGCTCTTGCTCACAACTAATCAATTTGGAGATCAATCTTGAGGTTATTTTCCTCTTTTGGGCATTTAACTCGAGTTATGGACTTCACCATTGATTTGAGCAGTCTTGATACTTTTTAATATGTGGTTTAAACTATGGAAAATTATTTGTTTTAATTTTGCCTTTTAAAAGAATATAACCATAATGTTCTTTTGTAAAACAAGAACATTCTTCGTTTCTATTTTGTATGAGTGCTGGATTTTGACAGCTACTATGTGTCAGTCTAGAAGTCGTCAAAATGGGCTAGCCCAAATGGGTCGACCCGCCCAGCCTGCTAAAACACTGGGCTTGGGCCTAAAAATTTCAGCCCAAATTTTTCAGGGCTTTTGAGCTTGGTCCGAATAAACCCATTAGGGTTAGCCCGTATGGGTACCGAGTAGCCCGCATAATCAATTAAAAAAAATAAAAATAGTAAAATTGGTCTTAAAAAAAAAGGCTCGAACAAACAAAAATTAACTTGGGTCGGTTCCAATTTTTTTTAAGAATTCAAAAAGACACAACAAACCTTATTTTGAAGGGAAATGTAACGACACTCTGACATACAAACTCTTGGTCTCACTCATCTCACTCCACGGACACAACATACGGCTGTGACTAATTCTAGTTGTTTCCAAAATAATTACATTCACTCCAAAGCAGTGAGTCGGGCGACGACACCCATCTCATCGTCAATCATCCTTCACAACATCATTCCTTCTCAGCATCAGCTTCATTGTGTCATCTCCTTGCGTCATCGATCTCATCGTTACTACTACTCAGATTCTTTTTGTTATACTCTGTTTCAACTTTCTCCATTTGATTGTGTTGTTGCTATGTAAGATTTTTCTCCTTGCGATTATGTTCTTGCTATGGCAGATTTAATTATTACTTATGTCTTTTTATGTTGTTGCACAATCTATGGCATATTTTTACTTGTGCTCTTTTTAATGTGTATTTGTTCTTTATGAAATCTATTACCATGGATCTTTGAAGTAGTTCACGTTGTTTGGTTATTTTGATTTACTATCTTCATGTTGTTTGTTTGTTCAGATTTTGGTTTATGATTTTTAGGGATTTTAGTTTGTGTCTGCTTGCAAAATGGAAAATAGTAGTGGTAGTGTTGAAATACTTGATAATGAGGCCAATAAAGCTAAGGAACCTCAAACAATACCACTATCAGCTCAAACTCAACCTAATGTAATTGCTATTAATGATGACACTAATTATGAAGTGTCTTCTAAACTACAAACCCAAGAAAGTAAGACACTAACATCATTAGTTTGGAAATATCTTGTAAAAGTTGGTGTTATAGATGGAAAAGAAAGATGTAGATGTAAGGGGTATGAAAAATTATTGAGTTGTGTTTCAACTAATGGAACTTCTCATTTATGTCTTCATGTTGATAATTGTAAAAGGATCCATATGTATCATGATGTCGGTGATATGTTTATTGGTGCTGAAGGAAAATTGAAAAGGACAAAATTTGACCCTAAGGTTAATCATGAAATCTTAGCTGAAATGATTATCACACATGGTACACCATTTAATATGGTTGAGTGGAGGGTTTTCAGAAAATATCAGAAATTTTTGAATGATGATTATTCTTTTGTTTCACGAAATACTTCTTCCAAAGATGTTTTGAAAATTTACGAGAATGAAAAACAAAAGCTAAAATCACAATTGACTCAAATTTGTGGGAGAGTTTGCTTGACTTCTGGTTGTTGGACTGCATGCACCAATGAATGTTTTATTTCTTTAACTTCTTATTATGTAGATGTAAACTAGAAGTTGTAAAATAAGATTGTAGCATTTGCTCACATGGAACGCCCACATACAGAGCAAGAATTAGCATTAAAGGTGCTTGAAATGTTGAATGATTAGAGCATAGGAAAAAAAATATTTTTTCCATCACTTTGGATAATGCTTCTGCAAATGATAGTATGCAAAACTTTTTGAAAGAACAGTTAGGATTGTCAAATAGCTTGTTGCTTAATAGAGAATTCTTTCATATAAGATGTTGTGCTCATATCTTGAACCTCACTGTGCAAGATGGATTAAAGACAGTTAGTGATGCATTGCATAAAATTAGGCAAAGTGTGACTTATGTTAGGGTAACAGAAAGTAGTGAACCTTGTTGTTCTTTCTTTCTTTTGATTAAATAATTTTTAGAAAATTGAATATTGTCATTTTTTGTTTGAATAATTTGTAACTTGATTAAATAACTTGTAGGAATTTGAAGAACATGAAAGCCAAGCAAATTCTAATACTAGAAAATCTGAACTTGATTCTTATTTAGATGAGCAAAGGATGCCTTCATCAACTGATTTTGATATATTGGCTTATTGGAAAGAAAAAAGTCGTAGATGTCCTAATATTGCAAGGATGGCTTGCGATGTATTGAGTATTCCAATAACCATGGTGGCATCTGAATCTGCTTTTAGTATTGGCTCCCGAGTTTTGAACAAGTATAGAAGTTCATTGAAAGATGAATCAATTCAAGTTCTCTTGTGCACACGTAGTTGGATATATGGTTTTGAAGTTAAGTTTTTCAAGTTTTATATTATCTTTACTTGGTTATATATATATATATATATATATATATATATTATCCTTTGTGATAGAATATTATCTTTAGTTGGTTATATATTTTTAACAAACAATTTTTTTTATTTTGTAGAATATGACAATGATAATGATACGAATCAAAATGATCAAAGTGGACAATCATCCAACACTTTGGAAAATGTGAACATTGCTCAAGGAGTCTAAAAAGATTTATTTCAAAGTCACATTAGAATTATTTAACATTCTATTTAAATTTGGTTTGAGTTTTTCATTTGTGTCATGCTAGACAAATCTAAGTTGTTTTTGGATAATGTGTTATTTGAATTGAATTTGTGTTAATTGGAAAATCTGAATTTCGAACTTAGTTTGTGTGTTATTTTATTGTATATTTTTAATAATCTAGAATATCATATAAGTTGTTTTTAAATGGGCATGTAGAACTAAGTTGTTTTTAAATGGGAATGAAGAAATTCTGAACTAAGTTGTTTTAAAATGGGCATGAAGAAATTTTTTTAATTAAAAGAGTCGCAAGAAAATTAAAAATATAATAAAAAAAATATGCGGGTTACCCGCCTTGCCCGCTGCCCGTCTAGGCCCGGGATCGGGTAGTTTTTTAACAGCCCATATTAAAACAGGGCTTTTTAGCCCGGTCCGAAGAAGCCCGCAACCCGTTAGGGCCGGCCATAAATGGGCTAGGTAGCCCGTTTTGACAGGTCTATGTCAGTCATTTGTCTCAAAAACATGATGTGCTTTCTGCAAAAAGGTGCAACAGCTATGTCCTTGCTGTCATGGCTGTCCTTGCTCATAGCTCATCAATTTGGAGATTGATCTTGATGTTTGTTCTTGATGTTTTGCTTTGCCTATGTTGATCTTCTACGAACGAATCTATCCAAAACGATCTTGTGTAGATTATTAAATTCCTTTGTAATGAATACTGATGATTTGTAATGTAGATAATGTTGGAACCAAGTTGGTTTTACATTTAGAGTTTTGATGTTAACAAAAATATTTTATGAGAACAATATATTTGACTTCAAAAAGTATGAAAGAATATTCATGTTTTTGAAGAAAATTTAAAATAAGAGTTGATTCAAATTTAAAATTGAAGAAAATCTAAAATAAGATTTGATTACAAATTATAATTGATGAAAATCTAAAATAAGATTTGATTAAAGAAAATCTTTGATCAAGTTGAAAAGAAAATATGGTCAAGATTTGAAGAAGATTTGATCAAAATTTGAAGAAGATTTCATTAAGATTTGAAGAAGATTTCATTAATATTTGAAGAAGATTTGATCAAGATTTATCTACAACAAAATATGAATAGAATCAATCTGAAGAATTTGCAAACGCAATCTGGAAAAAATACGAACAAAATAAATATGAATAATTTACAAACTCAATCTAAACAAAATAGGAATAGAATCAATCTGAAGAATTTACAAACTCAATCTGAACAAGACACAATTCAGAATTATACAAGGACTAAATTGAAGCCCAAATTTTAACTATAAATAGATACTCCAGGCTGAAGAAGAAGATCATCGAAAAGCATATTAGTGTAGAAGAACTCAAGCTCAAAATTCCCAATTCATCTTAGAGTTCAAAGAGAGAAACACTTGTTCAGGTTCGAAATAATTTATAAGTGTTCTTTTCTTAGAGTGTAAGAGTTATTATTATTATTATTATTATTATTATCAGCTTTGTTAGAAGCAAACACTTAAAGTTCCAAACCTTTGTATCCAACCCGATAGTGGTTTAGTTCCTTCTTCAATTTGGGGTTGTCAGGTTGTTAGGAGAAGACTTGGCTTGTAGGGTCAAGGTGGTTTGTTCCTCAAAAGTCTGGGGTTGTCAGGCTGTTTGGGAAGACCAGCTTGGAGGGTCAGGTTGCCAGGCTGTTTGGGAAGACTATCCAAGTTAGTGGTGAACCGGGATAAATCTTCGTGTCAAATTATTTATGCTTTCATTGCTTGCTGCCTCTGAATTCGATTGCTTCTACATCAAGTAAGTCACCAAAATCGAACTAGTTTTTTTTTTATTAAAATATAAATTATCAAAAAATTATCAACTTTGGAAAACACAATTCAACCCTTTTCTTGTGTTTGTACCTTCAGATAAATTTACTTTCGTAGCCCAGATCGATCTTAAATTACAGCAGATTTTGTTCTTTGTAAACCAAAACGTTATTGGATTAAAGCTGTGAAAACAAGAACGTTCTTCGTTTTCTGTTTTGAGTGATTTGCTGGATTTTGAACTTCTGACAGCTGTTGCGTGCCAAGGTTTTCTATTTTGTACGTGTGCCAGTGATGCAGTGCTTTTATCATTTATATCCAGGTTGTACTTGCTTATCTTAGCCATCAATCTGCCTTAAAGCAAGAATGTTCTTGTATGTGTTGAGACAAAATCTCTCTCAAATGATTTTAATGATAACAAAATCCCTCCAAGCCAGTCTTCCCAAACAGCCTAACAACCCCAGACTTTTGAGGAACTAACCGCCTTGACCCTACAAGCCAAGTCTTCTCCTAACAACCTGACAACCCCAAATTGAAGAAGGAACTAAACCACTGTCGGGTTGGATACAAAAGATTGGAACTTGAGTAGTTGTTTCTAACAAAACTGATAATAATAATAATAACTCTCACACTCTAAGAGAAGAACACTCAGAAAAGGATTCTAGAATGTTGGATTCTAGAATGTTGTAGTCTTCAAGTTGATGTTTCATCCAAAGTAGTTGAGAACTGCAGCCAGCTGCTGAAATGTACTCAGCCTTTGCTGTTGACATTGCAATGGTGTTTTGTCTCTTACTTGACCAAGATATTAAGTTGTCACCTAAAAAAGTGCAGTTTCCACTGATGCTCTTTCTCTCAAGTTTATCTTCAACATAATTAGAATCACAGTATCCACTAAGTTTGTACTTAGGAGATTTCTTGTAGAACAAGGTAAGGTTGATAGTGCCTTTTATGTATCTAAGGATTCTCTTAACAACAGTTAAATGTGATTCCCTAGGGTCAGCTTGAAATCTTGATCATACACATACACTAAACATGATGTCAGGTCTGGAAGCGGTAAGGTAAAGTAGGGATTCTATCATTCCTCTATAGGTTTTTTTGGTCAACTTTTTCGCCTTAATCATCTTTTTCAAGTGAACAAGTAAGGTGCATTGGTGTAGCCATAGGTTTGCAATCATTCATCTTAAACTTCCTAAGAAGCTCTTTTGTATATTTAGTTTGATGGATGTATATACCTTTTTGATTTTGCTGAATTTGTATCCCTTAGAAAATTCTTGACAAAGAGTGCCATTAGTAGATCCAAAAATAATGTCATCAACATAAATATGAATAATAAGAATGTTAAGTCCTATTGATTTTCTAAAAAGTGTATTATCTACTTGTCCTCTTTCAAAGTTATTTTTAAGCAAGAAGTTACTAAGTCTATCATACCACTCCCTAGGTGCTTGTTTTAGACCATACAAGGATTTCCTAAGTTTAAAAACATGATTTGGAAATTCAGAACTTTCAAAATCTGGGGGTTGTTTAACATAAACTTCTTCACTTATATAACCATTTAGAAAAACACTTTTAACATCCATTTGAAATAATGTAATGTTATTATTTGCAGTAAAAGAAAGTAGAATACGAATAGCTTCTAACCTGGCCACTGGAGCAAATGTCTCAGTGTAATCAATGCCCCTGTGCTGACTGTAGCCTTGTGCGACAAGTCTTGCCTTATTTCTGACCATTTCACCTTTTTCATTTAGCTTGATTCTGAAAATCCACTTGATTCCAATAATGTTCTTCTCTGGTCTAGGTACTAGATTGCAAACATCATTCCTCTTAAATTGATTTAACGCTTCTTGGATTGCAAGAATCCATCCATAATATGTCAATGCTTCATCAATAGAGGTAGGCTCAATTGATGAGAGAAAGCCAAATAAAGTGGTATATTTTAATGATGATTTGATCCTCAAAGGATCACTTGAACTTCCAATGAGATGAGATGTCTTGTACTTCGATCCAGATCTTCCTTCTGACTTTTCTTGACTAATTCTAACTTGATCAGATTCATCCTCTGAAGATTTGTCATCTTCTGATTTGTTTGCATCTGCTTCCTCTAGTTCCGATAAACCTGCAGTATCCTCAACTTGCTTTGACTTTTTAAGGTCAAGCTGTTTTTCATATAACATAATAAAAAAAATTGAAGAATGAAAGCAATACAACCAAAACATCAGTTTTGTTTATGGTGGTTTCTGCTTGTTTCTGAAAACCAAACTTGTATGCTACTTTTGCTGAAGTATTCAGATTATGTGGATCTCCTTATTCTTCTAAATTTTTATGAACCTACAAAGTACTTATCTAGCTTTGATTTTTAAGATCAAACTTCTTGTTATCACAATAAACATAATATTAAATTTAAAGAAAGATATAACCTATATGTCAACAGTTTCAATTTCACTATGAAAACCCTCTTAGTTCTTCTTTTCTAGTTTTTAGATTCTAAGTTTGTATATTCTCTAATTAGAGAGTCTGGATGAAGGAATTTGAATTCCCATCCAGGTTTGTAGTCTTGATGAATTTGATTGGAGTGTTCAAAGAAGTCTTCTGATTCTGATTGTTCATCTAACACTTTTGTTTCTGCTGATGTATTGGGTTCCTCTGGTAATTTTAGAACTTATGGTAATTCTGATTCTTCTGGTAGTTTTGGTTCTGTTGATATATGTGATTTCTCTGCCAGCTTTGGTTTTGTTGATATGTGTGATTTCTCTGCCAGTTTTGATTCTGTTGATACTTCAGATTTTTCTGATATTTCTGGTTCATCATGTGGTTCTAGTTTTGATAAGTATTGTGTTGACCAGTCCTTCTTCCACTAGAGTCAGTTGGCTCCTGTTTGGTAGGGCTTGGAACATAGACCTTTTTGCCTTCATATATTGCAAGCATCCATTGACTAGGCACCATCAGAGTTACATATGGTATTTTCAATTGATGTTGAACTATAATTACTTTTCAGAGTTAGATTTTCAGCTTTATGTTCAGCAATATCAGTTTTCAGATTTGCATTTTCTGTTTTAAGTTCAATAATATCAATTTTCAGAGTTGCATTATCTGTCTTAAGTTCAGTAATATCAGTTTTTAGATTTGAATTCTCTATTTTAAGTTTAGTAATATCAGTTTTCATATTTGTATTTTCTGTTTTAAATTCAGTAATATCAGTTTTCAGAGTTGCATTATCTGTCTTAAGTTTAGTAATATCAGTTTTCAGATTTGCATTATCTATTTTAAGTTCAGTAATATGAGTTTTCAGATTTGTATTTTCTGTTTTAAATTCAATACTTTGATTCTTTAAAACATTAACATTTTCAATTAGATTTATATTTTCCTTCATAAGTGTTTTCAGTTTTAAAGACAATTTGTGATTAATATTTAAAAAATCATTTATAGGAGTAATTAATTCAGATCGAGTAAATTCAGAAAATACCTCAATTTCTTCATCTGTTGATTCACTAAATCGAGACATGTTGAACCCTTGGATCTTTCCTTAAACACTGTAAAGTGCTCAGCCTTGAGACCGAGCTCTGATGCCAATTGAAGGTGCAAACATGAGAAGGGGGGTTGAATTGTGTTTGCCAAAGTTGATAACTTTTTGCTAATTTGATGAAGGTTGGTTGGTTTTTATTAATTACTTAGATAAGAAGCAATGGGATTTAGAATCAACAAACAATGAAAGCATAAATAATTTGACACATAACTTTATCCTAGTTCACCATTAACTTGGTCACATCCAGTCCCTTCCTTCAGAAGGCTTTAATCCACTAATTCAAATACCTTGAATTACAAAGCACTTGACCCTGCAAGTCAGTCTTCCCAAACATCCTGACAACCCCAAACTTTTGAGGAACTAACCACCTTGACCCTACAAGCCAAGTCTTCTCCTAACAACCTGACAACCCTAGATTGAAGAAGGAACTAAACCACTGTCGGGTTGGATATAAAAGATTGGAACTTGAGTAGTTGCTTCTAACAAAGCTGATAATAATAATAACTCTCACACTCTAAGAGAAGAACACTCAGAAAATATTTCTCATTCGAACAAGTGTTTCTCTCTTTGAACTCTAAGATGAATTTGGAATCTTGAGCTTGAGTTCTTATACTCTTTTCTACTTTTTGATGATGCTTTTCTCCTTCAGCATTGGTGTCTATTTATAGTGAAAATTTGGACTTCAATTTAGTCTTTGTTTAATTCTGAACTGTATCTTGTTCAGATTGATTTTGTTCATATTTTGTGTAGATTGAGTTTGTAAATTCTTCAGATTGATTTTATTCCTATTTTGTGTAGATTGACTTTGTAAATTCTTCAAATCAAATATTCTTCAAATCTTCATTAAATGTTGATTAAATATTGTTCAAATCTTCATTAAATGTTGATCAAATATTCTTCAAATCTTCTTAAAATCTTCATTAAATGTTGATCAAATATTCTTCGTATCTTCATTAAATGTTAATCAAATATTCTTCAAATCTTCATTAAAATATTTTTCAAATATTCCTCAAATCTTGATCAAATCTTCTTCAAATATTCTTCAATCTTCTTCAAATATTCTTCAAATCTTGATCAAATTTTCTTCAAATCTTGACAATATTTTCTTTTCAACTTGGTCAAAGATTTTCATCAATTATGAATTAAATCTTATTTTAGATTTTCATCAATTATAATTTTGAATCAAATCTTATTTAAGATTTTCTTCAATTATAAATTTGAATCAAATCTTATTTTAGATTTTCTTCAAAAACATGAATTTTTTTTCATACTCTTTGAAGTCAAATATATTATTCTCATAAAATACTTTTGTTAACATCAAAACTTTAAATGTAAAACCAACTTGGTTCCAACATTATCAATTTTCGCTTTGGTTCTATACTAGTCAAACTATATTTAGCTCAAATCTAGCTCATTTAATTAATAAACTTAAATTCAAGTTCAACTAAAAAACCACATTTTATTTACCTAGGAACATGAGAAAGGGTAGTGGAACGTGTTTCCAAACATAGCATAATAAACCAAATATAAGGTTTGGTTTTTCAAAACCATTTGAGTTAAACCAATTTATTTTTGCGAAACAGTTTGAACCCGGTTTAGTCCCGGTTCAGTTATTGTAATTTGTAGCCTATACACGCGCGCCACACCTCAAACTCAGACACATATTTCATTATTTTCTTTCTCATCAAGTTAAGAGAAGAAGCTCTCTTTCCCTCAAAACCCCACCGCTACCATCTCCGGCCGCCACGTCATCAGATCGGACCTCCTCCATCGTCGTGGTCAATTTCATCTTCAAGTGTCAGATTTCTTCTTCCTTAAAATCCTCAGTTCATGCTTAAAAACGAAAAAACCCCAATTTTATTTAAAACCCTAACTATCCTCTCACTGTTCAAATCCGATAAAAATGCAATCTCTCTGATGGATAGGACTTTTGTCTAGTTTAAATTTTTCACATTACTCAGTTTATGTTTCAATATGAAATGGTTCGATTTTTACTGGATAGTGGATAATTCTGGATTCGTGAGATTGTAAAGGATTTATATTTATATGCTTACTTAAATTTTTAATTTTGTTGTATTTTTGTTTTGTAAAGATTATTTGTTTTTTTATTTGATTTTGGTTATGTTAAGACATGCCTCGAGTTTGTTGTTGTTAAATGATTTTGCAATAATATTTTATCATATAAGAGTTTTGTTAATTTGTTAAGGGGTAATAGGGACATGCCTTTTTTGGTTAAGTAGTTTTTTATTGAGGCTTTTTATGTTTGTACGAGTTTATGATTGCTTAATATTCATTAGTCTGTGTTACTATTCATTATGCTGAATCAATTTATGCTAATTTATTTGTTGCACAACTGTTGTGAAGCATATGAAAATGTAGTTTGAAGTTTTCCATTTGAAAATGCCTATAAGGTGTTTTGTTGCTTAGTGCTGCCAGTTTTTGAGTATTTGATGTATTTTATTAACAATTATTATTATCTTTTTGGTCTCAGTTTGTTTCCAGGGTCAATTTGAATTTCCAGTATGACTAAGGCAATGGATCTTCCTCCTAAGGGTGGGTTCAGTTTTGATCTCTGCAGAAGAAATGATATGCTTGAAAAGAAGGGTCTTAAACCCCCTTCTTATTTGAAGACTGGAACCACTATTGTTGGTTTAGTTTTCCAGGTCTGAACAATAATGGTTTTAATTACTGTTATGTTTTTTTTTTTATGCGGTTTTCTGAAGTATTTGTTTTTGCTCATTTGCTTGCATCTTATCATGAGTTCATGAAGCGGTGTCCTCCTTGGAATGATGGATCCAAAGACTGTCAAGTTTAGTCTTAGATTGGACTCTAGAGTGACTTGAAATATGCTTTGTTAATTTTTCTGCCTGGCATTCTAAGATTCTTTGTGTATGTCAAGGAAAGTCAAACAAATGTTGTAAAACTCCTAATTTGGTAAAACTCATGCATAGATTTATAAATTGGGTAATGAATAATTAACTAGTTCTAGAACTGCTTATTATAATTAGGTAAGCGGGGGTATCTCAAGAGCTTTACCCTAGTCTGCATTGCGTCATCTAGCTGGAGAACATTCAATTGGGTTGTGTTTATAAACTTATAATGTTAAAGCTGAGATTTGATGTTCACTTTTTGCTTCATAAATTTGAAACTGAGTTCCTCTGCTTGCTGATTGATTTTTTACAAAATGGTCAATGAATACAGAATTGTACCACATTTTGTTGTAACTTTGTGTATTTATGTTTCGTTTGTATAGTTTTTTAACGTTGACGTTTCCCACAAATAAATTTGCCTCAGGATGGTATCATTCTTGGAGCAGATACCAGGGCAACAGAAGGACCCATTGTCGCTGATAAAAATTGTGAGAAAATTCATTATATGGCACCCAACATATATTGCTGCGGAGCAGGCACTGCTGCTGATACAGAGGCCGTAACAGGTATCTTTAATAATGCACATATCTTGTTGCACATTTTTATTTCATTCCTTTTGAAATGTTGCATATGGCTAGTCTTTAGGTTTCATCTTGTTTATATAGGTAAACCAAAATAATGAGATGTTTGTTATTTATTGTAGACATGGTTAGCTCACAGCTGCAACTACATCGCTACCATACTGGTCGTGAATCAAGAGTTGTTACAGCACTGACTCTTCTTAAGAGACACCTTTTCAAGTTGAGTTTCAGAACTTCCGTGTTTTAAGTGATTTTGCTCCTTGTATCAACCAAAGATTCTAACTCATTAAAATATGTGCAGTTACCAAGGTCATGTCTCTGCTGCATTAGTTCTTGGTGGGGTTGACATCACTGGACCACATTTACATACTGTTAGTTCGTTGTTTAAACTTTTTAATATCTAAACTTTTAGTATTTGGAATTGATATAGTTGGATTTCTCATGACTATTTGTGTTCATGTTTCGTAGATCTATCCACATGGGTCAACTGACACTCTTCCATTTGCCACAATGGGATCTGGTTCACTTGCTGCAATGTCTGTGTTTGAGTCTAAATACAAGGAAAGCTTGAGTGTAAGTACTCATACTAAGGCTAAAAATCATGCCTGCTTCAATTTAGCCCTTTATTTAAAAAACTAGACTGCACCCATAGCGTGCTGTACAGAAAAGAAAATAAAAAGCTTCGGTCCAATTCAAAATCTTTAGTGTACCTACAATTAGATGTGTTCATATCCAATCCAATATAAAGCGTAACAACCAAACCTAAAAGCCAAACTTACTGAAAATAAAAATTTCCAAAAATTTGAAAAGCACTTCTTTTGAATGGATTTTATCATGAATTCAAGAAAATTAAATGAACTTAACTAACATGCTTAATCTGTGTATAAGTAGTTAGTTTTGCTTATATAATTGAGTCTGGAGGGAATACATTATAATTGTTGTAATTAATGTTGTCGGTGTTTGTAACTTCAACCATATCTTAATTTTGCAATTCAATGGAGATTTTAATTTGATGTTAACATTTTGATCCGGTGCCAGAGGGATGAAGGAGTTAAGCTAGTTGTTGAGGCAATATGTGCTGGTATATTTAATGACTTGGGAAGTGGAAGTAATGTTGATGTTTGTGTTATAACCAAGGTAGTGCCTTTATGCCTAATTCTACAAGTTGTTTGATTGAGGCGATGCATATAAATCTAATTTATGCACAATTTTTTTGTTAATGCCGCACAGGGACATAAGGAATATCTAAGGAATCACCTCCTGCCAAATCCTCGTACATTTGTCAATCCAAATGGCTTTACTTTCCCCAAAAAGACTGGTTTGTTGCAAACTTTACTTATTTTTTTGCACTTGAGACTGCAATAAAACTATATTGTTTTGCCTATCATTATATGTCCTTGTTTGGCAATCATGTTAGCAATGATAATATTATATCACCATTCAAGAAATATTATGATTCAAGGAATATGGTGTTGTGAAATGCTAGAATGTCGGATTGTGGAATGCAGGGAATGACCCCAAAAACACCATAGCTAGATAGCAAGAGTGAAATACTGAGTAGTCATAATGCTGTTCATAACCAAATTACCTTTTGGAGCTGTTTTGTTTCTCCAAATAATTAATAAAGGAGGATACACTCCAATTCCACTTCTGAAGAACCATATTGTATAAGAAGCGTTAAGACAAGTTCTTGGAGTTATATCTGAAATATCATAGTCTTATCCCAAATATGCTTAAGGATACTCCTTGGATTAATAGTTTTTAACAGAACATAATAGACAATACACCTTGGATACTTCTTTGTCTCTACTTATTCTGCCTCCGTTTTTTTTGCTGATTAAACAATATGGAGTTCATTCCTTTTGAAATTAAGGACATATAATATCTATCTAATATTTTATGTTTATCTACATTACAGAGGTTCTCTTAACTAAGATTACTGCTTTGAAGGAGAAGGTTGAAGTAATTGAAGGAGATGCTATGGAAGAGTAAAAAAATTGGTCAAGTATGAAACTTGATTAGTGCAATGTTTGTGATATTGTAATTGTACTTTCAGAAGCCTGGTTTTTATTTACCTAAAATGGTTTCGCTTTCCTTAGATTGTTGCAAGTTATTAACCAGAAATTTCATCATTTGGAAGGTTTCTTTGTCTCTCATTTCCAGTTTTGGCTACAAAATACTCAAACATAAAACCAAGTTAATTTAAACCGAATTGGCCATTGAACCAGTGTTGGATCGGGTCTGACTAGGGTTGGCCCGGTTATATTTATATTATATATTATTTATTTTTAATTTTCAATATAATATAATGTGGTAAAATTGTGAATTTTGATTGGTTATCAATGTAAAACTAGAATATGACCCGCGCAATAAAGTATTTTTTCAAAGTGAGTTTATAAATACACATTTGAGAATATGTAAAATATTTTGGAGAATGTAATTGCAATGAATTCATATATTAAATTTTATTCATTGAATTATTATGTTAAAATTTTAGTTATATTTTAATGAATGAATAAGATTTAAAACTAATAAAAAAATATTTAAATGTCTAATCCATCAATTTATAATTTAATGTTTTATATTACATTTCATTTATTAAAAAATATATATGCATTAAAATGTAGTAATAAGTATAAAGTCAATAGTATATTAATCATTAATCATTTATAATAAGTATAAAGTCAATAGTATATTAACCATTAATTATTTATGGTCTATATGATGGACCAAATAATCTATTAAAATTAATATGTTTAAAATTTACAGTTTTCTAATCACTACATTATTTTAAAGAAATATTAATTGTTAAACATTCATCACTCTCTCAAATGTGTGCGGTTAGGATTCATAAAACCAAAAATAATAATTTTTTCAAATAAATATATAGTGAAGACCATCCTACAAAAAAAACCCATAAATTATATTTAGTATTAAAAATCTTAAAAGTATTTTAATAAATATTAACATATGTGATTATCTACCGTAGAATCAGATTAATCATGCTCTTTTTTTACTTGTGTTGTCAAAAGTAAAAAGTAGAATTAAAAATGGTAAGACAAAATGAGTGTTATTTTAATCAGAGTAAAAATGGTTGCAACTAACACTTTAATTTAACTCTAGTTGCTCTCTTATTAGAAAAATATAGAAAAGTGGAAGAACAAATATAAATTTATTGTCAAAATATTCTTAGAAAAATAGTTAAGAAAATATATATATATATATATATATATATATATATGTCATTTGGTATTCATTTCATTATAACCCTGTCAAAGAAATGACAAATCTAAATTCTAATATCTTGAGTATGAGACTTCTATACTATATAACTTGAGAATTTTCACAAACAACTCGTGTATATACGGTTGAGTAGAAGTAAAACAGATGTAAAAACTTCAAATAGGTAGTATTTTTAAATTTTTTGACAACATAATACATCTCTGAAAAAAAAAAAAAACAACAAATAATTTTTTAATCTAACTATTAAATGTACATTATTCTAATATCTATAAACGACACATAGGTCTAAATCTTCTGAATACACAATAATAACACTACTATGAAGCTGAATATGGACAATCTTCTTTGTCTTTCTAGGAGCCACTATACTTTTATGTCATAGATGAGATAAAGTATGCCGACAAAAACAATACTCTAACTAACAACAATCAAGGTTTTGAGAAAAATGAGCAAATAGGTATAATATGTTAATTACAAAATACCACTTACTCAAAAACTATTGCTCTTTTTTTCTCCAACTCTATCTACTTCCTTGAAAATAATTGGGCTACAAAGTGGGATTGTTATGTATCTGGAAGGTTTTCTCATGGCAATGGCGGGTCTGCGATCCGAAAGTTAATTGCATAAGGTGTGTGAAAATGGCTATATGAAAAAAAAATTATTGACAATTTAAACAGTTACAAATTCAGAATTGGAGGAGGCACAATAGTGCAATGCAATTATAAAAGTTATTAAACAAAATATAACGAAAAAGTGAATATTGAAGTTTCAATTTTATATTTAATAAGACACGAATTATATAGCAAAATTAATAGTGAGATGGCAGTATCCTAATTTGTGGGACTGTTTTAATAAAATTGTGTATAAAAAATGGAGGTTAGATACTTTAAAAGATAACTATAAAATATTTTATAGATCTCATTAAAAATGAGTTATTTTTTTCATTAAAGATATTATGAAATATTCGGTTGGAGGAAATTAAACAATTGTAGAAACAAAAAATATGAGATATATAGACATTAAGTATTTATTATTCTTCATCCGAGAAAATTTAGAGAATTATGTGCTACACTTAGACAGGTATGTGCTAAAGATGAGGTGCTACACTATTTGACTCTATGTGTCAAAAGATGAGGTGAACTAGATACATAGTTGACATTATATTATATCACTGAAAGTTAAGATGTGTATTGGCGTTAAAAACCTAGCTTATATATGAAAAATATATTGGATGACACATAACATACTCCATAATGAAATATAAGCACAATTTAGTCAAAAACATTGATGTATTTGCACAAATATCTATATACACAACAGTTTACCACATAATTTAGAGGAATGATTGGATGCCTTCTTTATCTCACTACTAGCATACTTGACATTGTTTTTGCAGTAGAATTGTGTGCTAGATTTCAAACTTGTCCCAATGAATCCTATCTTACTGCAGTTAAATGAATTTTTAGATATTTAGTAGGTACTACTGATCTTTGTCTTTGGTATAGAAAAGGGTCACATTTAGAGTTTGTAGCATATTGTAATGTTGATTATGTTGGAGACAAAATTCAAAGAAAAAACACTAATGGAGCATGCCAATTTCTAGGACAAGCCCTCACTAGTTGACAATGCAAGAAACAAAATATAATTGCATTATCTACCATTGAAGTAGAATATCTTTCGACGGCTAACTGTTGCATACAAGTCATATGGATGAAAAATCAGTTGGAAGACTACTCACTAAGGTACTCAAACATTTTGATTATGTGTGATAATACTAGTGCAATAAATCTCTCTAAAAATCTAATACAACGCTCCAGATCAAAGCACATTAAAATTAAACATCATTTCATTTGTGATCATATTAAAAAGAAAGAGATTGAAGTAAGCTTCATTGACATTGAAAATCAATTTACTGACATATTTACGAAACCTCTGGTTGAAGAAACGTTTAATTTTATCAAAAAGAAATTAAATCTTGTTAAAAATTCATGTTTAAATTGATTGTTTTATCCTTATATAAATTCTCTTGGTTTAATTATTAGATAAGAAACATTGCCCCTTCAAACATCTTACAATTTAGAATGTTCGTATATCAACATTCTTCTTATACTTCAGAATGTTTGAAATTAAAATTAATATGCGATGTACCTCAAAAATCTAAATGGTTAACCTAACCTTGTACACACTAAAACTTATAGGGTTCTTTACCAACGTAACTTTCCATCAATTACTATTCATCTTTTCCCTATTTCACTCTCACTTCCTACATTTTCTAGTCTCAGTTCTCCCTCAAACTTGCATCTCTCGCTCTCACTCTGAATCAAACTCTGAGTGTGTAGTAGAGGTTCAACCTTTACCTGTAATCCTCCCTACCTAATCAAATCCCTCTCCAAAATCTCCTCCACACATGCAACACTCAAAACCTCCTGTTCATTCATCAACCATCACTCAACCCTCTAATTCTAACCAAGCCCCAGCCAAACTAGTTGCTTCCAAAAAGAATCTCCTAAACCATCATCAACCCAACCTGCAAGAAGATTCATGTGCATCCTTGCTGGTATTGGTAAAAAAAGAAAAATCAAAATGAGGAACCAATCTTTGTAGGCTTGGAAGAAGATGATGATTCTAAAATCAAACTCTCTGACTTTTTGCATAGCAAATCCAACACTGCTAGATCAAAAGCGTCTCAGTCCAAGCCTCATCCTCTTGAACCATCTATAACAATTACCAAATTCATACCTCAGAAAGCTAAAAACACTGACATAGGAAAAGTTGTGGCTACACCCAAAACCAAACCTCCACCCTCTCTAACCTCTCAACAAGATGATGAAAATTTTGAAAAGAATTGGCAAACACGTCCTATTGCCATAGGAAGGTTCTATGACTTTTTTGATCGAAAGAAGGATGAATGGAACCTTTGTGAATACACTAACATCTAGGAATGGACAAAACTCGTCTCTCTTATTGAGCCATACTACCCTCTCCTCATCAGAAAGTTCTATGTACAATATATATATATATATAGCATTTATAATACATAAAATTATAATTAATATATATCTATTTATTATAAATAAGAAATTTTGGAGTGGCCATGGTCATCACCAGCCCTCAAGAAGATCCTCCCCTATATGTGGTGGCTGGGAGATATTGATTGATGAAGGTGAGTTGGAGAAGATGAAAAGGTGAATGAAACATGATATTAATACTCTAGGTAGAGATATATATGTCATTAAAAATGAGACTTTAATCTGAGTCATCTATTTTAATTTATGCTTAATAATTGTTCCTCTCATTCTCATTCTCACATAAAAAAAAAATCATTGTCGTTAGATATGACGTGTGTGTATATATATATATTAGTGCAAACTTTTATTCATACATACTAATGGGTTTATACTAACTACCAATAATGTAATACAGCAGATAGAGCTGGTCCCGATGTGCTCCTTTTCAAAGTTGAATGCACGTTTGGATTCAGTCCTAAATTTGAACAATCTTTTCAAATATGCATAGATGTCTTTTTTATTTTGTTGCCAATCCATCCATCAATCGAGAATCATCTAATGGCAAGAGGGGCTCATCCACCAATGAAGAAGCTTGAAGATCTCAACCTTCCAATTGAACTTTTGAAGAGGAGGATTAAGATTGAAAAAATATAGAAACATGAAGGGTTGCCTGCAATATGTTATTTTGGCTTGGTTGTGTCGCCACATAAAATTTCGATAGCTGTTTAAAAACAATGGAAATAGAGTTACAATGTTTATTTAAAATGAAAAAAATATTAGAAAACCTTTTAAAAAAAAAACTAATGATATTTGAAATTAAATTTTGAGTTCAAAAGTTGATTATGGTTAAAAAAGATATTAGCACTCTACAAGATTACACTATCCATTAAAAAACAGTTACTTATAATTAGTTGTACAAAATTTATATTAACTTAAATGTATTATTATTTAAATGCGAATATAACTTTTTATTTAAGAAAATGATTTTGAAATAAAAATGTACTTAATAGGAGAAAAAAAGAAAATTTTATTATTGTTTTTCATAAGAGTGAACTCATGCCATACGTATCTTCTGGTATGAAGAATCAAAACTATGTAATTCTTTATGTTTGGGTATTGATTACTTTTAAAGAAAATTGTTTTGTTGCAATAAATTGATTTGATAAAAAAATATTGTTGATTTAATAAAGAAAAAACTATTAAGTACAAAAACAAAATCACCAAGTTGCCACAACTCAACTCATGTGTCTCAAAGTACGATTAACAAGATAACTCATCTCATTATTTTAACACTAAGTTGATCAAATTGTCCCAGCTCAAGTGTCTCAAGGAAAAATTAACAAAATATCACATCTCAATTAATCTAACTAAACGCAAACTTAATGAAAGAATTAAAATGAAGTTAGCCTCACGAGAATTTAATTTCTTTAAATTGAGCAACTAAATTTAATTTCTTTAGATAATAAAATAAATAATCACAATCAATCAATAACAAATTAAATGTAAATACTATAGATACATCATAATCAATTATGAATTTTGATAAAATATAATTTTTAATTTTTTCATTTTATATTTTACTCATTTCAGTCTCGTTGAAACTAAAATGACCAAAACTGAAAAAAGTAATGGGCCTAGTCTAATGTTGTTGCTTTCTATTTTTTTCTTCTAAAAATACATACTAACAGTAATTAACAAAATATAAGTGATGCTGGTGTTAACAGTAGTTAACATGAGTTTTGATATTTCCACTTCTACATTTTTCCTTTTTTTTCTAGAAAAATCTACTCTTTTGTTTGATTTTTTTTCCTCAATTTATAAATTACAATGATGAATGTTCGTGTCCATGAAATATAATGTTCTTGTTTTTTTTTTGGTTTTACAGCATAAATCAAACGACCTCTGTGTGTAGAGCTGTAAAGGAGATAATCAGAATCAACCTTTTTAATTATTTGTATGTTTGGTGAAGATTATGGCTTTATTCTGGTTTTTTGATACTGTGCTACTTGCTTTCTGCACACAACATTTTTTTATTTTTATTTTTTTGTTAGTTATAATATTTTTTATGAACTTAATTAAATTAGACACTTTATTAAAGTATTAATGAGAATGTAGGCTCAATTAATTTGTTAGATCAATGGACATCCTATTTTGACGTTTTAGCTTTTTTTTGGAGGAATATAAATGATCGCAAAATTACAAAATTAAACACATTATGTACTTTTTTTTAATTAGTTTTAGGGTGTGTTCGTTAAACTTTTTGGTAAAATAATCACTTTCTTTTTTTAAAAATCACTTATTAAAGTTTGCATCTATTTGTTATAATTTTTAAATAAAATGAAAATAATCTAAAACACTCATTTTTTGAAAAATTGTTTTTAATAGTTTAAAAAAAGTTATTTTTATAGCTATATTTTTTTAAAAAAAAGAGTAATTTTCACTATAATAAACAAATACAAAACGGCTTTTCATTTTTTTTAAAATCTCTAAATGATAATATCTTTTAGAGTATGTAACAACCATACCCATAGTATATTTCTCATTATCAATGAAATTATGCTCATTTTTATGAAATTGTCTTAATAAAACATAAGATTTTATAAACATGTTGATTCAAACAAATTATCTTTCATGCATTGGTTAAAAAAAACAACTATATATATGGAAACACTTCAATTTATCATGTACCTAGAAACTCCCTCTTAATAAAGACCCTATTATAATACTGAGAAAAAGTATTGAGTTAAGTTATGATCTTTTGATTTTGATTACAGAATACAAGAATTAGTACAAGCATCTTAACGTAGCCATCATGTTCTCAGATATAAGCATTATTACCTTGCTTAATATCCTACACAAGCCATAAGCTAACTCATAAAATTGAATGGCATTTCATTAAGATTTTGACATATAGGTATTGAAACTTGAAACATACATGCAAGGATTCTCATGTATGAATATTGAGGTATAGTTTATTTTTCCTTGTGATCCTTTTAGGTTGCATCAAATTATGAGTTTGTAAAGTTTTTTTTACCACACCTTCCACTAGAAGAGAAAATGAAGGTTTTCATTTGAAGTTTCACTTTTCCATTCACTATTTTCTATTACCTTTATCATCCTCATTATCATTCTCATTATCATCACCATCATTCTCATCCTCATTATCATCACCATCCTCATGCTCATCCTCTTCATCATCGTCATCCTCGTCCTCGTCATCATCATCATTTACTACATTAGATTTATTGTCTTCATTACCATTTTCACCTTGAGAAGTAAAATTCTCTTTTGTATTTTGTTCTTCACCCTCTTCTTTCTTCCTTGATAAGAATTCAAGAGCTGTAACTACATCGCTTATTAAAGGCCGAGTATCGGCTTCCTCTTGGAGACACATTGCTGCAACAGCTAGAGCTTGGTATAGACCCTTTATAGGGTAGTTACCTTCTAACAATGGATCTGCCATTTGTGTGAATTTCTTTCTGTCTCTAAGTAGAGGTTGTGCCTGAAAAAGAAGAAGCATCAATCACATAACGAATCATGTTAAATTAGTGTAAATTTTAATAGATATAATCTATATGAAAGTAACATTCAACTTAACAATTAATTTTTAAGTACAAGTATCTAGTAAAATATAATTAAATGGTGTAAAAGTTTTCACGTACTACACCAGTGTAATTTGATCTCTGATCTCTGTGTGTTAGTTGTGATTTTTGATACATAAGAAAGGTTTAAAGACATACCCAAGTGACTAAATTTTGCTCTTCTGATGGTCTTGAATTGTCAATGACTCTTCTTCCTGTGATGATCTCCAAAAACACGACTCCAAAACTATACACATCTGATTTTGTACTTAATTGTCCTGTCAATGCATACTCAGGAGCACAATAGCCGTAAGTTCCCATCACTCTGGTTGATACATGTGTTTTATCGCCTGTCGGACCAAGCTTTGCAAGACCAAAGTCAGAAAGTTTTGGACTGTAGTTTTCGTCTAATAGTATGTTTGATGCTTTGAAATCGCGGTATATCACTGGCGGGTTCGCTTCCTCGTGTAAATATTCAAGTCCTTTTGCCGCTCCTTCTGCTATTTTCATTCTAGTTTGCCAATCCAAAGGCTTTCTTTCCTCAGTTAATTCTGATAATCATTTTATTGTTAGTAAGATAACATTTTTTATTCTCATTAGTAATGATACCTGTCATGCTTCAAAATGTTGAATTAGAATTTTATGGTGACTTCATACCACTATGCCATGATGCATCAAAATGCTAAGGATATGTTTGGTTTCATAAACATATTGTATTTTCATATTTTTGTGTACTTTTAATTACAAATGTCATCATATATAGTTTCTGTACAAAGATACAAAAATAAAGTGAAAATAAGGTGACAATTTTATTACTAAAAAGTGAAAGTAAAAACTGCTATATATTGTAATTAGTAATTAAATTAACACCATGATGATCCAATGTGCTCATATCATCTTATAAGCTATGAAGCGGAGACAGACATCGGATACGACACGGACACGTCGACATTGGTAATAATTTGTGAAAATGAATTAATTGAATATAATGAAGGGTGTCGGTATGGTATCAGTGTCAGACACCGGTACACGCCTTCGATCAAAAGTGTCGGTGGTACATCTCTTCTATAGACAAGGGCATTCTAGATTTTTGCTGTATGCATTGAAAGAAAACAACATAATTGTTAAAAATTACATTTACTTACCAAGCAAGTGATCTTCTAAGGAACCATTAGCCATGTATTCATATACCAGAATCCTCTGTTCACCTTCAGCACAATACCCTACTAAGTTCACAAGGTTAGGGTGATGCAAAAGACTCAAAATCAAAACCTCTACAAGAAATTCTCTGTTCCCTTGAAATCCATTCCTGTCAAGTTGTTTCACAGCAACAACCTGAAATGTAACAAAATCACTTACTTAAGAAGTTACTCACAAGTCACAGCCTTAATGAATATGCTTTTTCCTTAACATAAGTATTGAAAACTTGAAAAGAGAAGTTGAAGTGATATACTTGATTTGTGGCTGCAATCCTTCCTTTGTAAACTCTTCCAAAACCTCCTTCTCCAATCATATTGGAAGGGTGAAAATTCTGAGTTATGACACATAGTTCGCGATACGAGAAAATCTTAGAGGTAACATTTCCTTTTCCAAGCTTTGCTATCTCATCTGCTATGAACCTTCTCTTGCCACTATCTACAATCATAAAATTTGTTCAAGTTTTCAGCTAAAGTATTTTATGTTTCAGAAAAAAATAAACACTTTTGAAGGTTATTTAAAATAGACTCTAAAAGTATGAACTTTAGCATTTTGCATCATTCTCTTTTCATTATAGTTGTATTATATTTTTATGAAGTTTATAAAACCTATGAACCAAATCAACAAAAAAATTGTTGATCAAACCTATTGTGATTGTGCTAACATTACATATATTTTTATGGGCTGAAAAACACCGTAATTAAAGCCTTTGGCACCCCAATCGTTTATAGAGCATTCCCACAAGTTTTGGTCATTTAGACCGTCTATAAGATTAATATTCACTCAGATGCTTAGGTCGCAACTTAAAGATCTTCACCGTTCTCTAAGAGTGTGTTTTGTGAGGATCAAACATTGATCCTTCTCCATAAACCTAACGCTAATGACCAATTGAGCCACACTTAGTGCGTCTAAAATACATATCCATTTTAGACAACAATATTTAGAGAATTAGGTTAAAACTACCACATAATTTGTACCTCAAACAACATTAAGCTCAATGCATGCATGATATATACATTAAATTGTTATACAATAAAAAATTGTTAAAAAAACCCACAAATTCAGAACCCTACATCCCAAAATAGGATCAAGAAATATAATGCTAAAAAATAAATATTATGCAATAAGGAGGAAGGTTAGCATAGCATAACATAACATAAAAATTGAGAGAATTAGTTACCAGTTTTAAAAGAGATATTGGCAAATGAGGTTAGAGTTTTTGCATCATGATATTGCTTAATGCTTTTCTTCAATGACCTCTTGTTGATTCTCTTTTGTGACGTACAACAATGAAAACAACTCATTTTCAATCTTCAACAAAATTTCAATCTAATCAAACCCAACAATTATAAAACCTTAATATTTCCAAACCCATAATCTATTAGCATGAACAACCTTGTATAAATTCAATAAACCCCTTTAAAAATTTGTTTTAGATGTTCTTGCAAAAATACCACGTTGATATTCAAGATTCAAGAGAATCTTTTCAATTCAACGTGGTATTTTTTGTTTTTGTTTTTGTTTTTCTTCAATGGCATGTTTGAGTTTGGAAAAAGGTCATGAAGACTCGGTCAAAACTGCTAAACCAAAAATAAACAAAATGAGTCATTGATGTTAAACTATGGTTCTCATTACCTATAATCTATCTGTCACAACAATGTAGGATTTTATAACATGTTATGTGTTATCTCTCACATGATTTTTCACCTAATATAGAGGATGTCTCCTTTATGAATCCAACTAAAAATAAATAATGCTATCTTATATGGTTGAACGTATATAACTTATGATTTAATTTATATATATTTAAAGAGTTTTTATACCGATTGTGAATCAAAGTCATATTAAAAAAATGTTTGATTTGTATGAAAACTATCTTTAAAATAATAGACATAAGTGATTATGATATAGTGTATACAATCAAAGTCATATTAAAAAAATATTTGATTTGTATGATAACTATCTTTAAAATAATAGACATGAGTGATCATGATATAGTGTAAAATATTTTACTTTGTCCGTCTATGCCAACTAAAATTTATTTACATATTTGTCCTTTTCATCTACCAATCTACTAGTAAATATAGTCTTTTAAAAAAAGAAAAACAAGGCCGAATAATACTTTTTGTTTTTTGATGAAATAATTATTTTGATTTTTAAATGT
>JBBPBP010009777.1:38639176-38649191 GCA_037974735.1 Cicer chorassanicum
AAATATTGTGTTGTATTTATATGTAATAAATTATCAAGAGTAACTTCATATAAAATTAAGTTTGTCATAAGAGTTATGTTTTTTATCGTTAGTTTTAATCATAGAGTTATGAAATTAAGTTGTAATAATTATGCTTTAATTATATACTTTATAGTCATTTAAGATGACGGTAACATTTTAATTATTAAAATGTAATTAAAATATTGTGTTGTATTTATATGTAATGAAATACCAATAGTAACTTAATATGAAATTAAGTTTGTAATAATAGTTATGTTTTTTATTGTTAGTTTTTTAATGATAGAGATGTATGTAAAATTATGGTATAATGAAAAATAGAGAGTGATTATCCTTTAGAGATAAAGTTAATTTTTTTGGCTTCTCATAGGTTTCCTTAGTCATCTTATTCAAAGCACGTCAGACCACAAGCATGGATAAATTATATTTTCTTAATTGTTTGTCTTTTCTTCTTTTTGTTTTTGTTGAGGAGTTATCTTGTCCTCACTACTTTTCAAATTTATTTTTTTATACATGCATTAAGTCAGAAGAATATTGTCCAAAGGAGCTATTGGTGTGAATGGTAAGCAAAACTGTGTGAAGCCATGTTCCCGTATGTGATTGGGTTAGTGTTTAACGATCGGCTAGCAAAACAAATTTGTTATGCTATATGACATTGTAATCTCTTGGCTAAAGCAAACTGTAGTACTTGTCTATATCCAGTTATATATTATATATAGTTGAACTAAAAATCTAAAAGAATAAATAAACTAAAAATGCCAAAATTCAGTTTAGAAAAATCATTTTGTAGTTCAAGAATTCAAAAGTGTTCAACGAGCCCAAAATAATATTAGTAAAAGAAAAACAAATGATTTGTATTCAAAAGATATTGAGTTATCCATATTAGATTAGAACGGTAAGACATAGATAAAAAAAATAGAAAAATAAAAAACAGAAGATAGATAAAATTAAATGGTGAAAGAAAATGGTTTGAGCATAAGTTCTGACCCAGTTGATGAAGTCACTCGGAGAGGTTACACAATTTCACATTTTCCTTTGATATTTGCCATGTTCCCCTATGCCATTGGGTTAGTGCTTACGGCCGAACGACTAGCAAAACAAATTTGCTATGCTATTTGACATTGTAATTTCTTGGCTAAAGTGAATTGTAGAACTTGTCTATATCCAATTATCTATTATATATAGTTGAACAAATATCTAAAAGAATAAAGAAATTTAAAATGCCAAAATTCAGTTAAGAAAAATCATTTTGTGATTTAAGAATTCAAAAATGTTCAACGGGTCCAAAAGAATATTAGTTAAATAAAAGTAAAAAATTTGTATCCGAAAGAAACTGAATTTGACCTCAGCATAAGCTTTGACCCAGTTGATGAAGTTACCGAAGAGGTTACACAATCTCACATTTTCCATTGATATTTGGAGTGAGAATTAAGAAACCATATTTAATTGGAACTGAAAGAATAGATAAAAAAAAAAAAGGAAAAATAGAAGATAAATAAAATTATGTGGAGAAAGAAAATGACTTGAACATAAGCTTTGACCCAGCTGAGGAAATCACCAAAGAGGTTACACAATCTCAAATATCTCATTGATATTTGGGTGAGAATTGAGAAACAATAAAGAATTTAGTTTTGTGTGAATGACAAAACTTTGTATCTAAAGTGTTCTCTCCATCAAAGTTTAAGAAGGAATTAAAAGAATGATTATAGGACATAACATTAGGTATGATGTATTTTGCTACCAACTAATCTGGATATGCAAAGTTAGAAATAGAGGGGCACTGAAAGTTGATTGAAGTGAGAAGATAGTAGAATTATTTTCATAAGGAGGCTTTGTGTCTGGGTTTTCGTATATGATGATGTGTGGAATGTAAAAGCTAAATTGAGAAATAAAATATGTGAGATGATATTTAGAGGCATATGAACGGTGCCACATAGGAGTATAAGTGATGTGACACAAATGTTATGATGTAGCACATAAGTGTTGATGTGTCATTCACTAAAGTTGAAAGTTTATTTTAATATATTATAAATAAATACACTTGTAATAAGTAGCCTTGAATAAAAGTTGGATGCCAGAGTCCTTAAGTTCTAGATTAAGGCATGGCCGACTCAATACTTATTGAGCCCTAAAACAACACTGATAAAAACTAAAAAAATAAAAAAAAAATAAAAAAAAAAAACTTAAATGTGCTTTTAGTCCTTGTAATTTTGGATTATTTTGATTCTGGTATCTGAAAAATCATTTTCTTTGTAACTAATCAAGTGATAGGACCGCAAGTGCACAATATTATCGCATAGTAAAAATTATCGTTCCCACAAGGACTTTGTTATGATTATCAATATCTCTTTACTATGATGATTAGCTAAAACGGTGAATGTTGATAGTGATTTTTTATTAAAATTCGCAACAAATATAAAGTCTTGGGATTGTAGTTTTTCACCATGATGGGTACAATAAAATTAACCTTCTTTAAGTTATGGGTGTTAAACTCTTAAAAATCAGTTAAACAATTATAATTAATGTCTTCTTTCAAAGAGAAAAAGTGTATTTTAAACGAATACCAACCTATTTTCATGATTGATGTATTAGCAAAATCCTTTAAGAGAAATTTTTTTTCATGATTTCAAGAGAACCAAAATCTATTTTCATGATTTTATTCTCTTGTCCAATCTTATGGGTCAAATTTCAAATCCACCTTTCGATATATTATTTGATATCCAAGTATGAAATTTTTAGAGATCTATCATTGGAAATCCTACAACCCCAAGACAAGGAAGATCTACTCACATATGATCATAGTAGAATCAAAGCTTAAATATAAAAACATTGAAAATATAAAATAACAGAACAAAGTAACTGAGTAAAAATAGAAAACTGAATATTATAGAAATTTGCTAAGAAAAATACAAGAACAAAAACAAGAGTAACAAGAGATTATGAGTAGGAATCTGTCCAAAACTGTGTTTCCGTCCTTTTTTTTTAGCCCTAAGTGCCTTCACGGGATTTAATTACAAGAAACCATCATAATTTCACAATAGAAAAACGGTTCAGTAGCAAAAGATTAACAAATTACGACCATAATGACCATTACTGCTAAGCAGTAATCCTTGTTGCCTCAGAGTGACAAATTTTTGCTTTTTTTTTTCTCGTCCAACTATTATGACTGTAATGGCCCTTACGGTCAAGCCGTAATTCATGCTAGAACTTGATTTTCTTGATCAGGATGGACCATGACTGTACCACTTGACTTCAAGGCTCTTTGCACCAAAATCTTCACTTAATTCTTTCATTTCTCCTTGCAATCAAAACAAAACAAAAATGTAGTAAAATATAACTAAAATCGAATTAAAAATATCAGATTAACCTATCAAACAAAGTTATAAAAATAGATAAATTCTAGTTTATCAAGTAATTTAAAATCACTTTTAAGTTGGTCTTGCATATAATTTTTTGTTGAAGTGGACATAATATGGTGATGTGTCATGTGTGACTCATCAAATTTTGTATTGACTCATCAAAATAAATTATTAAACACCTAATTAACTCTATTAATTTCTTGTTATAAAAAAACTCTATTAATCTCTTTTTAATATTAACAAACTAGATATATTTTAATTTATTTAAATTAAGTGGATTTAAAAAAAAATCAATATGAAGTTTTATGTTTCAATTGTCAAATGATTATTGATATAGTAGTTATATCAATAATATATATTTATTTTTATCAATGTAGTTTATAGAAGAGAAGTACCCAACAATAAAAGACGGGTATATTTTAATTTATTTAATTTAAGTGGATTTTTAAAACAATCAATATGAAGTTTTATGTTCCAATTGTTAAATGATTATTGATATAGTAGTTATATCAATAATATATATTCAATTTTATCAATGTAAATTATAGAAGAGAAGTACTCAACAATAAAAGACACATATAAATAGTCGAAATATATTTTAGAGGTAAGCAAGAGATAGATATGTACTCTCAATAAGTTGAAGAAACTTCTCATCTTATTAAGTTCAATATTATAAATTATGAAAATTGCTAGCAAATAAGTAGATGGTAGGTAGAGGCAAAAAAAGTACCTATTGAGTAGTAAGTGGAAATAATGTGAAAGATGTTGGACAAACATTATGAAATAATAATGTGACTTTATTAAATAATAATGTGAGATTAATTTAGCAAATTTTAAGACGTTATGAAATAGGAGATACAATATAAAATAGTGGATTGAAAACTCTCTATGAAGAGAGTCACTTTTTTGGCTGACGTGGGAAATGTTTGCATACGTGAAGGAAATTGTATGAGGTGGCAGAGAAGTGTGTTTTAAATATATATAATAGATAGTTACTACTAACTATTAATAATAGGATTTGATAAGTCTTGTTATAGGTGATATGCCAACTTTTTTTGTCCACGTAAGTCACAAAATGAGATGAAAGAATAAAATTAAAAGTGATTTAAAATTATAAGGTCAATTAAAAAGAAAATAATTTTATAATGACTAAATTCATAATGACTCCAAAGTATAGAGACCCAAAAATATATTTAAACTTAAAAAATAAAGGCATTTTAATGTTCATAATAATATTTTATAATAATTTAAATTTTACCTTACTTTTATTTGTTTGGTTTGTTGCCATATATTTATGGATTTGTGGTTGTTCTTCGTATCAATGTTCTAGAATACTTTACTGTTTATGGGTGTAATCATTTTTTCTATTTTAGATGGTAATATTTTACTATTCAAAGGATGGCTACGTAGTTTGTGTAAGTGGGAAAATGTCTCACCACATTAACAAAATATGAGCTCTTTTTTTTTTTTTTTTTACCATGTTTTATGTTTAAATATGTAAGAAAAATGTATAATTGTTTTGGTGTATTGCAGAAAAGTAAAATTGTATTCTCTCCTATTTTTTCTCCTCTATTTTTCTGGTTTTATTGTATATGATTTTAGTGCCATTGCATGTTCTAACAGTGGTATTTAAGAGTTGTGTTCTTAAGGGTTGTGAGTCAAAATCTAGAAAAATTGTGAGTTTAAATGGTAATCAAATGGATTCAAGCAGCAATGTGTTTTTTGTGTTCCTCAATTTTCTAGGGAAAATCATCACATATGGGTTGTCAAAATAAGGTCATGTTTGAAGTCTTTTGGCTTATGGGAGTATGTTGATCAAGACAAGCAAGTTCCACCATTGAGAGCTAATCTCACAATAACTCAAACCAAGCAACATGGTGAGGAGACAATGAATAAGGAGAAATCAGTTTCATGTTTGCAATCCGCTTTGGTAGATGATGTGTTTACATACACCATGCATATCAAAAGAGAGAAACAAATATGGGATGAACTTAATGAAAGGTATGACAGTGATGAAAAGGTAAGGTTCATCAAGCTATTGACTCTTGAAAGAAAGTTTGAAATGCTAAAAATGAAGGAAACTAACTCTATCAAGGAGTAAACCTCAAAGTTGTCTCACTTGGTGAATCTAATGAGGTTTAAAGGTGAGGTTGTAGACGACAATAAAGTAGTGGAGAAGATGTGAACCATCTTACCAGATAAATCTAAAACAAAGTTACTTCTATTGAAGAGTAATATGATCTCAAGAAACTATTTTCTATGAGGATGAATAATGTAATTAAAGGTGCATTTCAAACCAAACACAAAGGGAAGCAATCTGATAAATAAAAAATCAGAAAAAGAATAACTACAAAATGGTGGTGATCAAAAAGGGAAAAGTAAGGAAGATGAAAGTTCAAGTGAATTTGCAGGAAATGACATGTTTCCTCCTTGTCTAACTTCTTTAGATAGGGTTGTTCGAACCAAAGTTAAGCTTGGAAATGGAGAAATTATCCAAGGAAAATGTAGCATTTCTGTTCACACTAGCAAAGGTCCAAAATTTATTATTGTTGTTTTGTCAATTCTAAAATTTACTTAGTATTGCTCAGTTAATGAAAAAATGATATTCAATTTCATTTGAAAATAATGGTTGTGTCATAATGGATTCAAATGATTCTGCAGTTGTGAAGGTTGAAATGTGTGGTGATAGTTTTTCAATCCGTTTGAATCAAGTGAATCAAAAATCACTTGTTTCTAGACATGTTGATTCTGCACTATGGCATAAAAGATATGGTCATTTCAACATGAATGCATTGAAATTTTTGCAATCTCAGGATAAGGTAAGAGGCATGCCTCCAATAAATTGAATGGATGATTTATGTTATGTTTGTCAACTTGGAAAAATGCATAGAAAGTCTTTTCAATTAACAAATATTACACAGGCTAGATATGTAATGTGAAGATATGAATATTGTCCATTAATTATGAGCTACACTCATGAGTAGAATAGCGTTTCTGAGAGGGAAAATAGAACAATTATGGAGATGACAAATGCTTGATTGCTGAAAAGAAGTTACCAAAAAGTTTTTGGGCGGAAGTTGTTTATGCAGCAATGTATCTCTTGAATAAGTTGTCAACAAGAGAAAACACCTATTGAAGCATAAGTGAAACCTTCAGCTAAACATTTTAATATCTTTGGATCAATATTCTATGTTTATATCCAAATGCAAAAAGATCTAAATTAGACGACAAAACTAGATAGAGGATTTTTTTTTTAGATATGACCGTCATCAATGATGGAAATTGACTCCATTTTATTATTAACAACATGTTATCGGTGACTTAAAATTATGAGAGCGTGTATTATGTAAAAAAAGATAGTACAACATGCATATCTAACATATCATATATCACCGAAAGTTAGTACAATATGTCATAATGGAAGCAACTAATTTGACAATATCATAGCAATACCAAATTAAAATGGACTATAGATTCATAAAATTAGAAGCATTACTTCATACTGGACTAGTCATAAAACAACATTGATATCTCAGCCAACTCAATCATTTTCTCTAGCTAGCATGTATAATACCTACTTGTATAATATGTCAAACAAACACAATAAATCATTGAACTAGTGAAGAATATATAGATATCATGGTAAACCTTGCATGTCAGAAATTAAATTTCCCAGGGAAATATCCACTGTTCTAAATAGCTAGCTAAATTTCTACAAGTACCAATTGATAACTAATCAAGTAAAACCAGAACAATGTAACTTAGCTAGTTTAAGAAATTAGAAACATATGCTAAGAAGTACTAAAGTTTTAGTTTGATGAGCTGAATATGTTCTCAATTCTGACCAAACCTTTCCATCTTCAATTTTGTATGCACTATCTCCAGTCGGCTAATTCTCAGTTCAAGTTCCACAATGTTTTCTTCGGATAAATAGCTATAGCTTTCACCTTGAGTCCCAGTTTGGCTGATCCTGTCACTTGACAACCTTTCCTCTATGCTCTCATTTTCATCTTTAGCCTCATCCTCCAAAACACCTCTTGAAAGTTCAATGTTTTCTTCTGCGACCAGCTTTTGCAGCGGTAATATTTGCTTAAAATCTCCATATTCTGCTGAAGAAAATTGGCTCAACAATTGATTTGATTCATTGATTATGCCAACACATTTCTTCTCTTCCAAGACAGGCTTACAATCTTCAACAGGTATCAAAGGAGTCAGATTGTTAAGCTTTGGAGTTAAACTTGAAAGAGCATCAGCATCAATTTTTTCATCAGCTTTGAAACCATCTTGAACAGAATTTTCAGAGGGAACATTTTTCAAAAGTTCAGGACTTGAACCATCATCACAAGATTTTCCAAATGTAACATTGTCAACAAGTTTGGTAAGAAAGTCGAGTGGAATCCCATGAGGTGTATGTTTTCTTGATCTTGAACTTCTCTTCCGCCGCACAATATTGTCAACAAAATCGTCACGACCCAGTACCGATTTCTTCCACCACTTTGTATAACGTGTGGTAACATCAGCCTCGAAAACTCTAGATGGAAAATACAAATCTCTATCAGATATTGGCCTACAATAATTTTCCCAAGCAATGTCTTTAGTCTCATTGAACCTAGGCACATAACTTGGAACATCTTGATCCATTCCAAATTGCATAGAAACTCTATGTGGGAGATATTGCTCTATAGACTCAAATCCAACAAGCTCAGAAACTCTCAAACATGTAACAAATGACAACATTTCTTTATTCAAATCTTTCTTAAATGGTATCCAACATTCATCAATTGGATAAAACACTCCACACTTATCGGCATATCCGACATACGAACGCCAAAGAAAATCATCCACAGCAGAGTCTAATGCCAACCTAACATTATCAATTTCCAAACCCTTAACCATATCCCACTTCAACAACACATGGTCTCCATTGTTGATCAATTTGGGTTGTGGTTGCAAATTTTTAAATCTCTCCCAAACCCAAATTTGAACCAAGTAAAAGGGTGAGTGTAGATTAACCTCCAACTCCAAAGGAAATCTAACACCTTTTAATGAACATTTTTCCAAACCAACAATAGTTTCCTTAAACAAACTCAAATCCTTATATAAGCTAGCCAAAACAGCTGGTGCCAAAGCAATTTGATTCCCTCTAGCAAGATGAATAGCAATAGGAAACAAAGAACTTTTCACCAAATTTAATTTATGAGGAAAAACAAAAATTGATAACCAAGTAGCAAGAAATGCTTCATGCTCAATCTCACTACCTTTATTAATGAAAATATCCATCCACATTGATGTTGAAGGAGCCACACCCTTCTTACTTTTATTCTTCACTTGGCTTGCAAGGATCAATTTCTTCTCCACCTCTTTCATTCCATCATCTTCAAGTGGAGTGAAAACAGGATCACCAAAGAGAGAGTAACCACCCAAAACCCTAACATCTTCCAAAGTGATTGTTGCTTCACCAAAGGAAAACACAAAGGTATTACTCTCACAACACCATTTCTCAACAACCCCATAAACCAAGTCTTGATTTTTCTTTATTTTGCACTTAGTACTCATTATAGCTTCAAAGATTCCAGCCTTTTTCCACACTGATTCATATTTCTGTTTCAGTTCATCAACCCAACAAACCCATTTCTTATGTGGGTAGCGCCAACCATTGAAATGGATTTTTAAAGGCCATTCCTTTGGTTCAAACTCGTAAGAAGAAAATGATGGGTTAAACACAAAAGATGGTTTATCAATGGAGTTTGCAATTGGTTTTAGAAAATGTGCTGTTCTGAAAGTTGGTTGACTATCACCAGCAGGTGAAAGCATGAAATCTTCTCTCACTTCCATGATGGTATCTTCCATTAATGATTTTTCATTCATCATGTTTATGGGTAACTATTCATAATAAAGTTCAAGTTTTTAATGAGAATGTGATAAATAAATGGGGTTGAAGCTTGAAACTTAATCAACAAGGAGAAGCAATTTTCTTATTTTTTTTCAAAAATGATTGTATGGTAATAGGAATTTGTAATGTAACAAATTTTGCAGGAAACAAGACACGTGGCACTAAAATTGGCATAATAGCATGTTTTTGCAACTTTGCAGTGACATTCTGGTTCAGACAAAATAGGTAAATGTGTAGAAAACCGAATTTGTCCTTTGGTGTATGTTATGATTTTCTCAAATAGGACAAACGGTATTGTATAGGTGCTTGGGATACAAGGTTTGTACCTAATATAAGTTTTATTTCAAAAATATTTGGATATAAATATTAGTTCATTTCTAAATTATTTATCATCTTAATTATCTTTTTGCAAAACTATTTGTAATTACTATACTATTTTATGTCATTATTTAATAAAAAAATTAATATTGTCCATTTTTTTACTGTCCCAAAATATAGGTCTTATTATTTTAAATTACTAAAGTTATTTATTATTATTATTATTTAAATATACTTTCTATCGATATTTTTAATTTATTTTGAAAGATGCAAAGTTAGATCTCAATGTACACAAAAGAGTATTTTTTTTTAAATTCATGCAAAAAAAACAATAAACATATTAAATATACTATTTAATTTTTTGAAATGTAAGTGAAAATAATAAAAACAAGTTTATGTTTAATAAAATATGAATATGTTAGGATAT
>JBBPBP010009777.1:38661131-38679886 GCA_037974735.1 Cicer chorassanicum
CCCTTATGATCATTTTTAACTTTTAATTTACTATTTATATAAGAATAATAACTACTTTAAAAAAATAGATATATTATTTATTCAAATATATACATGTTTAATTTTTAGGTTAAAATTGTCAATTTACAAATAAACTATATAAAATTATTAATTCTAACATTCTCTCACACAATTACATCACTATTTTCTTTATCTTCAATCATTTGAATATATTTTTTCTTATATACATATTTTTTTTTATAGAATGTGTAAGACTCATAGTTTTAAATTCTAATTTATATAATTTTAGTGTATTTTGTGTTTAAATTCTAAACACATGATGTGATGTGATGGGTAATGAGGATTTTTTTTTAAAAAAAATATCTATAAAATTAGATATTTGTGTAGTTAGTTTTTAATTAATATATATATATATATAGTTGAAAAAGGAAAAGGAAAACAGAAACAGAAACAGAAACAGAGAAACATTTCCCTGCTGCCGCCTCCACTCACGCCTTCATCTTCTTCTTTTCTTTCTTTGGCTTCAAGAAAAACACATGAGTTGGTGAAAAAGAGAGAAGGAAAAGCATTTTCCCTGTTTTCATGTCCGCCCTCCATCTTCCTCTTTCTTCTTTCTCTGTTTCAAAGAAGAAGAAAAAACTTAAGTTTTGGGGTTTTTTTCAAAAACCCACAAACACATATCTTCATTTTTCTACTCCATCTAAGCTTACATTCGAGAAGTGTCAGGAGGGATAGTTGCTCCTCTCTATACTACGGTGTTAGTGAACTAATTTTCGAGATGTTGACGCGAACGAGATTTTTTCGCCGTTTGATCACGATAGCGAAAACGATTGTAAAAGCTACAAAGAAGGTAAAGGCTCCTTCCAAATTTTTAGCTTGCATATAGGGACTCTATACGTGTGATTGATGTATGATTAATGTGTGATTGCGTGATAATTAATTTCGGCGTGAATATACATGTTTTGAGTGAAATTTTTAAGTTCTTAACAAATCCTTGTGGTTGTTGTTGTTGTTGATTTTGTTAGTAATGGTTAAAAAAAATTGATTTTGGATGTGTTTGAGTTACTTAATGAGTTATTTTCAAATAAATGAGTTTGAACTGAAGTTGAAATTTTACAAAAAAAATTTAGAGTTGTGGAAAAAGTTCAACTTTTAACTAAGTTAAAGAGTTTGAGTAAAAAAGTTAGATTGAAATTAAGATGGTTAGAGTTTAAAATGTTACACTTTTAATTACTCTTAGACTGAGTTTAAAAAGAAAAAGTTTTGAGTATTTTATTAACTCAAAAATTTCGTTGCTTTAATAGTCGAATGTGTGTATGTGTGATTTGGACAATATTTGTTTTATTTGGTTTTAACTAAATAATGTAGATTATTTGATTTTAAAAGTTTGGTGTGTGAAAAAGATATAATTTTGGAAATTTTGTTGTGGTTTGATAAATTTTAGTTGTGAACAAATTGTTATAAATATTTATGTTTATGTAGTTAGCTCATTGAGTCTCGAAAAAGAATCGAGACCGTTGACACCGAGTTAGCAGTGAGAAGAACTCTAATATATTAATGTTGTTGTGGTGATTAAGTTTTCATATGATTATGTATTCATAACGGATAGTATGTGCGTTATGAATTTTATTGAGGAAAATATGTTCTGAGTATACTCTGTGATAAGTTTGAAATGTCGTTAGTGTTAAATGAGTATTAAAAGTGGGGAATCTTTTAATAGCTGCATTTACTTAATGATTGTGGTGAAAAGAGTTAGGGTATGCTCATACATTTCATAGCTTGTGGTGACTGTGATGGCCACAGTGTCAGTGGTGACCGCGATGGGTCACGATGTTAAGTGGTGACCATGATGGGCCACAGAGTTAAGTGGTGACCGTGTTGGGCCACAAGGTGGTTCCATGTGATAGTTGGTCCATCTTATCCTTACGAGGATTTAACTGATGTGTAAGGCCTGTGATAGGCTACACTCTAATAAATCGTGCTAGCCTGTGAGAGACTGCACCTCGGTAATTAGTACTAAGCCTGTGATAGGCGGTACAATTATGATTTACGCTCCTTCGAAGAGGGTTTTTGTTGGAAATTCTGGAATCATGCGCATTGGCATATAAGCATTGCATTAGGGTGCTTGGCACGCTAGTCATGTTTGTTATACTATGATGATTGTATATACATACTCGGTTGTTGTTTGTTATTGTGCCGTAATTGCTTTGAGGTGTGAATTTGTGTTGATTAAGTTTCGATGTCATTATGTGTTCATAATTGATGTTATAAATGTTTGATGTGTGATTGAAGTGTGAATTTGTGGATATTAATTTGGTGTGAATTGTGTATTCATAATGGGTATTATGAATGTTTGAAGTGTTATTGATGGACTTTGTGTCGTAAGTGTTAAATGATTCAGAGTCTTTTCAGAACTAAAAACCTGCAATATTTCGCAGTTGTATTCGGCTACAGCTGGTGTGTATTCGAATACACCTCTGTAACGTTCAGTTTTTATTTGAAATTTTAACATCGTATTCGAATATTGTTTATGCATTTTGACATATGAAAACCCTTTCGAGGAATATGCTAAGATGAAAGACTTTATTGTGCATTAAAAATTTAAATGCTAAGTGTTATTTGTTAATTTCAGTTGGTGATCCTTTACAATTATTGTGGAAATTTGGACTTTGCCCTCAGATGATATCTGAGATCGTCCTACCGAATAGTACGCTGGCGACGGATATGTCATTAGATTTCCTGACCGATATTGCGTCAGAAGGAAACTTGCAGAGTGTGTGGAGGTCACCTGGATTATCATAGTTTTTAGTGGAATGATCAGATTAGTTTTGTTGTATAGGGACTTGATGTCTTTCTTTTGGTGGTTGTACTTATTTTATTTTGAGATGACTGTAACTATAACTTATACGGTCAGTTGACTTTTGTTTTGGTGGGTCCATATTCCATTTTTTTATGTGACCATGGGGAGATAGCATTCTTTGAACAGTGCTTTTGTGCATGTGTCTGCCGAGAATACCCCAAGGATATGAGCGATGTCTGATAGGTCTCATAACCCCGGTGTATTTTCTACTTGTATATTTTGGATTGTCGTCTCAAAAACTATTTTAGTTTGTTGGTATTTATGATGTAATTATTCAGGATTTTTATCGTTGTGTTGCGACAAATTATTTTTATTATCTGTTTTTTTTTTTAAAATACACCCACGCTGTTAAAAATCGAGTTATTACAGAATGCATTTTGTTATTATTTTAATACTAATATATATTGTTGTATATGATTAGCATGCACTCGATTTTGTTATTGCTTTAGACAAAGCCTAATTTACCTTTATAAATCATACACGAGATAAATATTTTTCATTAGTCTTTTAATTAAAATATGATCTTCCATAACTATTTTATTAAAAGATTCATTATTAGTGTGTCTATTGAATGTCTTCTACTTAAAAATTTAAAGACTATTATGATACACTAATTATAATATTATATATAAATGATAGACAAGACAAGGCAAATATATGGTCATAGGTAAACTATATGATTTGTATAATAAAATTATCATACTAATTATAATTCATAGTAGTAATCATACACTAGACAAATTTAAATTACTAATTAATTATTTAAGTGGTGGTAATTTACGGATCAATTAGTTAAGAGAAAAGTGTACATTTAATTATTAGTGTGTCTCTTTGATATCTTTCAGATAAAATTGGACAAAATTGTAATACATTATTGATAATTTATGGTACAAACCATACATGAGAAAAATATTTATTACAAATCAATTAGCCAAAATATGGTCACTCACACTTCAATTAGTTAAAATATAAATATGTATTTGATTACATGTGTGCCTTTGCCAGGAGCATATTTCCTCATCTTATTTCGTCCACGTAGATTTGCCATATAACCTAAAAAACTGATGTGTACATCGAGTTTCCCTATTCACTTTCTAAATATCTTTTCCCATATTATGTGGAACTATCCATAAATTACTAATTACAATACAATAAATATCAATTATTTGACACTTATTGGTCCTCCATTAATATTGATAACGGTTATTCCTCCATAAATATCTTCAAATTGAATATTATATAGTATCATTACTAAAGAAAAAAAAAATATTTTAATGAAATTTATAATATCTACGAAATCTATTATACCATTACTGATATGGACTTAGAGAAAAATTTATATATTTTCTGAAATATTATATAGTATCATTACTGAAGGAAAAAAAATATTTTAATGAAATTTATAGTATCTACGAAATCTATCACATGTCACTTATTAGATAACTAAAATTAATATTTAAATCAAATAGAGAGATATAATTTAGAATTAGGCCAACAATTTGTTTTTCTATTTTTTCTTATTATACCATTACTGATATGGACTTAGAGAAAAATTTATATATTTTCTGAAATATTGATATTGTTATGTATATTTTTAACTTTTTTCAAGTCGTAAATTATTTTTTTTGTACAACATAACACATTTTTCTAAGGACAAAATTGTGAAATATTACTATTTTGATAAAATAATACGTTGAAGTGTATAACAAGTAAAAATTGTCACGTGTAAACCAAATTAAATAAGTAAATATTATACTTTTCCCCATATTTTGTGGAACTATTCATGTGCCATAAGTTACCAATTACAATACAATAAATTTCAATTATTTGACACTCATCCTCCATTATTATTGATTGATAACGGTTATTCCTCCATAAATATCTTCAAATTGAATATTATATAGTATCATTACTGAATGAAAAAAAAAAACTTTTAATTAAATTTATAATTTCTGAAATATTGATATTGTTATGTATATTTTTAACTTTTTTCCAAGTAGTAAATTGTTTTTTTTACAACCCAACACATTTTTTCTAAGGACAAAATCGTGAAATCTTACTATTTTGATAAAATAATACGTTGAAGTGTATAAAAAGTAGAAATCGTGAAATTCGGTGTAAACCAAATTAAATAGGTAAATATCGATACTTTTTCCCATATTTTGTATTACAATACAATAAATTTCAATTATTTGACACTCATTGGTCCTCCATTATTATTGATAATGGTTATTCCTCCATAAATATCTTCAAATTGAATATTATATAGTATCATTACTGGAGAAAAAAAATCTTTTAATTAAATTTATAATTTCTGAAATATTGATATTGTTAGGTATATTTTTAACTTTTTTCAAGTAGTAAATTATTTTTTTAAGTACAACCCAACACATTTTTTCTAAGGACAAAATCGTGAAATCTTACTATTTTGATAAAATAATAGGTTGAAGTGTATAAAAAGTAGAAATTGTGAAATACGGTGTAAACCAAATTAAATAAGTAAATATTGATACACAATATTTTAATAAATTTTACTAATATAGTTGATAAAATGTTCAAACACTTTTAAATATTTATTTAAACATTAAAAATAGTGAATATACAACTTTTGTATTTTTTTTATTATTGTGTCGTCACATATATTTACCAAAACAAATAACAATTAGTCAATCTAATAAAAAAATTTATGTTTTGTTTCTCTTATTAGTTACCAATGCATATATTTACCATGAGCGTTATTTCGAATTTTTTTTAATATGTGTAGGATTAAATGTTAAAATTTTAAAAATTCCTACATAACTTATATACTTTAACAAAAAATAGAGTTTACGATTATCAATTATATACTTTATCTTTTAAATCATGGTTAATATTTTATGTCTATAGACCATCAAAAATCAGCTAAATGGTACAAATTTGATATTGTGAATAAAGTTCAAATCTAACTTGAAACGGTTGTAAAATTGTTAATTTTTTTATGATTAAACTTTTACAAGACATTGTTCTTTTATCTTTTTTTAGGAGTAAAAATACTCATTTAATTACACACTCTACAATATCTTCTATCGCATTTTTTTTTTTATAACTTTAAAAATTTACAAAATTAATATTTTATATATATATCACCTTATAAAAAATTTAAAATGAAACCCGTGCAAAGCGCGGATCATATTCTAATTTCTATATTAAAATGTAACTCCAATAACTAATAACCGTAATTTACTATACAAATTACACAAGACGTTTGTCATAGTCAATTACTTAAAACTCATCGTACAAACTAAACATGAAACAGAAATCAATGGTTGACCCTTTAAAAACAAAGGAAAATAACGCTACAATGATTATCTGTCTCTAACTAAAAACTCATGTTGATCATCTGACTCGAAGATTAAAAGAAAAAAGTTCTAAGTGAAGCTTTTGATAAAGTCAATGTTTTGGTACATTAGCATTGACCCGATCAAAATTAAGGGGGTTTGACTTTTGCAAAAAGAGTCAAAATTACTATTTTTAAAATAAATGAGCCAAAATCACGGAACTGTGAAATTTAAGGAGTCAAAAGTGCATTTTAATTTGTTTTTTCAATTATATATATACCACTAGTACTTAATATAAGAAAATTTTTGGTATAACTTTTGATCTCAACTATAAGTATAAAAAAAAAGGTACTTATTTCAAGGTGTATCAACTATTATCATTTTTTATACCCCTATTTTATTTAACGTGAGATTTATTTTTACTAGAAAGTCACACATTGTGATTAAGTCATTAATTAATGCCAATGTATATTTGGAATAACTTACAATTTTCTTTTAATATTAAATAAGTTCATTGGTCTTTGCAATTTTTATTATTTTTTTCTTATATTAAGGACCAAAGAAAGTAATTAATATTACGCATATCACTCTCAATTTACTATATTTTATTTTGTATTCATGGTATTAGGGATGACAATTAGATTCAAATTCAGTGGGTACTCGCAAAAAAAAAACCCACAATGAGTAGAGAAAAAACTCGTATAATGGGTATGAGCACAGGAACGGGTAATTACTCACAAAATTAAACGGGTACATGTACTATAGTACCCATTCCGCCCCCGAACTAATATAAATATATTATATTATATTATATTATATTATATTATATTATATTATATTATATTATATTATATTATATTATATTATATTATATTATATTATATTATATTATATTATATTATATTATATTATATTATATTATATTATATAATATTATATTATATTATATTATATTATATTATATTATATTATTATTATATTAGTATTTAGTTTAATTAATTGTTTTCTTTTATGTTTTAACATCTATTGATATCATTGGAGCATTACAATATTTATAATTGAAAGATAAACATTTGCAAACTTTTTAAGAATTTGATTTCTACTAATAGGCAAATAATTGTGACTTTATAACTAAAAGTTATGTCTTATTAATCGTGACTTTATAATTATACTTACAACTTCCTATGAATTTTTTTTACAAATCTCGAATAATACTGCTGTAGGACTTGCAACTTCATAAAGTATTATAATGGATATTTGAATATGTATTGTAACGTGTGTTCATTTGAAATATTTTGAGTTAGAAAATATTTTAGTTTACAATACTTTATGATTGAATTTAAGATATTTCAATAATTTTTAAATTTAATCACAACAACATCATTTATTTATCCATCTATTTTAGTTAAAGTGTGGGTAATGGGGATGGGTACGGACACTTAGGTACCCAAAGGATAAAAGTACGGATATTAAAGTTGATACCCAAGAGGATACGGACATGAATATATGTATTTTTTTAAACTGCGGGTATGAAGACTGGTACTATAGTACTCTACCCAAACCCTACCCATTGTCATCCCTAAGTGGTAATGGTAGTGAGTAAAGTAATTTAGTAAAAATATTGCTCCTTTTATCATTTTTTATAAGCATTCATTGGGTGTTTCACATGTATTAAGAAAAGTAAATTGTATAATTAATGTGCATATTTTATGCGAAGCTATTACTAAATTGTCCATTGTGTATAGATATATTTAATGTTAACTTTTCAAATAATAAATACATCTAGTAATTTGTATATAACTTTATATTTAAGAACAAAAACAATTCTCAATAAGTGCTTATATTAGAGACACACTACATGAGTTTTATATCTCTTTTATTTATAAACTCTTTTATATCGGTCGAGGGACTATGATTATCCATAAAATTCATTCACTCTTAACTTTCTGTTAGATGACTATAATCCCTTAAAATAATTGAATCTTCTTCCAACAAAAATTTGAAGGAATCCAAATATTTGATCTTACACATCCACAGAAGACACTCGTACCAGGTACTGAAACTGATAAAGTTCTGCTAGTCCACTAATAGTTTTGATGCACAAGTTCTTCATTAATATCACCAATCCATAATTTGCTACTTAAAATATTCTAATCAACAGATCAAGTAATAAACACAACAAAATCAGTAGCTTCATTCACTTCATATTAATCAAACACCTACTACTAATGCTAATTACTACAAATAAAAGCAACTATCACATGCTGCACAAAAAAAAGGTAACTATCACATGCTGCCATACATAGTGAGTTAGCAATAAAATTGGTGTAAACTATTGCACAAGATTAGGAATATGAAGTTGGTTCTATACTTGCAAAAAATCATTGTTTTTGTGTACTTACAAACCAAGGAGTACTATGCCTTGGCTCTGGCTCAAACACTTTCAACTCTTGAGCCAAATCTTTCTTCTTTAAGCTTAGCAAACACTTTTTCAAGCTTCTGAATCCTGTTTTCAAGATCCAATGCCATGTCTAATGTAAAAGAACTAACACTTTCCTTTTTTGTGTCGTTCACACCATTTCTATCACAAAATGAACTCTTGATTTCATTTTCATCATTGCATCCAGCTATTTCATCCCCCGAATTTGTCGATATAAAATCGCCAAATTGATGACTAGACGAAGCCTTAAGATTTCCAACTACTTCAAGTTCATCATCACCACAACTTGATAGTTCGCAAACTAACAAATCATCCTCTTTATCAGAATCCATCATTTGTCGTCTCTCAAACTTGGAACTAAAACCAGGTATTGGTCCATAAGATTCTTCACACTTTATTAAATCTTCGCCTTCCTTGCCCGATTTTGATTGCTTCCACCAATCATAGTATCTAGAAGAAACACCTGGCGTGCTTGAACACAACTGAATGCACAACTTTATATCCACTATTGCCATCGGCTTGCTATAACTCAACCAAGGATCCGTCTTACAAAAATCAACCATATCAGGAATGTCTTGATCCATACCAAATTGCATCGCGACACGGTGCGGGAAGTACTTCTCTTTACACGATCCCATACCAACCAACTCGCAAACTCTCAAACACCGCAAAAACGAAATTAATTCTGCGTCTAAACAAGGATTATCACATTTCCACTTATCTTTTCCATTATAAACCTCAATGCATGGTGAATTCTCATATGGTTGCCACAAAAATCCATTCTTTAACCCTGCACAATCCAATACCTTTTTCAAGTTTATATCTTTCATCATTTTTACTTCACCCCATCTAGCCACTTTAGGTAAATCATGCCCTTTTGAATATGGACGTGGCAGCATCAATGATGGAAACCTCTCAAAAGCCCAAATTTGAACCAATTGAAAAGGTGCCCAAAGTGTTACTCTAAGATTCTTTAAGGATGTAACGTTTTTATTAATTATGCCACTAAGCAAACTTAAGTCCCTATAAACACTAGCTAAAACAGCAGGTGCAAGAGCTATTTTATCTCCATGAGCCAAATGTATTGCAATAGGAAAAACACTTTTCAAAATGGTTTCAAAAGAATCATTAGGAAAAACAAACCTTGACAACCAAAAAACCAAAAAAGCTTCATGCTCCACTTTACTTTCATTCTCCATAAAAAACATCATCCATGGCTTTTGAGTAACTTTCCTAGCTCTAGAACTATTAAACATTCTCCTAGCCTCAATAAGTTCTTCTTCAGCTTCCTTTTGTTCACTGTTCAAAAGAGGGGTTGAAACAGAACAACCCAAAACAGAATAACCAAAACAAACCTTTGTGTCTTCCAATGTTATTGTTGCTTCCCCCCAATTGAAAACAAAAGTGTTGGTCTTTGAACACCACCTATTTGCAAGTTCAAGAATCAAATCATCATCCCTTTTGATTTCATAGGTAGAAGCTTTGATTGCATGGTAGATTCCAGCTTTTATCCATAAAGATTCAAACTTTGGTTCCAATTTTTTGACCCATTTCTTCCATTCTTCATGGGGTGGTCTCCAACCATTGAAGGTTACTTGTAGTGGCAATTTTGTTGTGGTGGTTTGAGAGAAAATGGGAAAATGAGGGATTTGTTGCTGTGACGGTTTGATGAAAGGTTTGAGGAAATGTGCAGTTCTGAGAGTTTCTTTTCCACCAGATGATGGCGAAACCATTAGTTCTTGTCTAGATTCTATGATGGTGTCATCCATTTTTTTTTTTGAAGTGGAAAGGACAAGAGTTAAGGTTTGGTTTTTTAAATGGAATGAATGTTTGGGAACTGAAGAGGCTTTAAGTTTCTAGTACTTTTTTAAAGTACTTTTTTTTGTTTATGATGTCTAAGTTTCTAAATTGTTTTAAAAAAAGACTCCAAATTTTTACCAAGAGTCACTCTTTTAAAATAATAGCGTAATAATATTAATGGGCCTAAATTACTGTTTGCTATATTTTTTTAAATTTTTAAAATAAATTGTAAGCATGTTAAAAAATTATTGTCAAAACAAAGTGAAGTTTTATGTAAATAGTATTTTTTAAAATACACATCGTGACTGCCACAAATCTTAAAATAAGGACAATTTACACTACCATAAGTTTCAAACTATACATAACGACACTATCATAAGAATATATATATATATATATATATATATATATATATATATATATATATATATATATATATATATATATATATATATATATATAATACCTACAAGTCTAAGCAAAATATGTAGTCATAACTAAATGAAACTGACACTGAAATCAATATTACTCATCGCTGTCATCATCGTTAGACTCATCCTCGTCATAATCTGGATGACAACAATGACGGGAAGACTCAGCCTATATAGAAGCAACACTTTTTGGCAATTTTGCTAGTTGCATCTAGAGCTCTGTAGTGCGCTGCTGTATTTGTTGAACTTCCACTTGTAGACGTTGCTCTGCTTTCCTTAGCTCCTCTTGCGCCTTTCGTGTCTCGTGTTCTGCCGCTTTTGCTCGCTCCTCAAATGTTGCTATCCGTGCAATTATCTCGTTAGAATGTTGAGACAAGACATTGGTGCAACCTCTAGATGAACGAAAATCTGGGATTAGACTTGCGACAATTGGTCTATAAAGTGAGGATCTATCTCCAACACCATAGATACGCCATTTATTCTTTCCCCCAATAGATTGGACCCACATGTCTAAGCGAGCTTCCGCATTAACCACTTGGCTACAACTACTAGATGTTTTCCCACATTTGGAGGCTTGCTGCAACTTACCTTGAAATGTTTCCCACTCAAATAGAAAATAATGTAACATAATCAAATATTTTACAAGAAATACAAATGAAAGAATGATTTAATATTTCTTACATATGTTTTTTTGCTCTTTTGTCAACCCAAGAGTTGTCCTTCTTCTTAGTGTGAGTTTTTAAAAAAACCTCATCCAATGTGGGGTCTCTACCTAACTCTTCATCCTTACAAAAGATAAAAAAACAGCAGAACCGTGAATAAGATGAGAGCCACATTTCACGAACAAAGGAAAACAGCAAAATATTTCAGCAAAATAGCTCTATGCATTTAGAAACAGCAACACAACAAAACAATACAAATAGCAAATAGTAGGCATGTACTTGATCCAAACATTAAATGGTGATAAAGTGAAGACTTTGACATAAAAATTGTATCATCCAAATGGTATGTTCAGCAATGGAGGTTGGAAACCTCAAACAAATTATTACTCAAAGTTCAAATTGAAAATAATGTTCTCCAAACACAAACTAATTGTCAAAACCAATTCCATAACCACTCATTATTTTTACATCAATTATTTCAATATACGTTAATAACTCTAATTTTTCGATTTGAAACTAAAATTCGTGAGGGAATTGGGTACAACTTTTGTTCTTTTGGTGTTGCCTCTAACTCTAGAGCATATAGAACAACCAAACACCAATTTAGATTGAATTTGCAAAATGGTACAATGGTCCGAGAAATGGGAACCGGTTTGGTCACAACCTCTCCGGACTCATTCCTTTCATTCCCATAAATTCGAAACGTTGACATGAATTATTTGATTGGTAAATTTATTTCAATTTGTCATTCTTATTTTAATTTTAGTTATACATAGTTTAATCATTACTTTTTTTTTTAAATAGATGTTGTGGGAGTTTTAGTTGGAGTGAGACAAGAGAGAGTTTATGAAAAGAATGGTGTAAGTACAAAATTAAAGGTATGCCCCATAATTTTTTAACTATCAAGTTTATGAAATAAACATAAACTTGTCTCAATCTTTGTTAGATGAAAATGGTATGTCACATATACATATGTGTAGATCTGGAGTTTCAACCACTAAACAGAATTTTGTTGCAAGAACTCCGTTGTCTGAGTTAATTATTGGTAAATAGACATACATAATCTCATCTTCAATGCTTAACTGAACTTAATCATTCATATCAATCTTCAATGATTTCTATTTTACAATTTTTTTGAAACAACAAATGGAACAACTCATATTAATACCATTGCCACAACTTCAATTGACAAAGAATCAGCCACGTTGAACACAAACGTAAGAATCCTACTGGTTCGACTACAACCTCATGTGACGATACAGTTGATGCAGGTTCGACAATCCACTATTATTAAAATCAACTCAAAATGTTTCCTTTATATATATTCACATTCATTTTCCTTAAATGATATATGAGAAAACTATGTTTGTATTTTATCTTCATCTAGAATTCGTAGGAAAATCATAATGAGAAGCAAGGCAACCCAACCAATAAAACATGTTTTTGGTTAGTATATTCCATTTTCATATTGTATGCTTTCTTATTTTCTCTTGATAATTATTAACCTACTACATTTTGACATTTACAAATTATAAGGTTCATTACATTTAAAATTATATGTTTATTTATTTTAATATACATTTTTTTGTTTACAAGTTATATTGTATAGGTGTTACTCAATTGATGAATGACACTCCTATGTCATAAGTAATAAATTCAGCTTCTTTACATGTTACGAAACGTGTATCTCAACCTTACCATATTCTTGAATTGATACCTTCGTTCATAATTACTTTTTCACGCGATTCGTTATTCCAACATGTGAACAATGAATGTATGTATTTTCTCTAATCAATAGGTTTCATTTTCGAAAATTTTGATTGTGAATCCTAATTTACTCTTTGTATCTCTATCCTTTTACTCAGCAAGTACAAGATCAAGTGGTCAAATGACTACTTTTCATTGTAAATTTTTTGCACTTGCTGAAACACAAGGTCAAATCCATACCTAAATAACCTATTTTCATCAACAACACATGAATAATATCATAATTGACTTTATCGCCTAAAATTTGAGTTCGTTTTTTCCAACATAAATAGTAGACTTTGGAGATCCCTCTTATACATGCTCTAAATGTGGTGCTCAAATGTGGTATGAGGAGGGAGTTGAGAAAAGTGTCAAAAGCAACCTACCTAAGTTTTCACTTTGTTGTATGAAAGGAATAGTACATATTCCATACTTATAAAGGCCTCCAGAGTTGCTAATGAGGTTAATACATGGAAAATATCCAAGTAGTAAACATTTTAAAGAAAATATTCAAGCCTATAATGGTATGTTTTGTTTCACCTCTATTGGTAGAAAGATCCAATCAAACTCGAGTGTGGGTAGAGGACCACCACAATTTCCAAATAATTGGCAGTCTAATTCCAAAAGAAGGAGCAACTCCAAAATTTGTCCAGTTATATATTTATGACACAGTGAACAAGATATCTAACATATTTAATCATTTTAGTTATAAATTTTATTTGGTACATTTTATACAATTATTTTGAATATTTTGTTTTTTTTTTGCGTATTTGACCCCTTTTTGTAATATTATCCAAATCAAAAGAACAACACAAAGGTCTAGATAAAACATTAGTTGAAGATATCACAAGAATGGTGGATGAACACAATGTCTTAGCTAAGTATTTTAGAAAAGTTTGTGACCACCTTCAACACAATAACACCTCCAATATGTGCCTAAGGTTGCTTCGAAACAAAACAAAGGATCCAAGAACACATAATATGCCATCATGTGACAAGGTTGTTGCTTTAATAATTGGTGATTTGGACAACCTTAATCCCGATCAAGACATTATTGTTAGAAAGACATCCGACTACCTGGAGAAAATTAAAGAGACTCATGCTTCATTCATACCCTTTCAGTATTCGTTGTTTTTTCCATTTGATGAGGACCAATTTCAAGAAAACTTTCCTATAAGAGAGGATGTTATCAAGGAAGGAAAACGAAAGAAGATACACGTTATATTAAGAGACTTTATTGCATTTTGCCACACGCACACATTTTGTTATCGCTTGAAGGTTCAAATTCATTGAAGACAGGTAATGACATCAACAAGTTCATTTCAGAAGAATTTCCTGATTGTAATTTATATCAAAAACTTGCAAATGTTCAAGTTTCATGCTACATGGTCTGTGTGAATCCTCCAATCCAAAATTCTCGTGCATGAAAGATGGCAAGTACTCAAAGTATTTCCCAAAGGATTACCAACCTTCAACTATAGTTGTCGATGAAGGTTATCCACAGTACAAGCGGTGAGATACTAGTTTGTCTATTTTGAAAAAAGGAATAAGTTTGGACAATAGGTTTGTAGTTCCATACAACTCACATTTGTTAATGAGATATTAAGCACATGTCAATGTTGAGTATTTCAACAATGAAAACTCAATAAAGTATTCGTTTAAGTATGTTAATAAAGGACTAGATAGAGCCATAATAGAGATTTCAAACCAAACTAAAAATGGTTAGGTACTAGATGACATAAAATAGTACTATGAGTGTAGATATTTGGCTCTGCTCGAGGCTGTTTGGAGGACTTTTGAGTATGACATCCATCAAATGCAGCCTCCTGTTATAAGGCTTTCGTTTGACCTTGAAAATGAGCAGTATGTAATGTATTCAAAAAATTCTCCAATTCAGTATGTTGTGGTTTGTAATGAAGAACTTGACACAATGTTTTTGGCTTGGTTTGAGGCAAACCAAAAATATTCTGAAGGAAGAGAATTGACTTATGCTGAACTTCTACAAGATTTATTTATATAAAAAATAACAGAACATGACAATCTAGGAAGCAAGGTAATTCAATCGAAAGACTTACTATATTCCCCTAGGAAGTGAGGATGTTTATTTTTTGAAACTTCTATTGACAATACAAAAATGGTGCACAAGTTACAATGATTTTAAGAAAGTGGATGACACAACACATAAAACCTTTAAGTAAACATGTTTTGCACTTGGATTGCTGCAGGATAACAATGAATTTGTGTATGCTATTATTGAAGCAAGAAGAGATTATTTGTTATATTATTGTTCATGAATTCAATGACAAATCCTTTTGTTGTTTGGGATACTACATGGAAGCTTTTTTGTGATATGATTTTGTACGAAAAAGGAAAAGGTTAAACAACTCAAGGTAAGCAATTACTTATTAAATATAATATATGTGTGTGTGTGTGTGTGTGTGATAAATATCATTATTAATATATTATAACATTGACTATATGATAAAAATCATTCTCTTTGATTCAGGTCTTCAAATTTGTGATGGTGACATAAAAAATATTTGTTTGGTTGAGTTGGACAAATTACTTTTCATGAGTGGTAAATCTTTTAAAATCTGTAAGACTATGTCATTCCTTACATATTCAAATATGAATCAATTTGGAAATAGGTTTTTGGGTGATGAATTAAACTATGACAAAGATGAGTTAGTTGCAGCCCACGTCTCATTATTGTCATCCTTAAACTACAAAACAGAGGTCAATGTATGAAAATTATTACTTCAATGATGACTAATTCTGGAGGGTTTTACTTCTTATATGGATATGGAGGCACATGAAAAATATTTATCTGGAGAAATTTATAACTACTCTGAGATCCCAAAGTTCAATTATTGTTTTCAATGTTTCTTCAAAGTGGGATTGCAACTTTATTATTACCTAGAAGAAAGACAGCTCATTTCGCATTGAAGATTCCTTTGGTTACAATCGAAACATCTACATGTGATGTCAAACAACGCACTAGCAAAGCTAATCTTATCTTGCATTCTAAGCTTATTATATGGGATGAAGCTCCGATGCTAAATAGATTTTGTGTTGAAGTTGTAGGTCGTACATTTAGGGATATCATGAGGACTGTAGATGAGGCTAACCTACATAGACCATTTGGTGGGAAGGTAAATATTTTTGGAGGTGATTTTAGATAAATATTATCAGTTGTTAGAAAAGGTTGTAGGCATGACATAGTGGCAGCTTTGATAAACTCATATGAAATATAGAAATACTGCAAGGTTTTGACATTCTCAAGAAACATGCGCTTAACAACTGTAGAACCCAATAAAGATACTAGGCTTAATTGCAGTTTTAGTCCTCCTATTTATACTGATTCACGAAATTGGTCCCCCTATTTTAAAAGTCGACAGTTTTGGTCCCTCCCTCTGATTTTTTTAGCTAAAAAATGACGATTTGATATATTTTAAATGACTTGACATACAATTCTATGATATAAAACCATCTAGATCCATTAATTATTCATATGTCATTAATTAAATTTAAAATACGAAAAAAAATTGAAGTTGAAAGTTAAGTTTTTACGACGTTTTATTCCAATTTCATGGGTGTTAATCACTCTACATCATCGTATCATATGTCATGTTATTCAAAACATCTCACGTCATCATTTTTTAGCTAAAAAATCAGAGAGAGGGACCAAAACTGTCGACTTTTAAAATAGGGGACCAATTTCGTGAATTAGTATAAATAGGGGGACTAAAACTGCAATTAAGCCAAGATACTAATGACATTAAAGATTTTGTAGATTGGATGTTTGATATTGGAAATGGTAAACATGACTCAAATGAGTTAGGAGAAAGTATTATAGTTTAAATATATTTTTGGTCTTTGCAAATATGTTTCATTTTGATTTTAGTCCTTGTAATTTTTTTTGTTTGATTTATACCCTTGCAAATTCTAACAAGTTTTAAAAAGGTCATTTATGAATTTTTTTAGTAAAAAAATAGTGACATGGCTAATTTTAGATGAAGTGGCAAATGGTGACCATGTAATTGTTGTTGACTAGACAACATTTAATATTTAAAAATTAAAATTCATCTTATTAATTCATTTAATCATTTAATAAAAAACTTAAAATTAATTAATTAATCAATAAACCAATTTAATAATAAAAACTCAATAATCTTCATCTTCAACCCCAAATTTTTTAATAAAAATTCAACAATCTTCATCTTCAAACCCTATTTCTTCATCTTCAAATCACAAATTCTTATATATGGATCCAAACTCTAAAAATTTATTCATCTATTTGAGCAACATTGATTAAGCTAATAGACTCGAACAAGATTGATCATAAATGAACTGTGTACAAATATACTAATTATAATTTGTAATAAAAACCATGCACAGGGCAATTGTTTGTCGCTAAATAATTATATAAAAAAATTAGTGTTTTTTAATATCGTCATCACAAAAATGAGAACAATTACAACACAATAACTTTATTTTTTTAATACTTTAATTTTTTCATGTTATTTTTCTTAAAATGGATCACTAAAGAAACTGTTGTAGTTTTTTTTTTACATTTCAATTTTTTCACATTGTTTTTCTAAAAATGAGTTATTAAAGAAGCCATTAGAATTTATAATTCATAAATAAAATATATATTTTTCATTAATCAATTAGTTAAATTTAGCATTTTTACACCATCTAAATAAAAATGAGAATATTTATAACATACTAATTATAATTTATCATAAAAACTATATATGGGACAATAGTTTGTCATTAAAAAATAAAATAAAAAATAGTGTTTTTTTTAATATCATCTCTACAAAAATGAGAACAATTATGATATTAACTTTATTCTTTTAAAACCTCAATTTTCATGTTGTTTTTCAGAAAAATGTTTCACAAATTGTTGGCGAGTACAATGCATACACTTGTCATCAATTAGTTAAATTTGGTTTTGGTTTTAAGTTTTAATAATATAATAATTTTGGTTTTAAGTTTTAATAATATAATAATATCTATCTTAGATTCTTAGTACATAACAAACACACGTGATCCTTGTGAAAATTTTAACAAGACAAAATGGATAAGTCTCATTCGATGTCAGAAAAAACAATTTTATACGGACAAAACAATTTTACAAGGATAATGCATATTTATTAAACTCTTTTAATTAATAAAAATAAAAGCATATTATCTTTGTTCCTTTTTATAAACACCAATTACATATTCACATTCATTAAGGAAAATTGATATTATAATTAAGTGACTAATTTTTGTAACTCAATCAATCAAAATTTTGAATGATTATAATTTTTGTATGAGAGTAAAATGAAACGAAAACTAGTTGAGGGAACAAATTGTCTAACGTTTATTACTTAAGAAATTAAAATGAATGAACAAAATTTAATGACTAATGTGAAATCTAAAAATAATTTAAGGATTCAAAATTGTAATTCTGGAAAAATTTATGTATGGTTAATACTAAATTACCCTTTG
>JBBPBP010009777.1:38679896-38696097 GCA_037974735.1 Cicer chorassanicum
TTTGAAATAAGAATAATATATGTAGCTCGTAAATTAAAAAAAAAACTTATATATAAACAGTTTTTTTTTCCTTTCTAAAGGGGCTTATTAATTTTTTTTATTTAAGTTGAAATGAATGTTAAGATAAAATAAAGTATACATCATATAAAGATTACGTCAATTAGTTGATCATAATCTATAATATTATCTGAATATTACTGACAATTTTATATAGTCTCTATATTTTATTACATTTTCTTACTAATTTTAGTTATTTTATATTATTATTAATTAATAATTAATATTTTTAATGATTCATTATTAATTTTTAATTTTTATATTATTTAATATATAAAAAAATAATTGAGTAGAAGATCGCGATCAATTACAAATTTTCTTGTTTTATATGATCGCATAATGCGACCAGGTAAAAGTCCAAAAATAGCGTATTTTGAATTTTTTTTGTAAGTAGGTTTTAAATTAAAAAAAAAAAGGATATTGATGAAAAAAAATCCATATTTTTTCTAAGAGGAGTCTTGCGTTGCCTAACATTGACAAAACCCTATTGTCAAAAAACAAAAAACCCTATTGTCAAAAAACAAAAAACCCTAATTTACACTATAAATAATCCCCAAATTCGCCATATTCTCTATTCGAAACAATTCAGCTGTCGGCAACTTCGATCTCATCTTTATTTCTTGTAGTGCATTGTGTCTGCAATTTGTTCTTACTACTTCTTTCATATTCAGTTTGTGATATCGTTCAATTTAGGGATGAACAATTCATCAATTTTTGTCTTCAAATTTTCCACCAAATATTTTATTTCAAATTTTCATACTGAGTCTATGATGAAAACTCATCTGTGCTGGAGCGAGTCATCTTTTGTTCTCGTCGATGATGGCGCAATCCTCTAAGAAGTTCTGAGCTCGTATATTAATATTTTTTTATTTAATTAGATAATTACATGAATTAATTTGGTTCTTTATTAATTGGGAAATAAATAAGAGGGAAAAGAAAAGCGATGTGATGATAGAAATTCATTTGTCTGTCAATCCTCTGATATTTTTTGATGTATTTATGAATCCCGACAGGTTCTGATCGTTTTCTTAATTCCCTCTTTCATTGCGTTATTTGTTTAGGTTTGGTTGATTTGTTTCTGTCTTGAGTTTTTTAGATTATGTTGTTGTTTTTGTTCACTTTTATTTGAGTCTTTTTCAACATTTGAAGATTGCAAACTCAATAACTACTTATGAATGGGCATATGATGAATCTTATTTTGTGTAAATGGGTAATTTGCATCCGAATTTCATTGATGCTACATCACCTTGGAGAACTGATGCCCACTTTTTCTGTTTATATTTTGTTGTGTCAAATTTTAGTTTGTTTCAGTGTTGTTTTTTATAACCAATGAATTTCAATTGATGGACACATGATGAATTTGAATTGTGTAAATGGGTAATTTGCATCTGAGTTTTATTGATGTTATATATCACCTTGGAGAACTGATGTCCACAATTTACCTCGAACCCTTTTTATTCTTTTTGCTGTGTTCAAGTTTTTAAACAAACCACATGGCGACTTATCCTCACTTTTAACTTAGTGAAGACAACTTTCGTAGTAATCGGAAATCCGGAAATTCTTAACGCAAAAACTATTTAACTTTGGTTGTGTTATCAGATTTGAATTTGTTTTAGAGTTTCAGAGTGTTTTCTGAATTTGTTTTAGAGTGTATTCTGTTTGTTTGGAATCCGCCTAATTGAAAAAGAATCTGATTACTAGAATAACTTTTAACGATTTTCCCCAATGAAATTTATCGGTATAGTCAAATTGATCAAAATATTTTTTGGGGTAATTTTCTGGCATACATCATCTACATAGTAAACCATTATATTTAATCGTAAAATCGATAAATTTAGATTGATATGAGCTCTAGATTTTACAAATTCAATGTAGATGACTCACTTGAGACATCTAAGCATCATGCTTGTGGAGGTCTCGTTAGAAACTTCAATGGTAAATTAGAAACTTCAATGGTAAATTTATTAAAGGCTTTTATAGAAAACTGGGATGGAACAATGCTATTTGAACAAAATTGTATTTGATATCCCATAATTGGAATTCAAGTAGTTCATTCTCTTGGAAATTGGATTTGATATCCCACAATTTGAATTTTACCCCTCAATAAGTAAAAAAACTCAATTTTATCTCTTTTATTTTCATTGATAAAAAAATTGCTTCAAAATTGTACTCTTCACCAAATTTTTTCTAAAATTTCGGTACGCAAATTAACACTATCGATAATTGTATTTTCAAAATTTCTTGTGGTGTAATTTGTGTTCTGGAAATTTTGGGGGCCTCCCTAATTGGGGTATTTGTTAATGTTCTGGATGCACAAGTTAATTGTCGACATTATAATAAACTATATTATAAATAAATTACACTATACATATTGTGCTATACTTGTGAGATCAAAATCTATTTAAAGTACAAGAGATCCTACTTGTATTTTATGATAACAAAATCAGTTTGTGATAATAATTTTAGAAACTAATGTTTCATTTAAGTGTGCACTACTAAGACTACAACTAATATGTAGGATATTAGAATATATCCTCTGTTGATTAGTAAAAAAGACATGGGAAATTCCGCATTCAAAATTGGTGAAAAAGCACCTCGAAAACATTACATCTGATGATACAAAGCATTAGATTGCCTCTATCTTTGAAGGTACAAGAAAGTTTGTCAAGGCTGCATTTGATTCAGTTGTTGAAGTCTGCCTCTGATAAAACAAAACATACTTTGGAAAAGTCTGCCTTTGGTGAAGCAATCAAGATTCTGGTCAAAATGCCTTTGATAATTTGCCTCTAATGAAAGTCAACAGTATGACAAAAGTCAACACCTAGAAAAGTAATGGCAAAAAGTCAAAACACAAAAAGTCAACGTTTTTAGGTAAAAGTCAACACATATGGTAAAAAGTCAATAGATCTAGTAAAAGTCAATGTTATGACATGATTGGTGCCTCTAACACTCCTCTAGTCATTTACCTTTGATTCTGGTGTTTGCCTCTGGTCCAACTCACTTGCCTTTCCTCCAACAAACTTGATTCTAGTGTTTGCCTCTAGCCCAACAAACTTGCCTCTGGTCCAGCAAACTTGATTCTGGTGGCTTCCTTTGGTCCACCAAACTAGCTTCTGGTGGCTGCCTCTAGTCAATTACACTTGCCTCTGATTCAGTAATGATGCCTCCGGTTGCTTCATGCCTCTGGTCAAGTGAAGTTGATTCTAGTTCGTGCCTCTAGTCACGAAATCATGCCTTTGGTCCAGAAATTGTGCCTTTGTTGTTCTTGCCTCAGATTGTTATTTGCCTCTGATCAAGTACAGTCTGCTTCTTCAAAATTGAAATTTCATAAACACTTAGAAAAAATTCTAAGTCTTAGTTTTATGCTCAACAGCTAAAATTGAACTTAATGGTTATAATTTTGAATACAATGAAGCACCATGCTAAAGGACAAACAAACCATGTCGTGAAGGACACAAGACCATTCCTTGAAGGACATTCAAACATACTCTGTAGCACATAGGCAATGCTGCAAAGACTTTTACAAATTGCACATAAATTATGAGTTCAAAGAAAATAGACCAACACACAACAATTCCAAACAGAAAAGGAACCGATCACAACAACTTACAACATTCTTTCAAAGTGAATTAATCTCAAACAAGCAAGCACAAACACTGAGTTAGATAATTGTCAAATTTATCTAAGTGTTGAGAAAGAAAAGTCTGAGAGCTTATATTACAAATACACTATAGTTAGAGAGTAAATTTTGAAATCCAAAAACACTCTATCTTTGTAACCAAGCCTGGTAGTGGCTGATTGTGTTCCTCAATGGCTTGACGGTACTACACTAAAAGTTGAGAAGACTTGTTAGAACTTGTATACTAAGTCCAATAGTGGTTGCCTTTTCCTCAACAACTTGACGGTATAAAGTTGGAGGTGAGAATATTGAACATAATCATTGTGACTAACCAAGTGTTCAATTGTAAGTTCTAAATATAGTTGATTAAATCCTTCGAAAGAAGGGACTGGGTGTAGCTACTAAGTTAGTAGTGAACTAAGATAAAACAGCTAAGTCATTTATTTTATTATTTCAGTTTTATCACTTCAATTTTTAAGCCATTTGAATTATTAAAAAAAAACTTTAAACAAAATTCAACCCCCTGCCCCTTCTCGTGTTTCTTGACCAAGAATTAGATACCATGTAATAAAATAAATTATTTACTAATCTATCCATTCTACACTCTAGCTGCAATGTGGTACTCATAGTTCATAAGGACGGAAAGATCAAAAGGACCTTCAGGAAAGAGAGGTTGGTCGGGCTGCTGATGCATGTAATCTTGTTGCTCCTCTTGATCATGTTGTGTATGATCCTCAAATGCAGGATCCTACTACTCCTCTTGCTCAAACTCAAGGTGAATATAATAATCTTCCTCTCGTTGCATCTCTTCGTTCCACTTTCTCCTTTTTTAAACGACAGCTCTCCTTTTTTCAATGGCAGCTCTCCTATTAGTTTGTGTAAGAGTTCGAACTCGAGAATTTTCAGTGTTTATTCGCTCCTCAAGTCCTCACCAAAATAAAATTGAATAAAAAAATGTAAACAAAAAAGTTAAGAAAAAAAACTGATCCATCCATAAATTTCATGAATGAAATTTCTGGTAGTTATATTTTATTACCGGAAATTTAAAATAAATAAAAAATTCCAATTAAAAACAACTTTCGGATATTTCAAATCTTCATTTGAAAATAACTCCTGAAAATTTCATAGTAAATTTAGGATATTGAAATATAACTATCGGAAATTTTAATCTTGAAATTTCCAGTAAGATAAATTCAGAGAAAAAAATTAGGTTTAATTGCACTTTTGATCCCTCTATTTTAGGTGAATCGCGAAAGTAGTCCCCCCATTTTATTTGTCCCCAGTTTTAGTCCCTCAAACAGATTTCAGTCCAAATCATGATGAGTTGTCATTTTTTAATGACGTGTCAAAAAAATGATGACGTGGCAGATGTCTACGTGGATTAAAAATCATTATTATATTATTCCAAATTAAAAAATACCATTTATGTTCTTAAAAGCTATTATAATATTTATTATTCTAAATTTTAAAAGAAAAACTAAAAATTTAAATAAAAATTCAGCCAGCACCCTAAAATCAAAAATAAAAATTCAGCCCCAAATTATCCAGCCCCAATTCAACATCAGCAAGGCATGTGAACCCTAATTCAACAAATCAGCCCCAATTCAACATCAGCAAGGCATGTGAACCCTAATTCAACAAATCAGCCCCAATTCAACATCAACAAGGCATGTGAACCCTAATTCAACAAATCAGCCCCAATTCAACATCAGCAAGGCATGTGAACCCTAATTCAACAAATCAGCCCCAATTCAACATCAGCAAGGCATGTGAACCCTAATTCAACAAATCAGCCCCAATTTTTCTTTTCCTTCTGTTTTCGTCCTCTTCTTTTTCATCCTCTACTTCATCTTCGTCATCCTTTTCTTTCATCTTTGTAAAAAATTGATAGAAATTCGTTATGGGATGAACCCAGATGACCCAACTGAAGATGACGAACACAGTTTGTAAAAAATTGAAGAAGAAGACGAACACAGTGAAGAAAAAGATGACCCAACTGATGAACCCAGATGAAAAGTATGACGAACATAGTGAAGAACAAAAACGAAAACGAAGATGACGAACACGATGAAGAACAAAAACGAAGACGAAGAACACTGTGAAGAACAAAAACAAAGATGACGAACATGGTGAAGAAGATGAAGAAGGGTTGCCTGGATGAATTGAGGCCGAATCGTTGATTTAGGGTTCAAATGTTGAACGGATTTGGGGCTGATTTTTTTTCTTTTGAACAACGGAAGACACGAACACGAAGACCATCATTTTTTACTTTTTATTTTTTTTTGCTTTTCTTTTATATTATAATGATAGGCTTAATTGTATTTTTTAAATTATAATAATAGGCTTAATTGTATTTTTTAATTTGAACTAATATAATAATCAGCTTTAATCCACATATACATGTGCCACATCAGCGTTTTTTTGACACGTCATTAAAAAAATGACAATTCATCATGATTTGGACTCAAAATCTGTTTGGGGACTAAAACTGGGGACAAACAAAATGGGGGGGACTACTTTCGCTTTTCACCTAAAATAGGGGGACCAAAAGTGCAATTAAGCCAAAAAATTATTTTTTCGAATATTTGAGAATGTGGAGGTATGATCGAGATATCTGAATTTATTTTAACTTTTACTATTCACTTAAGGATATTTTAGTAAGTTAAATATAAAAATTATAAATAGGGGTACAAATCAAATTGTGGGGTATAAAATCCAATTTTCCATTCTCTTAACCTTAATTGGATTGAATTTCAGTTGAACTTTAAAGATGTAGATATGATTTTATATGGCACTACAAAAAATGCATACCTTTAACCTATTTTGCAAGACACTCTAGTATCCTTCTGATAACTCGATTGATAGTTTTCTATTATTGACATATATGGTGAAGCTAACAAATGTGCCGATGTTTTAGCAATTTAGGTCATTCCTCATCTTCTGGAAAAAGCTCATTTGATGTAATACATGCTAGACTTATTTTATTGCTATTTGATGATGTTTGAGGTGTTTGCTTACCTCTCTTGATTCGTTCATTTTATCCCTTAACTGATTAAAACACCCTTAAGTGAAGAGTAAAAACTGAAACAAATTCGGATATCTTGATCATACCTCCACATTCCCAAATTTCCGAAAAAGTAATTTTTTTCTTATGAATTTCTCTAACCGAAAATTTCTGGAACAAAATTTTCAGTAGTTATATTTCAATACTTGAAATTTCATTTTTGAAATTTTCGGTAGTTAGTTTCAACAGGAAATTTGAAATATCCGACAGTTGTTTTCAACCGAAAATTTCATTTTTTAAATTTCCGATATCGAAATGTAACTACTTGAAATTTCAAATTTTTCGGTTGAAACTAACTCCTGTAATTTTCAAAAATGAAGTTTACGGTATTGAAATATAACTATCAGATATTTCGTTCATGAGATTTCTGGGTGAGGATTTTTTTTTCATTCAATTTTTTTTAGTGAGGACCAGAGAAGCGAAAAACACAATGGAACATTCTCGAGTTCGACCTCCTACACAATCTAATAAGAGAGCCACTGTTGAAAAAAGAAGAAAGAGGAACGAAGCGATGCAACAAGAGGACGATTATTATATTCAGCTTGAGTCTGAGCAAAATGAGTAGAAGGATCCTACGATTGAGGATCATATACAACATGATTAGAAGGAGCATGAGCAACACCAGGATATTATGAGAACAATATATTTGACTTCAAAGAGTATGAAAAAAGATTCATGTTTTTGAAGAAAATCTAAAATAAGATTTGATTCAAATTTATAATTGAAGAAAATCTTTGACCAAGTTGAAAAGAAAATATGGTCAAGATTTGAAGAAAATTTGATCAAGATTTGAAGAAGATTTAATTAAGATTTGATCAAAGTTTGATGAAGATTTGAACAAAATTTGAAGAAGATTTATAGAAGATTTGATCAAGATTTATTTACAACAACAAAAAAAACATAATCAATTTGAAGAATTTACAAACGCAATCTAAACAAAAATAAAACAGCATCAATCTAAGAGTTTACAAACTCAATCTAAACAAAACAGAAATAGAATAAATTTGAAGAATTTACAAACTCAATTTGAAGAAGATACAATTTAGAATCAAACAAGGAATAAATTGAAGCCCAAATTTTCACTATAAATAGACACTCAAGGCTAGAGGAGAAAAGTATCGAAAAGCAGAAAATAGTATAAGAACTCAATGTCAAAGTTCTCAATTCATCTTAGAGTTCAAAGAGAGAAACAATTGTTCAAGTTAGAAATATTTTCTGAGTGTTCTTTTCTTAGAGTGTGAGAGTTATTATTATTATCAGCTTTGTTAAAAGGAACTACTCAAGTTCCAATCTTTTGTATCCAACCCGATAGTGGTTTAGTTCCTTCTTCAATCTGGGGTTGTCAGTTTGTTAGGAGAATACTTGACTTGCAGGGACAAGGTGGTTAATTCCTTCTTCAATCTAGGGTTGTCAAGTTGTTAGGAGAAGACTTGGCTTGTAGGGTCAAGGTGGTTAGTTCCTCAAAAGTCTAGGGTTGTCAGGCTGTTTGGGAAAACTGACTTAAAGGGTCAGGTGCTTTTTAATTCAAGGTATTTGAAATAGTGCATTAATGCCTTCTGAATAAGGGGACTGGATGTAGTCAAGTTAATGGTGAATCAGGATAAAGCTATGTGTCAAATTATTTATGCTTTCGAATCCGATTGCTTCTACTCCAAGGAAGTCACCAAAACCAAACTAGTTTTTTTAATTATTTATAAATTATCAAAAAGTATTCAACTTTGGCAAACACAATTCAACCCCCCCTTCTCGTGTTTGTACCTTCATAGTATAGTTTATTACAGTGCACATTTTAGGAACACAATTTGTTTGAAATAGTTGATTTACTGATTCACTGGTATTAGGAACTCATTAAAGTTTAATTTGATTTACTGAAAAGGGTCAAAGGATAAAATGTACTAATTGAGAAAGAGAAGAAAAACTAAAGAAGAAAAAAAAATAGTTTTTAAAAGAATTATTTTCAATAGTGAAATTTCTTAGTATGTATATATGTATATAGTAAACTAACTAATTGTATAATTTATTGTTTTTTTTTAATTAAATATGATAGACGTGCCTTGAAAGTTGTTTCAAATGGCAAAAAACAAGATGAATTCATTGATATCAAATATGTATTTCCTACTCAGATAGATCAATGGATTACTACATCTGGGAGATGACACGTAGAGATTAGCTTATTCACCTGTCATTTGGTGAAATGATTATTACTCTTGATGATGTTAGCGGTCTTTTGGACATACCATATTATGGAAAAACTTTCACACCTCCCACTAATGTGAATGAAGATTTGGCCATTGCTGCTCCCGTTGAGTTACTGGGAGTTGATGAGGATGAAGTTGTAAATGAAACTAGGGTCAATAGAGGTGCTTCATATAGTTTTGAGTGGTTGAAAGCTATATTTGTTAAGAAACTTCATGAAGGACGATTCGATTGTGCAACAGGGGCATACCTACTTCGTTCGACTTTATCTGCAAAATATTTGTTCCTTTTTCAAGATCTTGATACTTGTGTTAAATGGGCATGGAGACCAGCTGCTCTTGTTGTTCTATATGACTATCTTAGAGATGGTATCATGCCTGCAACGAAGGGAGGATATTTATCTCTATTTCAAGTACTTTTATATTATTCTTTACTCTTATTATACTATTATATGATAAGATGCTTATTTAATTATTTACATACATGGATTTATGAACATTTCCTTGACATTTGTAAGTGGCGTATGAGTGAGCCTATATCTTCACTGCCACAAATGTTTCGATGGATTCCTAAACAAACATACTACAGAGTGAAGTTGGATGCTTTGGGACCTACTAATATTATCTAGACGCCAAATTAAGATGAGGACGCCACAGCATGATTTCAGTTTGTGTCGATGTTTACGAGGTACATTTTTTTGTGCTCTGCAATGGTACCATATTTTTCAGAGAGGTGTCTACAGCAGATTGGGTATACTCAACACATCCATCTTACTTCGTCGATGCTCGTTGTACGTGATGTTGATGTTTAATGGAGTATGTAAAAGAACTATGATCAATCCTTTCGTACTAGATTGTATTCAGCCACATATTTACACAAGTCTGTTGAGGGATACATCAGGCGATACTATAAGATATCGCATCCTCACATGATCCCTTATGTTGTTGCAGAACCTTCATGCTTTAACGTTCCTGGTGGTGTAGGTTCTAGGTCCTAATCATGATGTTGGTCCTAGTCCTAGTCATGATGTTGGTCTTGATACTACTCATGGTGAATGGTATACACGGTGTCAGATAATGGGTGGTCTTATCCAGTAGAGTTTAGTTTTACAAAAGCTAGATTCTGAACATGAGATGCATACCTTCTTAGAGATAGCATTACACATATTTAGATAAGGGGATTATCATTAATACTATAGTTGTATTTTAATTGTATTATTTTATTATTCAGACTTATTTATTTAAACTTATTTATTTTGACTTATTAATTTTGACTTATTATTCATACTTTATTTATTTGTATTGCTTTGTTTCTTTAGACTTATTTTGCTAAACGTTGAAATGATTTAATCTTTTGTATAATGTGTGAATGAATTATATTAAAGTCTTTTATTATTCTATAATTATTATTTTACTCGTTTTTATGTTAAAGTATTTATTTAAAAAATTGGGGAACACAACCTTTGAATTTATATCGAGTTCGTCATTTATTTATTTTCATGGTCTTTATTACATAATGTGTTAGTAGTTTGATTTATTTATGAGTTATAAAGTATTTAAATATTGAATTGTTGTATGGTTGAATATGTTTTCCACGAGTTACGATGAACTAAGAGATGATTTTTACATACGTGTTTTGGAAATCGTTGTTATAATTATAAAATCGTTAATAGCAGTAGGTGCACCTAGTTACCTCGTTTTGATTAGGGAGAGTTACCAGTTAGATGGAGTTGCCCCTATGAGAAATGTCATCCGTGGGAGGAGAGGGCTATCAACCAGATGTAAGCTCCCTAATTGACGTGTGATGATGCGTTGCAGGATTGAGAGGAGAGGGCTATCCGTTAGATGGAGACACCCCTAAGGGAAAGACCACCCTTAGGAGGAAATGACTATCAATGAGATGAAGCCGTCTCTTAGTTCTCAAGAATTTATATTTTTACTTGTTTGATTTCCTATGATTTTTTGTTGTTGCTCATTGTGATTTCATTTTTCTATAAATTGGATATTTAAATATTTCTACTTGAATGGCTAAATTTCAAGTTTAATGATTTTATCGTGCGTATACTTTACTTGAGCGTTATCTATATTTTTGGCAGTATTGTTTAAATATAATTGTCACAAGGTTGTAAAATAATTATTCGTGCCCTTTTTGTGTTTCCCTTCTAGTTGGTGGTGGTTGTTGTCTCCTCACTAAGTTTTGTGACTTACCCTTTCATGTTGTTTATTTTTTTCTTCAGATTCACAGGCAATTGTGTAGCAAGCTGTTAGTAGATTCAAGTCTCGATCATTTTTTTTTTGTAGGCCTCTTTGATCGAGGACATTTTTTGTAAAGTCTGTTGAGTCGTGATATAATTTGCAGCTATTTTGAGTCTATAAAGTCTTTTTGGGAGATGTATTGAATATTTAGATTATGCTCTTTGAAACAAGACTGAGTTGGAAGTTTAAACAGGAATTTTATAAATTTGGAAACGTTGAAATTACAGAGGATACTTTGTCGAAATTTCGAGAAAAATTATATATTATTCGAAATGGTTATTTAGAATTATTTATTTGCTTAATTGTTAAGTAAGTTGACATGTTTGTCAGACTAGGTGTATAGCTTGTGCACCGGTCACGACGTTTAGTTTTCGGGTCGTGACAAAGTTGGTATTAGAGCTCGGTCGTAGGTCATAATAGTTGTAAACATAGAGTGAGAATAGATTCTTGTCAGTAAATTGTGTACCCGGGCACAACTTACTTGCAAGGGACTATTAGCTCTTTATGAGAGTCTCATCTTTTGTCTAAATTTGTGTTTAAATTTATCATCAATATCTTTCCACATTTTCTTGTCGTCTTGTTCAATTTTTGATCAATGTTCTTTGATTAGGTGAGAATGCCACCCAAGACTAGGAATCCTACTATAAGAGAAATTGTTGACGAGTCAATTGCCCATGCCCAAGGCGCTCGTCAACGAGGTCGTGTTTCAGTTTGTGCTTGAAATCGGCGTAGAGCTAATGTTGGCGAATGTGGCTTGAATGCCGATGTTGAGGTACCTAGGAGGAGGCGCAGAAATCCAGCCATGGAAGATTTTCTGCTAGTCTGCAGGGATTACAACAGGTTGGGGTTGTCGTCGGACAACAAGAGGGTGATCAAAGACATGAAAATCTCGATGGCCAACAAAAGGTTAGATAAGTTCAACAACAAACGACTGCTGCAACAAGGGGGATTGAGGTTACTTTACCAAACTACATGAAGCTTAAACACCTTACTTTTTTGGGTCTAACATGACTAAGGACCCACAACACTTCATTGATAGTCTAGAGCGCCTTTGGAGAGCATTGAGTTGTTTTGAGGTAAGAGCAGTGAAATTGACATCGTTTCAGCTGATAGGTGTGGCAGGTGATTGGTTTGATATAGTGTCACGTGGTAGACAAGTGGGGTCACCTACGTTAGCATGGAGAGAGTTCTCTCAATTGTTCATAGCTCGTTTTCTTCCAGAGGGTGTTAGAGATGGATTAGCTCAATATTTTGAGCGATTGGAGCAAACAAAAAGTATGACAATTTCAGAGTATAGTGCTTGTTTTACACAACTCTCTAGACACGCTCCTTACCCTATCACTGAGGAAATGTGTGTCAAGAGGTTCATCAAAGGATTGAGGGATTACTTATTTGGATTTGTGGTTGGGTCGAATTGTTCTACTTTTGCTGAGGTTTTGAGTTTGACACTTCAGATTGAGCATCGACAGAAGGAAAAAAGAGGTAACAAACAAGATTCACGAGAAAAAAAAAAGGTTGAAAAATCTTACAGTAACTATCCAAATTGCAGTGGTAGATCTATGGTTGGTTATCAGGGGCAACAAAGACTCATGTCTCAAAGAGGTCATAGCGGGCAGTCTTCTAGGACAGTGCAAAGTCGTAAATTAGATTCTGAAGCAGCATCACAATCTATTTTCCCTCCAAGACATTCCAATGTTTCAGCACAATATTCTATTTGTGGTAGATTTCACTTTGGAAATTATTCCAGAAATGGTAAAGTGTGTTATCAATGTGGCCAAATAGATCACATCAAGAGAGATTATCGTGTAAATACGACACATCCATCTTCTAATTATGCATCAATACCAACAGCTTTGGCATTTTCTTAAGCTTATTCTGCATTCATGAGAGAAAGTGGAAATTCTTCCGTTAAAGATTTAGGGACATCTCAACAAGGAGGTAGAAGATTTGGTGGTATAGATCAGATATGAGAAAACAATTTATTTACAAGAAATTTTGATGAGGGATACAAGTTTAGAACAATTTTTTTACCTTTGATAGAATGAAAATAAAAAGCATAAAATTTTTTACATTTCAAAAAATATAAGTTCAATTGTGTAAAATTCAATTTTCATCAACTGCTATTTGGACCCTCGATTCTAACTATTAAAATTAAAATTGTGATTCTGGTTGCTCAATTCTTCATAAGATGCCTTCGAAGGAACTCGACTGCTAGTGATTGACAATGTTGATGATCTTGTAGGAACACAAGGGGGTTGATCACTACAGTTGGGGGCTGGGCAGTAGTATGCTCCTCATCCCTTGTGATATGATACTTCGCCAGCTCAATTTCTAATCCAATTTTCAAAACATTATTCTTGAATATCGTTTTTGAAGAAAAATTAATAACCAATTACTGTATTCTTTTTTTCCCTTAGACGCAATATAGTTACCTTAGACGCAATATAGTTATTTGATTAAATTCAATACGTCAAGAAAGCGGTATTTGAGTTGTGTCTCTAACAAAAATGTGAATCAATTCTTTCATCTTTTAATATCATAAATTAACTAATAGGGTATTATGACTATGTATTAGTATCTAATACGCATCAACACATCAAATTTTAAAGTATCAAAACTTCTTAACAAATATTTAGATGTTTCTTGCACTTTAAATTTCATGTGTTTTTGACAATGTATTTCCTATTTTATATGTTTAGTTAGGCGATTTTATATGTTTAGTTAGGCGATTTTATATATTATGTTTTGTTTATTAATTGGTACTGAATAGTTAAAAAAAGTTAATTTTCTATCATTTTTTCATAACACTGTCAAACAAAAGATTAGCAAACAAGTCAGATTATATCAAATGCCTCAAATAAATTGAGTTCAAAAAGGATTTCTCCTTTCACACATCTAATTGAATCATCATACTTGCATTCAATAATCAACTTCTGATACAGTTTCACATTGCAAATAACACAGGCAGTACGCTTCAAAATTTGAGTTCAGCAAAGATTTATATCTTCACAATGTTATTCATGCTATTCTACAAATAACATAAACAATAATTATAAAATATAAAAAAAATTAGTTCATATAATTATGTCTTAAATTTTCTTGATGCTATTTTAGACTGATAAAATCAAGTCAGATTTATCAAATGCCTCAAATATGTTGAGTTCAGAAAGGATTGCTCCTTTCACACATCTAATTGAATCATCATCCTTAAAAATAAGAAATAAATAATGCCATTTCACACATTACAAATCCAATAATCTATACTGTAACAAAACTAAACAACAATTTCAACCAAAAACTGGCAAGTCAGACAGTTTGCCTCAAAAAATTGAGTTCAGCAAGGATTTCTCCTTTCACACATCTAATTGAATCATCATTCTTGCATCTAAATAAGATTAAATTAAAAAAATCAAACAACATGGTACAGGCAAACATTTAATTTGAAAATAAGTTTGTTGAAAATGTTACCACTTGTTAGTTGAGACATTAATAAAGCACCAAATGAACTGAACTTGAATCAGCTAAATCTTTAGTTTAAAACTTACTAGAAGATATTAACCAAAAGATGTTAACATGATTAAAGCAACAAATCCAAAGGTAAAGGGTCTATGCCTCATGAATATATGAAACAGATGGTGGAGAAGAGGACATAGAAGGAAAACCCTTATATGAACTCTTAATTGTTATTTAATTTTGCACAGCAATGACTCAAAACGCTTTCATTTATTTGAAAGGCGATCTTAAGGGCTGTGCTTGCAAAAATAAATCAGATACTTTATCATATAATAAAGAACACCAACAACAATAACACTATACTATTTCACATGTTATTGTTATATCTATGAAAAACAAATTGAAAATACAAATTATTAAAAAAACACAGTGAATCCCTCTGACTTCATTTTCTTCAAGGAAATTCAGTCCACTACTTTAATGATTATAAATCATCATAGGGATTCAAATTTCATAAAAAGAAAAATTTCAAAAAATAAAATTAAACATCCTAAAGACTTAATACATCAGACACAATAAAAAAAATCCTGAAAATAACAGGAGAAAATCATACATTTGTATACAAACAAAAATAAGAAATCAAGATTCTTAAAGAAACAGATCGGATAAATATAAGAGAAATTAGGGTTTGACTATAAGGGTTTATAGTGAAAAAACATCAAAGGAAGAAAATTTCAACTTTAAGAATGAAAGAAACAGAATTTAGGAAAAATAAAGACAACCCAAAAAATATTCTAAGAGAGTTAGCTTCTAATGAAGCAGAAATTGCTCCTACAAATTCATACTCAGAACAACTTCGTAAATTTCTTGCTCTTGAAAGCGGCGCTCTATATCATAATAGTGTGAGGGTTTAGGCTATTATTTATAGGGAAAATTGGAGGATGGTTTGACAAATTTGTCCCTAATGTTTTTTCATAATGACGCTTTAGTCCCTATAGAATAGATATATTTGATTTGACTCGGGTGTTGGACTCAGTGACTCAGCTAGTGTCGGCGGAAAAAAAATCAATTTTTTTTATAATTAAAATCTATTACTGTTTATACCCAATGAGTAAAAAACACACCCATTAACCCAAAATCAGTTTGTTCCGAGAAAAGTTCGGTTTTTTGGCTTTTATTTTTATTTTATTTTTCAGTTTTAACCATGGAAGCAAAGAAGCAGAAGGTGGCGATGGATTTGATTCTGTTGTCTTTGATGTTATTTGGTTTGGGTGTGAGTGCTTGGACTGGTGAAATTCATGGAAGAGTTGTTTGTGATGTTTGTGGGGATGCTTCTCTTGGACCTGAAGATCATGTTCTTGAAGGTATCTCTCTCTTTCTCTCTTCAATTGGGATTTTTGTGAATTATATATCATTTCGATAAAGTTTATGAAATGGGTTTTTTTTTTTTTTTGTGATGAATGTTGTTTTGAATTTAAGTGTTGATATATAGATTTATAATTCTCCACTAAATTGTTCATAGCATATGAAATTCTGACTCCAGACACCGGACACGAT
>JBBPBP010009777.1:38696299-38716119 GCA_037974735.1 Cicer chorassanicum
TGGGTTTTTTTTTTTTTTTGTGATGAATGTTGTTTTGAATTTAAGTGTTGATATATAGATTTATAATTCTCCACTAAATTGTTCATAGCATATGAAATTCTGACTCCAGACACCGGACACGATATTGATATTGACATGACATGTAAATGCGAGTAATAATTTGAGTAAATGAAAAGGATTGAATGGAACTATATGTGTGTATTGGTGTTGGATACCAGACACCCTTTATTGTTATGTTTTGAAATTTGTTTGACCCTTTATTATGAAGTGAGGTTTTTGAAGTGTTGGCTGGGAATTGAGTTGTGTTATGGTGTTGTTTGACCAGTAGAAGAAGTTTGTCATTCAACAATTGGCTGTGGACTGGATTATTATAGTCATTTAATCTGTTGGCACGTGTGATGGAACTTGGAATTGGTTTTCATGAATATTTGTTTATTTTAATGAGAAATATTACCATAAGCCATGATAATGATGAAGACATGTGCTGAGTTATTTGTTTTTCTCCTCTAATTGACAGAAGGTGGATGAGATGGCTTTGATTGGTTTGACCATTGGATTTGTTAACTTCTGTTGAGAGTGGAATTGATATACTTCCCCCTCAACCCCTAGTCTAATTTAATTTCTGGATTATGTATGCTCTTGATTCAGTCTTATGTATTGATTTTGAATAATGGTAATGTGGTTTTGAAAAGATATGTTTCAAAATTCACACTTTGCATTTGCCATTTCTTTGAAGTTTATTGGTATTGAATATCAATGACAAGAAGTAATCTATAATTTCTGTGAAGATGTCATGTTTTTCTTTCTTACCCTTTTGTTTTTATGTAAGAAAACTGTTTTATATGTTGTCTAGGTTAATCACAATAATAATGTAGGAATTATGTTTCAGTTTAGTTATAAATCTCAGATCAAAGAATGCTGCAATTAGTTTTCGTTGGTGATGTCCAAGGATGGCTTGTGGTGCATTGCTAGAGATTATGTTATTCTGTGAGAGTTTTTTTTTTTTTTGCATTCATAAAATCATTCTGCCATAAGGTTTTATACTTATCAGGATAACACTTTCTTTCATACCTTGTTTTCCTTTCAGCTCCCTTGTCATTCAGATTCACTTTTCGTTCAATTTACATAAACTTTTGCTAACCTTCGTTATTTTAAAGTTAACCTCACAAGTGGCTGATTATTTTCATTTTTCCCAATTGATAGAAAAACCCAGCAAATAGTTTCATGATTTATGGCCTGTCATGTTTTGTTTTTTATCCTAATATAGATTTATTTATATGTCCTTTGATGCAATATCTCATGGCTGTGCTCACAGTTTTTTTAGTGACATTTGATATTGATTTTATGACTAGTTGACAATCCAATTTATTGTTGTCTCTATCAGAAATGATACTTTTATCTTACCCTATTGTACCTGGCTTCTAAGTAAACTCCATTTTCATATTTAACCATTTTTGGTGATGAGTCATAGTTCCATTACTTTATCTCATTCTTTGAGTAAGGAAATTGTTTGAATTTAAACATTGATACAAAAAAGGATAGGTGAATGTGGTCAAATGGTCATCCTCTGGAATTAGTTTAAATCCTATCCTATGAAGCATTGACACATACATCAGACACGATACTGACACTAACACGTAGATACTTTTAATAATAATTTACGAAAATAGAAGTGATCGAATGTAATCACATGTGTTGTGTCGGTATCTGACTCTGACACGTGTTAGACTTCATACGCACCTTTAATATGAAGTTTTGGTGCTATATACAGACCTTTTTTTGCCATTATGGGTCTATTGTAGGCAAACTTATCTTACATTTGCTGGAGATTGATTTCAAGACTCGAACCCGTAATATCTTGTCACACAACGGCAACTCTAACTTTTAAGTGGGGAAAGAAGCGCGTTTCAATTTTTTTGGTTTAACCTAGAATTAAGTTTCCCTAGATTTATTTTAACATGTTTGTAATATATTGTAAGACTATTTTTTTCTTATTGAAACAAAAAAAGTGGTTTTGAATGCTCTGATGCAGGTGCTGAGGTTGCTGTTCTTTGCATCACCAAGTCCAGTGAAGTTCTAAATTATCAGGCATTTACAGATGCCAAAGGGATATACACAGTAGCCGAGACAATGCCCGAAAGTGATCGTTGGGACGCATGTCTTGCTCGACCAATCAGTAGTTTCCACGAGCACTGCACTCATCTTGGTGGTGGTAGCTCGGGCGTGAAATTCAGTTACACTCATCCATCAGGGTATTCACATGCTGTCAGAACCTTTGTTTACAAACCTGTCAATGTTCCAACTTATTGCATCTGATATATACCTGCTTTTGTTCTGAATCTATTAGTGTTTGTGCTTGGTTGAACTACAAATGAAAACAAATTACTAGAATGTGCATGTGTCACTATTCAGTGTTGTCAAATAGCTGCTATAGCGGTGCTATAATTCTATAGCATAACAGAATTTGAACAAATCAATGTTGTTCTGATACACTATTTAGTACAAAGTGTTGTTAAATAGTTGTTATTGCAGCACTATAGCATAGCAGAATTTTAACAAACTGCTATTTTTCGCGATCTGTATTGGGCAACCTTGATTGTAGTGTAAGAAAGTTATTTGAATAATTGTATATGGCAATTTCATATTGAGTGATAGAATATAATTTAAATGGCATTGTTATGGAGAGTAAAAGAAATGAGGTGGTTAGTTATGACCATATAAACATACAAATGAATGGCAAATTTTAGTTTTTTACTCAATCTAATCTTGACCACCCATTAATAGTCATGATTAACACCTTTCACACACCTAAATTGTTTCCTACACAAACATTATAATTTATATTTGATATATATTTTTTATTATTTAATAAAAGTGTAATTCTATCCAAAAGAATTATAGTTACCTCACATATATTTTCAAATATTCATTTACATTCTTTCACTTCCTATTTTTATCTCATATTTTAGGCTATTAGCATGGATATGTCTATTAAATACTAAATTTGAATAGTTTAAGATGGGGTTAGTTCCTTACAATGTATTGAAACACAGTTTGAATCTTTGTTAAAAGAGTCATATTTTTTATTGTAGATATGTAGATTTATTCACAAAAAACATTATGATAAGAGTTTTTTCTTTTGCTATTTGAAAGTGAACATTAGACATTAAATAAATTTAGTGTTGATTTTTTTTTATGTTTTCCTTTTTGGTTCTCTTTATATTCTTTGAAAGTTGAATCTCGTAAAATTGACTTTCAGGTTATTGATATGTATATTTTGAAGCTTATGAAATTTTTGCTTTCATGTTTCTGTTGTTGCAGATTTAATATTGAGTTTGTTGATTTTTTTGAATTTTTATTTTATCTTTTGGTTCAAAACCGTTCAACTCACTTGAATGAATGGACCACCTCGTCAGAAATCGTCTTCACTGCGTTGGAGTTGTTGACTGCAGCCATTTTAGTTATCACTCTTTTCTTCTCATAGTTTTTTATTTAAGTTTTTTATCACTATAAGTAGGGTCATCTTAATGTTTTTGGAGATCCTGTTCGAATCTAAAAAATTGAATCCTATAATAACAAAATACTTACATCAATTTTCAAGATTTTAAATGGGGCGGTGGTGGCGCATGCCACCACTATCACAGACTCGTAGTGGTAGGGTGAGGAGAGGAGACGAGAGTTGAGAGAAATTAGGTTTAGTCTCTATTTAGAGAGAAGATAGTCTCTATTTAGACTATAAAAAAATAAATAAAAAAACAAAAAAACAAAAAAAATTGGGGCTTCCCTAATTAGGGGTTTTATATCAATATTCTGATTGCAGAGGTTGATTGTCAGTCTTAACTATTAAAATATATTTTGTAAATGAAGTTAATGATATAATAATCCTATATGAACCGGTTTTTATTGTGTAACACCTCGATAATTTTGTTGACTTGTATAAAACAATCAACTTTAATTGTGGAATCTCCTTTGATTAATGATCTGAGATGAACCGAAAAGAATGGCCGAAGATGCTTGAGATATGATGTAATTTTATGTTGTGTAGGAGCGGTAGAATGTTAGATTAAATTGAGTTAGAGGTATAAGAATAGAATGTGTATAAGAATAGAATGTGTATATCTGGAATGAAAACGACGATGGTAGATATAAGGGCATAGAGTTGTTGCGGACACAATAATATTAATGTCCTCAAAGGATGTGAGGCTACGATCTTTGTTGTGTGTTCCTTTCTGACCGTTTGGGCCGAATCAGACAATGAAATATTTTGTTATTCTTTTAGGATAAACACCTATTTTCCCTTTTTTTGCTTCTCCGTCTCCAAATATACTATCAGAAATTAAAATCCGATAATATATTTTACACTACTAGAAGAGAGAATCCGATAAAAAGTCGAATAAATAAAAGGTTGGATGAACATCCACTTTCTTTTAGGGATTGTAGATGAAGGTCAGGCCTTGATAGACTATTCTAGCGAAATTGGTCTTTGACCAATACGAAGCAACGATCTAATGTGAGAATTTGTTACCCAATTGTAAAGTGTTTTGATAAAGTAAATTATAATTAATATATAACAATTTTTCACTTATTCCTCTTACCTAGAAGATATTGAAGAAACACATTAATAACCAAACATGCATTCTTTTTTTAACTAATTGAATCAATTATAAATATTTGTCTTGTGTATGATTTGTACAAAAGTTATAATTAATAAATTATAAATTTTCTGACACTTGAATTAGATATTCAAAACAGAGAATAAAGTTTAAAAAGATATCTATTTGAAAATGGTGATGTGAATTACAATAGATTTTGGAGATCTCCATTTCAATTACATATGTGATACAAACATTTCAATTACATTTGATAAATAAGAGATGTCAAAAGAAATTGAGATGTCAATTACAATAGATTTTGGAGACATTTTTTTTTTAATTACATTTGAGAAATGAAGATGTCAATTGCACTAATTTTGTGATATTGTCATTTCAATTACATTTTTGGGTTTGTAGATAAAATGACAAACATCGTTGAAAACTCATACACATAGTCGTGAGTTCATAAGTTCGAATATGAGTGAAAATGTACAATCTAATAATTTCATAATTTTTCAGTTGAGTTAGACTTTACAAACATTATTAAAATAGTCTTGTTGATTCTAAGTTTATTACAAATATTGTAGCGAAACACATCTAAATTAATTATTTATGAATAAAATAGGCTAAAATGCACTTTTTGACCTTAAAATTTTACAATCCAACAACTTTTGACCTTCTGTTTTAAAAATATAAATTTTAGTCATATAACTTTATTTCTTTTGCAAAAGTTTGTTAAATGTAATTAAAAAGTGATTTGTAATTAGTTAGGAATGACGAAACATATCTAAATTAATTATTTATAAATAAATAGGCTAAAATGCACTTTTTGACCTTAAAATTTTACAATCCAACAACTATTGACCTCCTATTTTAAAAATATAAATTTTAGTCGTTTAACTTTATTTCTTTTGTAAAAGTTTGTTAAATGTAATTAAAAAGTGATTTGTAATTAGTTAGGAATGTTAGAATATGGTTTGAAGTTAGTTAAGTTTGTTACAGAAGTACGGTGCAAACTGTTTGATATAAATTTGTAAAACCAAGAAAATTCTTTCAAAAATGGCTCGAACAAAGCAATCTGTTCGCAAAAACGCAAGCACTGACACTCCATCACCATCATCATCCTTCTCACCAGTCTACGATCGTTCACCTTCACCTCCACCCAGACCAACTCCTCCAAAACAATCATCTGACTCATCTTTTTCTGACTACCTTTCTTCGTCCCCCGAGTCCAACCCTAACACCTCCATTCTTGAACCTGTATCTTCGGTTCTTCCTCCTCTTCATTCCTGTCAAACTCCAAATGTTACTCAAGTTCCTCCTCACTTAAGAACATCATTTTCTAAACCCGCACCACCACCACAAAAATTTGTCAATCCTCCAGCACCTAAAAGACGCTCAATGAGAATTCTGGCAGGAATTGGGACCTCAAGGACCCCAATCACTAAACCTGCCTACTTCATCATCTCAGACACTGAGTCAGATGAATCATCTGATACTCCTCCTCCTTCAACAAAACATGTCACTCCACCAAAATCCTCTTTTTCATCTCAGACTCCTCAAATAAAAACCTCAATACCAACCCCATCAAAATCATCCTTTTCTGAAGCCTCTCAATCTACTCCTCCAAACCAGAAATGGAGACTAATGATTGAATTTTTCTCCTCCTCAACACCCACTCAACCTAAAACTCGTACCCTAAAATCAAAAACCACCATGCCAACCCCAAAATTTCTGGCAAGAACAAACTTACCCATTCGCTAGAGATTCAAAACAACTGTACCTAAGCACAAATTTCGTCTTTCTCCTTCCTCATCTCAAGAACGTTCCCCAACCCCGACACCTTCTCCCACCCAAATTCCAGAACGTTCTCCCATTCCTTCCACTCCGACTGCTAAAAAAAGTCTTACCCCTACTCCCGAACGTTCTCCACCTCAAGAACGTTCTCCTATCCCACAAAATTATCCATCTCTTACTCTAGAACGTTCTTCAATTCAAGAACGTTCTTCAATTCAAGAACGTTCTTCAATTCAAGAACGTTCTCCTACCCACCACAAATCTTCCTCTCCAGCTCAAGAACGTTCATCAACAAAAGAACGTTCTCCGTCCCATACTACCTCTCCCTCACAAACCACCAAAAGACCTCTTTCACCTCAACCTCCTTCCTCTCCTTCCTCTGAACCTTCCTCTGACTCTGACTCCACTGTGCCACCATCTCCACCTTCCAAAAAGGCCAAACCTAATACCACTCCTCTGATTCCTTCCACTGCCACCAAACCATTTAAAGACAAATGGGCTCAGAGGCCCATTGGTGTTGGCAGAGTTTTCATCTTCGACAAACTCATAGTCGATGGCAACGCTGTCAAACATTTTACTGATGCCCTAGGCTAAACTGCCTTTTTGCAAATTTCTGAACCACACTATCCAGATGTTGTTCGAGCCTTCTATTGTCAAGCCAAAACATTCCCAGAAAAATCTCTGTTCATTTCCACTATCAAGGGAATTGAGAACAGATTGACTCCTGACATTTTGGCCTCAATCTTGGATCTTCCTACTGAAGGTCCTGCTGTTTTTGGAAAATCCTGGTATGCAGCTCTCAATTTTAAAGAGACTGCAATTCTCTCTGAACTATTTTAAGAGAATTCCACTAGGTACCTTTCAACATTCCTTCACCCTCTCCCTAAAATTTTCAACAACATGAGTCAACATACTCTTCTTCCTCACTGTGGAAGCCACGAGTATGTCTCTGAAAATGACGCACTAATCATCTATCATCTGCTCAACTGCAAACGTCTCAACCTCCCTCATCTGATACTTCATCACATGATCGCTGCTGCCAACAAAGACTACAAGAAGGATACTGTTTCTTACGGTATGATTCTTACAAAAGTCTTTAATCATTTTCATATCCCTCTGTCCAATGAAAAATCCCTTATAAAAATCTCTAAATTTTCCACCAAAAACATGGCCCATATGAAAACCACCGTCACCAGACAGCCTTCTCCCCCACCTGAAACACAGCCACGATATCCACCAACTAACCGACCCAAAACCAGACAATCTGCCCCACTCATTCATTCATTTCCATCCACACTAAAAAGAAAACATTCTATCAGACGGGAAGCTCCTGTTACAGTCCCCACATCACCTTCTCCTTCACCAGATCGAGCTCTTGATACTGCTCCAAAACGTTCTCCTCAGACACCAGAACGTTCCCCAGAAAACCCAAAACGTTCTCCTCAGAACCTAGAACGTTCACCAGAAAACCCAGAACGTTCTCCTCTGAACCCAGAACGTTCACCAGAAAACCCAGAACGTTCTCCTGAACATCCCCAGAACGTTCCCCTCAAAACAGAGAACGTTCTCTCAGCCCTCCTCCTACCAATTCTACTTTCTCTGTTTTTCCCCAACAATCCACCATTTCCTCCACGGATTTCATCTCTGTCTCCCAACTTCTTCGTTCTCCCCTTGACCCCCATGACAACACTACTTCCTCACCAAAATGTCTCCGCCATATCACCTGCGTACATTTCTCCACAAACCACGACTTCGTCTATTTTTGGAATTAGTCAATTCTTGGCTTCTTCCGAACCTTCCAACAACGCTACTTCATCCAATCAATCGAATCCTCAGCCACTACCTGCCTCTCTCCCAACTGTCTCTGCTCCATCAAGCAGCACTGCTCCCAGTCCTCCACATATCATGGCTCATCCTAAAGAACCCCCAACTTTGAAATAATGACAACTCTGCAACTTCTCTTGGCTCAACAGACTCATCTACAATCTTGGCTCACGGATACACTTGCATCCAAGCTCGGTGTGCCTCCTCCTCCTCCTTTTCAACCTGCTTCGTCTCCTGCTCCTGAGCCTGTTCCTGTTTCGTCCAAGTCTCAATCATCAGAAGGCTCTTCTCCTTCTTTAGCAAAGTAGGGATCTTTTTCTCCTTCCTTTTTGTATGACAAAGGGGGAGAATTAAGTTTAGTTTTTATTCTGATATTATCTTTTGTAATTCAAGATCTTAATTTCTGTAATTCAGTGATTGCATTATTAATGAAATATCCTTTCTCGCAAATAAACTGATTGCATTAGTTATATTACTGTAAATCTATTGCATCAATTGAGGGGGAGCTTTTACGCTCTTAAAAATTAAATTTAGAATCAAAATTAAAATCTAAATTAACATGTTTGTCATCATCAAAAGGGGGGAGATTGTTAAGACAAACTCTCAAATTAAGTTTTGATGAAAATAAACAAGTTTTAATTAAGAATATTAATTATGATTCTAAATGTTATGTTAATTTAATTTGTGCTCTTGAGTGTTTTTATTAAAGATAGGAACCAAGCAAAGCAAAGAAATCAGATCAAAAATAAATAAAACAATCATGATCATAAACTGAACAAAACAGAGAAAGATCAGCATAATCAAGAATGATTGTCACAACCACTTCACCAATCTTTCTCCAACTCTTTTACATTGATTCTTCCTTAATTCTTTATATCAATTTCATTAGTACATGGCAAGGAACAGATAGGAATCGTGTTTACTCAAAACGGTTCTCAAATCATTAAGATAAATCATCATGAATCTAAGCATGTCGAAAATGGACTGCAACTTTCTCCAGCCTGAAACTGTCAAGAAAGTTGAACAAAACTGAACGTCAAGATTGATTATAAGTCCTCAGCTTGTCCAGATGACTATCAGATCAGATTGATCATCTTTCTCCACCTTTAATCAACGTTCTCCGTTTCTGAAGAAGAACAATCTCTGTTTCTGCAGAAGAAGACTTCTCAGTTATGCAGAAAATTATTCACTCATTTCCAATTAGTTTTGGATCAAATCAAGTGTCCAAACCAAAGCCCAATTATCATCAAGTATTATCAAAAGCTTAATGGGTCATTAAGCACGCAAGAAGCTTGTACAAAATTAAGTAAAACAGCCCAAACAGCAAAGCCCAAAACTGTCACATGAATGGTGTAATTTTGTCAACAGATTCGTTGCTTCTGTCAGAAGGAAAACAGAACACTACCAACGGCTCTTTCTGACCAGAATTAATTGCTCAAATCATCTACAAAAGGAAGGAAAATTTGCAAGCATCATTCAGATCTTCAAGTGCCAAGTATTCTCATTAAATCATATTCACTTGCATTCTTGAAGCTATCTCATTTCACAAAAGAAATCAGGCTGAAACCATTACATACTTCCAGTTTATTCTACTGAGTTCTTTACATTCTGAATTTATTCTCAAACAAGAATTGAGCATAATCAGATTCGAACAAACCCTTTAAATCATTATTGTATAAACTCATAACTATAAGGATTGTTTATAGTTTGAGATTAATTAAAAGAGTTAACTGTAAAATCCTAGCAGATTAGTTAGGTAACTTGATTGAATCCTTTCTGGGTTGAAAGAAAGTATAGTTACAGATCAAGGTTGATCTCTAAATGTGATTGTTCTCCGTTCTTTGAACACTTAGTGAAAATCTCACAGTTGTGAGGACTGGACGTAGCCCACATTGGGTGAACCAGGATATATCTTTGTGTGGTATCTCTTCCTTATCTCTATTTACATTCAGTTATTGTTATTGTCAAAATTAAATAGAGAAACTAAAAACTGTGATTTTAACTAATCAAGAACGTTCTGCGTTTTCTGTTTCAAAACCAAGAACGTTCTCCGTTTCTATTTTCATAACCAAGATCATTCTTGAGTTGTTTTCTTAAGTTTTTAACATGAAATTTTAAATAGGCAAGATTACAATTCAAACCCCCTTCCTTGTAACTTGACATTGCTATTTCACAACAATCATAAGATGTTTGTCACATGGAAAGAGCATCACAAGATCTCTATAAAAGGCAGGGAGCTCTTCATTATCAAACACACAACAACATTGCATAAAAAGATCAAGATTCTAAAAGCTATCAAGAGCAATTTCCATCCTCTCTTGATAATTTCTATATTCTTACACTAGATATTTGAAATATCTTTTTAGAAAGTGTTAAGTAAAGAGAAATGTCATACTCATATCACTTTGTAATTTTCACGTGAGTTACACTTGGAAATAGTTGAAACTTGTAAGAAACAAGGTTGTAAGCTTGGTGAGGCTAAAGAATGCACAAAGTGTAACCAACCTATGTGAGAGGTTAATCAATTTGATCATTAGTAAAAACTCACAAGTGTGTGGGAACTGGACGTAGCCATCATTGGGTGAACCAGTATAAAAGTTGTGTGTGTCTTCCTTTATATTTTCTCTTGCATTTATTCAGCTCAAATTTAAAGGCTTAAATTTCTATCCTCTGATTCGCATCCTCTCAGAAAGGATAGTGATTCAAAACACGTTAAAATATTTTTAAAACACCAAAATCCCTATTCAACCCTCCTTCTAGTGATATTTTAGCTACATCAAGAATGATTCATGAAATGACTACACCATATACCCCCACAACATAATGGAGATGCAGAAAGGAGAAACAAAACCATTCTTAATATGGCAAGAAGCATGCTGAAAGGGAGAAAGATGCCTCATAATTTCTAGAGAGAAACAGTCTTAACAGCAGTATAATTTTGAATAGGTGTCCAACCAAGAGACTAGGCACTAGGACACTTGAAGAAGCTTGGACTGGAAGAAATCCAATTGTGAATCATCTGAGAGTGTTTGGCTCGTTATGTTTCAGGCATGTGCCAACTCAAAATAGGAGAAAACTTGATGACAGACCTGAACAAATGGTGTTGTTGGGTTATGATGCAACTAGAGCTTACAAGCTATATGATCCAAACAAGAAGAAAATGGTGATAAGCAGCGACATACTGGTGGATAAATCAAGGCCAGCTCGAGCAGTGCAACCAACCCAGTCAAACTAGCCAACTCCATCAGTCCAGCCAGCAGGGCAGTAGTAGTGGAACTGGATGAGGGTCAGCTAGTAGGGACAACAAGTCAGCCAGTTTCTGAACCTGTGAGAAGATCAGAAAGAGCTAGGCAACCTTCAGTTAGATTGCAACCATATGAAGTGACATCTGACTCAGCCATCAATGCAGATGGAGAATTAATTCATTTTGTTTTGTTGGATGAATCAGAACCAATAAGTGATGAAGAGGCCTTAAGTGGTCCTAGATGGAGATTAGCAATGGAGGAAGAGCTCAAAGCAATAGAGAAGAACCAAACCTTGGAGCTGATGACCCTGCCAGTAAACAAGAGACCAATTAATGTGAAATGGGTCTACAAACTAAAATTGAAGCCTGATGGACAGATTGCTAGGTACAAGGCCAAACTTGTAGCAAAAGGAATCTTGCAGAGACATGGACTGGACTATGATGATGTGTTTGCCCCAGTGGCTAGAATTGAAACAGTGAGGATGGTAGTTTCAATGGCCAGTTACAAAGATTGGTCTATGCATCAGCTGGATGTCAAGTCAGCATTCCTCAATGGATCACTATAAGAAGAATTATATGTGAACTAGCCACCAGGATATGTGAAAACAGGCAAAGAATATCATGTGTACAAACTGAAGAAAGCTTTATATGGCATGAAGCAAGCTCTTAGGGCCTGTAACAAGAGGATTGACAGATTCCTCATAGAGCATCATTTTGAAAAGTGTGTGAATGAGCATGGAGTGTATGAAAAAAAGGCAGCAACAACGCCTACATTATTGATAGGTCTTTATATGGATGATTTGCTAGTGACTGGCAGTGGTGAAGCACAAATTCAGAAGTTCAAGATCAGAATGGATAAGGAGTTCAAGATGACTGATCTAGGCATGCTGTCATATTTCCTTGACATTGAGTTTGAAACCAAGAAAAATGGAATTTTTATGCATCAAAAGAAATATGCAAATGATGTATTGAAAATATTCAAAATGCTAGATTGCAATGGAACTATTACCCCATCAGAAGCAGGTTGGTATTGTCCAAGGGTTGGTACTTGTGCAACACAAGGCCAAATATTGTATATAGTGTTGGGCTGATTAGTAGATACATGGAGAAGCCTAGGACATCACACTACGTGGCAGCAAAAAGGATTTTGAGATACATCAAGGAAACCATTGCTTGGCCTGTTGTATCCCACAAATTCGAATGCAGATGAAGCTGAACTTGTTGGCTTTACTGATGCAGATTGGTGTGGAGACAAAGATGATAGGAAGAGTACCACGTGCTATGTGTTCAAAGAAGAAAAACATAGTAGCCTTGTCCACTTGTGAAGCTAAATATGTGGTTGCATCAATGGGAGCTTATCGAGCTATGTGGTTGGCTGAATTAATGACAGAACTGGGACTTAGAAGCAATGAGGTAGTGAAGTTGAAGATTGACAAAAAATCAACAATACATCTAGCAAGACATCCAAGTGTTCATGCAAGGAGCAAGCACATAGAAACAAGGCTTCATTTCTTAAGGGATCAAGTGATGAAAGGCAAGATAATACTGGAGCATTGCAGTACCAATGATCAAAAGGCAGACATCCTAACAAAAAGCTTGAAGAGGGTGAAGTTCCAAGAGATGAGGAACAATCTTGGATTAACATCAATTGAATCACTTTGAATTAGGGGGCATGTTAAATGTAATTAAAAAGTGATATGTAATTAGTTAGGAGTGTTACAATATGGTTAGAAGTTAGTTAAGTTTGTTACAGAAGTAATGTGCAAACTGTTTGATATAAATTTGTAAAACCAAGAACATTCTTGGAATGTTGTTAATCAATCTACGTTTTCAGAACATTCTGTTTTTCTCTCTTCTTCTCAATTTCAATTCCTCTCAATTATACAACCTATTCTAACAAAGTTAAATTTACGAGTATGAATTTCTTGAACCGCATGACATGAAAACCCACAATTCCTCTTCATGATCCTCTGCAAGTCCTCAAATGGTACCTCAACACGCTCTTTCTTCTCGGGCTTCTTATCTCATAGATTTCTTTTCTGTTAAGTGCATGATTGGTTTTGGAGTGGGAATGACAAAATCACGACGATTAACTTGCACAATATCCTATTGCGATTTGGATTTTAAAACCTCTTATTCATGAACAATGAGTTATGGGAAATGCGTTCGTCGAAGGACGACACACTTGATTTCATTAACCAAACAATTATAATTGCAAGTTTCTTCTGGATTGATTTAGTATTTTGATAGATGTCAAAACTATGTTTGTTTAGTTCGATTGTTTTGTGTATATTTGTTGATTCTCCATTCTAAATATCCATAAATGCTCATGAATTAAAAAATGAGTACTTTGAAAACTTTTTTTTTTTCATGCGTAACATGAATTGCATTATAGGAACATGTTAGTATACTTTGAATTGCATCGAAAATATCTTCTAAATGAATTTTAACTTTGTAAATCGACACACAAGTTTTTAAATTGATTTACAAAGATCCTGCACTCATTCCGATACTTTCGAATCGACTCATCTATTTTGTGAATCGACTCATACAATTCCAAAAGGTTTGTGAATTAACTAATATACATGTAATTGATTCAAGTTGTTCACTACAACAAATAAGATATGTGGCAGCGACTTTATATATATCGTCAGTGTAATTTTTTTTTTTTACAATTTTAATTAATTATAACCGTTAGATCGTTAGTAATGTCTGACATTTGCTATAACTACTTATATAATACTCGCATAATTGATCATAATTTACCATATGTGTAAATTTTTTGAACCGTCAGTTTGTAAAAATTAAACTCACATATAAAACATATTTATCTTATGGAGCGCCAAATTTTCAATAAAACTAAAAGACAAAAGAAAATTAAGATATAAAAAAAAATATATAAAATAGAAATGGAAGAATAAGATTACCTCATGTGGAGAAAGTGTGAGACACCTCAAATAATATTAACGATAATATAGAGAACCTATGGAAACAAAGAATAATAATTAATTAATTAATTAATTAATTGATAGTTTAGTTGAATTATTAAAATAATACTTAACCTAACAAAAATTGGCAAATTTTGAATATCAACCTAATTTAAATTACCATGTATATTTAGTTGAATATAAATACTTAAATTACTTTACACTATAAATGATAATCATTGCACTCTTGCCTAAATTTACATAAATTGTTTTTGTCTTTAACTAAAAAAAGTATTAAAAAAATGTATAAAAGAACCTCAACCCAGTCCAACACTGTTATATTCGTTGCAGCCAAAGCGAAACCCATTTCCAGTCTCAACTCTTCAATTCACCCTTTAAATTCTTCAAAATTACAACTTTGCCCCTCTTCTTCTTCCAATGGAGAACCACAACAACAACAACGGCTCCACCGGTTCGGTTTTATCTCAGCAACCCGATTCGTTTGGCCGGTTCGGCCGGTTCGGTGGCAAGTATGTCCCTGAAACTCTCATGTATGCTCTCACCGAGTTAGAAACCTCATTCCATTCCCTTGCTTCTGATGAACACTTTCAGGTTCTGTTATTTTTCTTTCACTTTCTCATTTTCTCATTCCTTCGTTACGTTCAAATCCCAATATGATTTTATAGCTTTTGGTAATGTAAAACCCATTGGGTATCTTCAGAAACCAAAAAGTTTCTGAATTTTGTAGAAAAAGTTGGTGGGGTTTTAATAGATTATTATGTGGATAAGAACTACTGGACTAGGGAGTGTTCTGTACTTCTTTCTTTTCAGTATGTTTGCATTGGTGGCATAGAGTGTCATAGGGTGGTACCAAATATAATGTAATAACATTTATTTTTTAAAATCTAACTAACCTATCTATTCTAATTCACTTCATTCTATCTTATACCATAAATCCATTTTTTTTTCATTTAATATTGTTTTGTGGCAAATTTTACGTATATTATAGACTTAAAAATAATTCAAAACACCACTGCAGTTGGAAGTTGAAGTTCATGGTCCTTCTTATCCTCACCCTTATTCTTATCGCGTGATGAAGTCTTTGCCAATTCAAGAAAAATAAGCCTAAACAAATATGAGTATCTCAAAACTCAAATTACGTTTGTTTTTTTGTTTATGTTAAACTGACACCAATTAGATGATTGTGACACCAATTAGATGATTGTCTTGATGGTGCAGACAAGAAGAATCGTGGACTTTTTGGCAGTGACATGTTGGGAAATTTTGTTTATCAACTCTATATGTCATAATCACCACAAGCTATACACGTACTGCGAACACGTATATCGATCCAAGTCAGGAACTTTCGTATGAACCCTGAAAATAAACCACAAAATAACACCATAAAATAAAAAACACCATAAATATAGGCTTTAGGCGTGAAAGACGCACTGCTCTCAAGGATTTGTTTGCCTAAGAAGAAAATCTCTCAAGATTCAACAGCTCTTCCAAGAATATTTTGGGTAACAGAACTATGGGAATATCATCATTGTTAACCCATGATAGAAAATAGAAGAAAAGAATTTTGTTTATCAAACATGATCACAAACTAAATAGATTGAGACCAAGTTTTTTTTCATGCTCCTTGTTGTATACTTATGTACTCCTTTTGTAGAAAATGTAATTAATATATTAAATTTATTATAATAAAGGCTATGCATTAAAAGTCAACAGCTATAATTGACCAAGTCAAGAATTGAAGTGTGACCATAATAATTAAATTAATTTTCTATTAATCAAAATAATTCAATTTAATTAATGAACTAAAATACTTTTGAAATATTATAAAATTTTCTATATGACATTGGTAGTCTCTAGAGTTTTAAACGATTTTCAAGTACTATTCAACTGTAGACCACTTATCACGTGTAAAAGCTTCCACCTTTGTTTCGTTACCTTTGAATTTCAAACCCATTTGGGTGATTCAGTTTTTGTGAATAAAACTCAAATGGGTATCTTGATGGACTAAAAAAGTTTATGACTTTTTGCAGAAAGAGCTTGATGGGATTCTAAGGGACTATGTAGGTAGGGAGAGTCCTCTTTACTTTGCTGAGAGGCTGACAGAGCACTACAAGCGCGATAACGGTGAAGGGCCACATGTGTATCTAAAGAGGGAGGATCTCAACCACACTGGTGCTCACAAGATCAATAATGCTGTTGCTCAAGCTTTGCTTGCCAAAAAATTGGGGAAGAAGAGGGTTATTGCAGAGACTGGTGCTGGACAGCATGGGGTTGCGACTGCCACCGTGTGCGCTCGGTTTGGGTTGGAATGTGTTGTTTATATGGGTGCTCTTGATATGGAAAGACAGGCTCTAAATGTGTTCCGGATGCGCCTTCTTGGTGCTGAGGTATGTTATGTTGCTTGATTATGAAAAATAATATTATGTATAGGTGACACATTTTCTGTCTTTTCTTGGCATATGAAAAATTTATTGTAAATGCAGGGTTTATCGATTGATAGATGTTGACTTGAAAATATTTGTTTCTTAGACATTGATATAGGATAGTTAGAAATCTTTCAGTTGTCGTTTGTAATAGTTAATCGATTTTGGTCATTTTAATATAAATTTTGTTTTTGAAAGATCCTAATGCCATTGTTTGATTCATTCATGTAGGTGAAATTAAACAATAGGATAAGACTTGGTTGTTTGTCTTACAAGTTTATTAACGTGTTTATTCGCCGAGCTTGATTGTTAAGTGGTTTTGTGATGTAGGTGAGAGCTGTACATTCAGGAACTGCCACGCTGAAAGACGCCACATCGGAAGCTATAAGGGATTGGGTGACTAATGTGGAGACAACATATTACATTTTGGGTTCGGTTTGCGGGCCACATCCATATCCTATGATGGTAAGAGAGTTTCAAGCAGTGATAGGAAAAGAAACAAGAAAACAAGCATTGGAAAAATGGGGAGGGAAGCCAGATATTCTTGTAGCATGTGTTGGCGGCGGTTCGAATGCCATGGGCCTTTTCCATGAATTTATCGATGACAAAGATGTTAGGCTGATTGGAGTAGAGGCTTCTGGATTAGGCCTTGAAAGTGGCAGGCATGCTGCTACGTTAACAAAAGGTGAAGTCGGTGTTTTGCATGGAGCAATGAGCTATCTTTTGCAGGATGATGATGGACAAATAGTCGAGCCTCACTCTATCAGCGCAGGGTAAATTATCTTGATATTTTGTTACCATTTTCTTGTTGTCTATTCAGATTGTCATTTGAGTTTTCATTGTATAGGTTGGACTATCCAGGGGTTGGACCAGAGCACAGTTTCTTGAAAGATATAGGGCGTGCTGAATACTACAGTATTACCGATGAAGAAGCACTGGAAGGTATGGCTACCCTATAATAATTGCTTTGTCAATTGTAGAATGGTATATTTAGCAGATAATTAGTTGCAATTTTAGATATACAACAGCAACAGCCAAATCTTATCACACTAGGTGATTAGATACATATATCAAACAGCATAATAATTCCCTATCATGGAGAGAAATGGGAAAGAAAGGATAGTGTTGTCAATTGCAGATTGCAAAAAGTAACAGTTTGTTCAAATTCTGTTACGCTATAGCGCTATAGTGCCGCTATTTAACAATACTTTGTACTAAATTGTGTATCACGAAACAACAATGGTTTGTTCAAATTCTGTTATGCTATAGCCGCTACTTGACAACAATGAGAAAGAATGAAGTGGCCTGAAGTCTATGGAAAAACAAATTTAAAACAAGTGACCACTTCTACAGGGTATAACTATTTCCTACCTTTATTGCGGGGGCTTAGTAATGAATCACAATTCAATGTTCAACATCCATTTTGTAAATTCCATTCCATTATTCTTAATCTAATGTTTCCCTTATTTGTGTGGTTGTTATATATTTAGCAGTAATATCCATTTACACTTGCAGTTTGATAAGATTTGAATGAGGCAAAACTTAAGTGCAAACACCTTAACAAACATCATTGTTAGTCATCTGTTCAAAAAATAAAAAAACAACATTATTGTTTTATGATGTTGGCTACCATTTATCGCCACAAAACTAGACCTTATGGCTTTATCAAAGTGGCAGACTGTCTATCAGTTTCTTAATGTATGTTGGGACCAATTTCTTTTTTCTATTAGCTGTGTGTGTGCTTATATAACTCTGTACTAAACCAAGTGGTTGAGCTCAAGTGGTTAATGACGAATCATTCGGAAGTTTTCGAGTTCGAACCCTGACCGGAACAATCCTTGACCAGACTTTACTTACCTCGACAAAAAAAATGATTTTTTGATATTGGATTTCTGTTTCAACGAATCGCATGGAGAGATATTGATAAGACACAGAGTTAAGGCAGTCTGGCATTTATTATCACATATAGAAATCAACATATATTATTTTATTTTCCAAGTTCAGAAGTTGAAGTTGTTTTTAATATGCTGTATCTTGTTTTAGTCTTGTATTTGAGTACTTGTTTTGTATGTGCAGCTTTTAAGAGCGTATCCCAATTGGAAGGCATAATTCCAGCTTTGGAAACATCTCATGCTTTGGCTTATTTGGAGAAACTATGCCCTACTCTTCCAAATGGAACTAAGGTTGTTGTTAACTGCAGTGGTAGAGGGGATAAAGATGTTCAAACTGCTATCAAATACTTGAAATTTTGAAAGTATATATATAATTGAGTTTTCAACAAAGTTGAATAGTTCAGCACTTGATTGGCCTTCTTTCTTTATTTAGATTGCCGTGGAAGTTCTGAGTTTGAGGATGATCATCACTTGTGAAAGAATTCATTTGGGAATAGTTTCAGTTTGTGGAAAACCAGTGTATGCCTAGGAATAATTATAACTACTATGTATGTTATTGTTTATTAAGAATTCATCAAAGGATACTGTTATTGTTTATTTTGAAGAATAAAACAGCATGGAGTCATGCAAAAGTATGTATGATAGATGAATAATATATATAGTATAGATAAAGAAAAGTAACAAAATAAGTAGAAAACTACAAATGCATTTTGATTCATATTTCACAAAATTACGAGATTAAATTCCGTCACGAGTGTTATAATCTAGTTGGTAGGTAATATATAAGTATCTTAAAATAAGTTTACTACTAAATCTCTTCGGGTGATCAAATTGAGCTTTACTAAAAAAGTTAGTGTTAATTTATTTATTTATATTGTAAGAATCTTTTTAAGAAAGTAGGTAACTTTTTAGAAAGTCTCACTATTATAATAGTCTATTTTATTATTAGACATTTAAATTATGAAAGTCTATTTTATATTCAGACATTTAAATTGGTCTTGATTTATCTCTAAACAAACTTATAGATTTAAGTATTAGGTACGCTAAGATGATTAAATTATTATTAAAGTTAATAAGCATATTTTTTTTTTTTCAATCAC
>JBBPBP010009777.1:38716365-38769734 GCA_037974735.1 Cicer chorassanicum
TGAGTAAAAAAGATAATCATACTTTACTAAATTGTAAAAGTACATATATAAAGTAAAATAATTTCTTTTTGTTGTTAAAATGAATATATTAGTCTCTCCATTTCACAATAAATGTCCTTTTAATGAAAAAGTTGTCTCAAAATGAATGTTATTCTTAATTTTTTTAATATAATTTTAATTATTTTTTTTATATTATAATTCAATAATTATTATATACAAAATTTACAAAATGGTATTATATTTTACATTTGTGATAGTGAAAATTTATCAATACTTAAAATGAATAATTTAATAAAATATTTTTTTTAATTATTATAATTTTTATTTTATTTAAAAAAATGATAATTTATATCATAATTAATAAATACAATATAAATATAACGACGATTTCCGTTGGTGTGAGAGAGGCGGTCGAAAGATGAATGGATTAATAAAAATTAGTCAAGGAGTCAAAGTCATGGTTTTTAATAAAGTCAAAAATCACGTAATCTAACAAAGCACATAATTAGCCAACGTGGCAAATTCTGGTTCGACTCATGGACGTGTCAGACGCACATCTAAATGACGGAAATAACCTCCATTCAGTGAACTTAGAGACCGAAAATCAGAGGGTTAAAACCGTAAAAAAGAATAACTTCCGTATGTCGAAACCGTTGGGAGGGAAAGCTGAAACTGTTGTGGCTGTTCCTTCTTCAAATCAAAAACAACAACAATAATGGAATCATCATCTTCATAGTTCATACTAACAACAGAGAGAGATAGAGAGATAAAGATAAAGGGTTTCTAAAAAGTGAATTTTCGTATCGACAATGATCGAATGGACGAAGAAGTTGAATGCTGCATTTGGGTTTTCGTTTCTTTGGCTAATTTGCTTGATTTACTTCACCCAGGTTTCACTCTCTTCATAAATTTTGTTCAATTTTATCATAAATATTAAATCTTTGCGTGAAATTTTTAATGGGTTTTTGCTTTTCTTTGAGATCTGGTAATTTCAATTGGGTGTTTAGTCCCATTTTATTTATTATATATAAATATAAATTTCCCTTAGTGAATTTTTGGTTGTTGTGTTATTCTTTATTTTTTAGTGAATAAATGATTCTATCTGCTGATCAACTTCTCTTATATTACTTTGTCTCTTGCATTTTTGTTTTATCCTTCTATTTCATTAATTAATTAACTAATTAATTAATTAATAACTCTATTGTTTGCAGGGTTTTAGGTCTTTTGTCTGGACAGCAATTTCCTATCAGCTTAAAGATAATCTTCATTTGTCACCCTCAGCTTCCCAGTTTGTATTTTCAGTTGCATTTTTTCCATGGAGCATTAAACCGTTATATGGGTATGGATCATTGAATTTCTTCCCCCAATTGAGTATCATGTATTGGATTCAATTGGTACGCAATTCAGTATAAAGATTGTTAACACTATCAATCAATTATAATCATCATATCATTAAATATTTGACTTTAATTATAACTATCTTGAAAGTCATGTATACAACTGGTTGTGATTGTTTGATAGTGTATAAAAATTTTACACCGACATTGTATCATAATTAAACTCTTCTGTTTTCACACTTAGTGATACTTAATATAGATCAATATAGATGCATTTAAAGACTAACTTATCTATATGTAATGTAGATTTGGAAATTATATTAGCATGAATAATTTTATTCTGAATTTATGATGATTTTCTGTCCTTACATTTCGTAGTCTAGAAAACCAGAATGATGATGATTCTATCATCTATTGTTAGCTTTCTTTGCACCTACCAAGATCATATGACATAGAAAATGATGAGAGTTTTTCTATTCTGAGTAGTAAGAAAGGGAAAGGACAAGGAAAAGTCTGAGTTTAAATTAAGTATTAAATAATATATATAGAATTAAATTAAAATGATATACATACTCCTATCATATTTGATAAAGAAAAGAACAAAAAATACATAAGAGAAGGCAAGATCTTAAGGTAACTCTGAATGAATAAATGACTTTTTTATTCAACATGATACGTAGGTGAACAAACGCAAATTTCGCCAATATTTTTCAACATCTCTCAAACCGACTAAATTGTGTGGACTATATCAAGCTGTAGTTTAGTTTGTGTAGTTCTTGCATTTACGTGTATGATTGTATCTTTTTGTTTTCTAATTGAATCTCATACTGCGCTTCCTTGCAATCTGGTTTGGTAAATGGTGTACAGAATAATTTCGGATTGTATCCCAATTAAAGGAAGAAAAAGGATTCCGTACTTGGTTATCGCTACTGTGTTATCCCTTGTACCATGGTTTATTTTAGGTTTAAGTTCAAGCTTGAGGAATTCAACATGGCACTTGATGGTATTCTTGACTGTGCAAAACTTAGGATCAGCCATGGCAGATGTTGTTGTTGATGCTATGATAGCTGAGGCTGTAAGAGATGACAAGTATGTTTGCATCTTAAATTCCTTATTTTATTGTCATGTACAAACTGTTGCATCAAATAGTATCCCTGCATGTAGATATTGTAAATAAATAATGCAAAAATGTGGGATCATATGTTGGAAACATTTTTCAATCTTTTCTGATGGATATCTTTCTTGGCATTGAAGCCAATTTCTCTATCTTGTATCTGTGTGTATATAATCTATATATAAAGGGAATATTGTGTGTTGGTGTGACTTTTTTCTTCCAATGTTACCCTTCATTTAAACTATTTTATTCTTATTTACTGATCAAATAACTGATTTTTAAAAAATAATCATATAAAATTTTGTAACTTCTATTATTTTATTGAGAAAAGCGGACAGTTCCCATCTGTGCACTAGTAACGTATAATGTGGAGCATGCATGCATTTCAGGCAATCTTTGCAGAATGCTCTTTTTATGCTGTGATTAAGCACTTGCTTTTGTTGTTCAGGGCCTGTTTTGCAGGAGATCTTCAGTCATTATCTTGGTCTTCAATGGCTTTGGGAGGAATATGCGGGAGTTTGTTTGGCGGATTTGCATTATCAAGTTTACAGATAGACGCTATTTTTCTTCTATTTTCCGTTCTACCATGCATACAGTTATTATCATGCTGTTTCGTGAAGGACAACTCTGTAAATAGCGAAGATTTAGTGGAGGATTCTATTGCAAAGGATTTACATACAAATGGTAGTAATAGTTATAATATCCTAGACGAAGATAGTCCTTTAACTAAAAAGTCCCACGGCAGTACAAGAAAACGAAAGAAGGGCAAAAAGAACACAAAAAGTAGATCAGTAAATACCAGCAAATCGAAGATTGTTGAGAAAGGAGACTCCTTTGCAACAAAGTTGTTCCATTCCTTGAAAAAAGCAGTTTATGATTTGTGTCGTGCGTTTAAACAACCAATGATTTTGAGGTAACCAATCTTTGAAGATTTGTTACTTTGTAGATATTTTATATTTTGGCTGTTTACTTTACTTTTTAAGATTATGGATGATTCTTTGTCAAAGAGCACATTTTCTATTTGAGAGTTTCATCTTTCATTATAGTTTAAAGTAAATTTGCATCCTGATTTCTGAATTCTCCTATTTGTTCATCAAAACTGGTATTTTCGCTACTCAACACATTCGCCCTGGTTGGTGCATATAGAAAAATATATATTGAGAGAGGTCAACCCCTTAAATGAATCTCAAGTACCTCGAGGGATTAATCTATGCAGCCGCGTGGGAGATACCTTGGCTTACCGAAAAAGACAATCCCCATCCTCCTTCACATTATGGCTCTTAAACATTTGAAAGAAACCAGTTATTTTGACATGCAAAAAGAATTTTGATCACACAAGTTAGCTTATACAAGTAAATGCTATTTTCTTTAATATAATTATATACAACAATAGTTCAACTAATAAAAAGTGATCTTTCAGAAACTTACCATATCATATGAGAACTTTAATCTTTCTTTTCATACCCCTCATGGTTATGTATGTGTTTGTATTTATGGCGTCACAGTTAGTGAAGCTAATTCATTTTATACACATGCTACAAAATAGTAAGCAATAATCTTTGTTTTATTTATGCTGGGGATTGCAGACCTATGACATGGTTTTTCCTTGCCCACGTCACTGTTCCCGATCTTTCAACAGTCATATTCTACTACCAAACCGAGGTTCTAAAGCTGGAAGCTTCTTTCTTGGGGACAGCACGCGTTACCGGGTGGTTAGGACTTATGCTGGGAACCTTCATTTATAACCGTCACCTAAAGCAAATGACACTAAGAAGAATTCTCATGTAAGCATTAAGCGACTGGTGATTTTTTTTTTCCCATTAATTTATGGTTAACTTGTGTATATTTCATTTTACTGATATGCTCTCATTCTGATTACAGGTTTGCCCATATTGGATTGGCTTTCTTGAATCTTATGCAGATTGCTGTTGTGTCTAGGAAAAGTATTGCCTTTGGAGTATCTGACAGGGTTACGGCGCTCCTTGGCTCAGCTCTTTCAGATGGAATCAATCAATTCAAGTTTGTCATTGCTTCTCATTTTTATTAGTCTTTTTTGTTCTTGTTTTTTCATAAGGTTGCATGGTAGAGTGTAGGTGAAAAATATTTCCAACAACATGAAAATAAGCATTAAAAACCTGTTATTTTAAGCAAATTTCTGCTCTATCTTCATTTGAAAATATATGGTATGGTTGACATGCAAATGATGATATCTTCATTTCCGAATATTACATATTTAACCTTTTTCATTCCTTATAGGCTTAAATAATCTTTTAACACCTGTAATATACAGTTTTTTTCACTTTTAGTCCTGGCAAAATTTTATGCCTTTTTCATCCTTGAAAAATAGGACTTTTTTTGCTTTTGGTCTTTGTTGTTTTGATTAGTCCATTCAATTTCTTTTTTCACGTTGAATTAATCCCTATAAAATAAAGTTGATGTATTTTAGGGACTAAAATCAATATAATCCATATACTACAAAAACTAATTCAGCATAAACCAAATATTACACGGACTAAAATCAAAACAACGAGAACCAAACGGAAAATGTTTATAATTTTCAAGGACTAAACCATTTTTTGTCTTCTATCCTTAGTTTCAATTCATTTTCTGATTATTCTCCTGTGGCAAAAACTGCAGGTTTATGCCATTCCTGATTTTATCTGGACAACTATGTCCTCCAGGAATTGAAGGGACATTATTTGCTCTATTCATGTCAATAAACAATTTAGGATCAACATTGGCGTCTTTTGTAGGTGCTGGATTGGCTTCTGTATTGAACATAGATTCAGGATCTTTTGACAATCTTCTATTGGGCATTGTTATTCATGCTTGTTGTAATTTCATTCCAATTGCTTTTCTTTTTCTGATACCAAAAGAAGCAACAGGTTCATCAGCATAGACAGTTAGTTATGATGACTATCACTGAAATTGGCTAGATATACTTCAATTAGTTTTTCCTAGATCTTTTGATAGTTGATATTTTCCACTTGTAAACAGGAAAATGTTAGAGGAAGTGAGGACCACATGAATTGATTTATACAAATTTTCTTTGATAATGACACTGATTATACTGTTTGTATATACTTTTGTGCAACATTTTTGGTAGGCAAGTCTAGTCTACAAGAATAAAATAGGTTGTCGAAGACATCTTGGATTAGTTTTATTTCTTGGTTTTTAACATTCCGGTTTTCAGGGAAAGGGGTTATGGTAATTTAGATTTCGAATTTCGGTCATGAGGTAAGTACAATTTGATTTGGATTTCGAATTTCAGTCATGAGGTAAGTACAATTTGATTAAAAGATTGTTTCAACTAGAGGTCGAATTCCGTACTCTTGATCAATTCGACATTAAGTGGAATTTATTAATCACCTGAATTTAACTACTTAGTTGATCTTCATTACTTTTAAGAGGGTTGTTTTTAATTTGGTTAATTTTTAACTATTAAATAAGTTTAGTTTGGCTAATAAATATTTATTTGTCTGTGAAGCTTTAGTTGATCTTGATTACTTTTAAGAGGGTTGTTTTTAATTTGGTTAATTTTTAACTATTAAATAAGTTTAGTTTGGCTAATAAATATTTATTTTTCTGTGAAGCTAATAAGTATTTTTTTTATGGACTTAATAAGTAGTTATTGAAATGATTTTGCACATGCAGGTGTATTTTATCAAAACAAACTTGTCAATATGTTTTTTTACTTTTTTTATACATTCATTTTTTACTTTTAGGATTAATTAGAGTTAAATATATTTTTGGTACTTACAAAAAATACTCTCATACGAGTTTAGTCTCTACAATAAATATCTTCTGAGTTTGATCCCCTACTTATTTTACATTTCCAGCTGGAAATCCAAGTCAAAATTGTCAACATTGTCAACACTGACTTTTAAATGATATAGCATCCACATGACAACCAAGTCAATCATAATTTAAATATTAGTTAAATAAATATTTATAAAGTTTTATAATTAATTAGCCAATTAAAACCAAATAATTAAAAAGAAAAATAGTTAGTTTTCACTTGGATGCCACAGCATTTAAACAATGATAGGGGTCAATTTGTATAAATGTAGCAGAAATTTTTACAAAGACTAAACTTAGAATTTTTTTTAATCTAAAATAAGGCAAGTGATGTGATGTCCTTTCTTCCTCCTCCCTAAATCTATATTCTACTTGCATATGCCAATTCCACACTATGTGGTGTACCTCAAAAACAAGTATAGTTTTAGGTATCAGTGTACGAAGGGCTTAATGTTGTTAATTCCATCAAAGAAAATATGAATTGAATACATATTATTAACGGACCAAAATTTTCAACAAATCAGAGTGGCGCAGCGGAAGCGTGGTGGGCCCATAACCCACAGGTCCCTGGATCGAAACCAGGCTCTGATAGAATATTATTTTTTAACTCGCTTCGTCCACTTCAACATCGAGTAGCTATCGTTCTCAAAACTCCTGTCACAAGCTTGAATTTAAAATACCCACTTTTGTATCAAACCTAATTACTTCAACACAATGCTATAGTTTTTCAATAACCTTTTGTTTAATATCCAAATTGTTTTTTCCTTTTGATTTTTATTTTTAATTTCTCTCAACAAATACCCAATTTGAAAAACCTAGAATTGGAATAAGGGTTTTGTTGAAGGAAAAATGAGAAGGAGACCTGGAATTGGAGGGTTACAAACAGCTGCTGCTGCAAGGGACCAATATAGGTTGTTGGGTGAGAATGTAGCAAAGATCAGAACCGATATGATGAAAGAACAGCTTTCCACTTTTCGTTCTCAGCTTGAAGATTTTGCTCGGAAACACAAGGTTGTTCTTTTAATTCAACCCTCCCTCTTTATTTTGTGATTCATTCAATTTTCTTTCTTGTAGTGGGATTCTAATCAAGTTTGTTGTGTTACATAAGAATTTATTTTTTATTTTGGGGAGTTGGATGTGTAGCACTGACACCTCAGATTGAAGGTGTGTCTGATGTATAATACCGATATGACACCTATGCATAGAGTTGTATTGGATTGCTTTCATTTTCTAAAATTTAGTTTTTACGTGCCAGCCTCAATGTTGTGTTCATGTGTCAGTGATTCATAGGGAAAAGTTAAATTGTGTTTTCAAAAGTTTCTGTTTTGAATGCCAAAGTAGTTGTGTTTGATGATTTTTGGCTCCTGGGTTAATGAAAGTTTGTAGCTTTGGATATGGGTTTGGTTTTGGGGTCCTTGAAAAATTCAAATGTGATTGGGCTTAAATTGTGAGGTTAGTTGCCGAAGCTGTGGCTGTAAATATTGCTTGTTCTAGTAGTTAACTATCAGTGCCGTCAAATATTGGCCATATGGTGGATTTTTTTACAACCACCATAACTAATTTTTGAAGTTTGGTGGTACCATGTAGTTTTATGGTAGATATGGCGGTTTAAAAGGGCATGGTCCCCCATCTGCAATCAATAATACGAGTAACAATGTGGTTACAATCATTACACGAGAGTGGGATGATTTTGATGTACTTTTTCTATGAATGATGCTGTTAGCTGATTTATGGTGTTGCTTTAAAAATTTGGAGGTTATTTACCAGCTTTTCCATGTCAATAGTGTTCTGTTCAGGGGTGTGCTTGAATAATTTGAAAAAGGCCTTGAAACTTCAGGGGCATGATTGATTAACCACTCACTTTGTTCACGTCTTGCGAATTCTCTATTTTTAATCTTTTCTAACAATCCCACTTTTAGTTTTTGTTGCAATTAATGATTAGATTAAATAACGGTAATGATTGATATCACTGGTTCAGAATGACATCCGCAAGAACCCTGCATTCAGATCACAGTTTCATGAGATGTGTGCGAAAGTTGGAGTAGATCCCTTGGCTTCAAACAAGGGTTTTTGGGCAGAGCTATTGGGGATTGGTGACTTCTATTATGAACTTGGTTGGTAATATCTTTTTAAACTTGTTTACTTTCCCAACAAATGATTTTCTTATGCATGTATGAATAACTTGTGTACATATTTTATACACTATGATGATACTTAACATGGAATAATTGAGAATAAAATATAGGACAAGACAAAGAATGCCAAAAATTTAGTGTCTGAACTATTCATAATAGTCTTGTTCAAAATTTGAACAACAGAAACGTGGCTTTTTAAATATTATAATTTAATACTTACAAGTTACAATTGTTAAACACTTGATTTTTTTAATTTATAGATCAATCCTGATTTGATTTTTTATTAATTAAATCCGAGCTGTTTAACTTCACTCTTTCCTTAGAATGTTTGCTAAGACGAGCTACTTGGCTAGACAGGAGTTCAAATAGTGGACATTTGCTTGGCTACTAGACCACTCAATGGTGGATTGATCAACCTGCAGGAACTCTGTAATCTCCTACGCCAGAGACGAAAAAGTGATCGCGGAGTTGTTTCTGAGGATGATTGCTTGCGTGCTATCAGTAAACTGAAGGTCTTGTGCTTTAGCATAAACCAAATTATGACTATTACTTTATATGAATGTGATGTAAATAAGTAAATAAAATATGCTTGACTCCTGTGGTGCTGCATACTGACGTGCCACAAAATGTCAGGTTCTTGGTAGCGGGTTCGAAGTTATTTCTGTTGGAAAGAAAAAACTTGTTCGTTCGGTTCCAACTGAGCTGAACAAAGACCATAATGAAATTCTAGAACTTGCCCAGGTAGCAGATATTTCTCTTTTTTTCAGGAAATACTAATGTATAGACGTGTTTACTTGCCTCCTCCATTTTCCTGCTTTTTAAGAGTCACAGAATTATAAACTTTCTTGAGCATGGCTTGTAATTGCTTGATGAGCACTTCGTTTACTTCAGGGTCAAGGATTTGTGACTGTCAGTGAAGTAGAAAGGCGGCTATCTTGGACTTCGGGCCGTGCTATTGATGCACTTGATACATTGCTTGATGTAAGAAACTAATTTAAAACAAAGTTGTTTCTTTTACCTTATCTGATAACATTTAAAATATGAACCTTGAATCACATGGCTTATATGCAGGAGGGACTTGCAATGATTGATGATGGCCACAAAGATGGGAAAAGGCGTTACTGGTTTCCTTGTGTATCCCCCATTTCGTCTTTGACAGGAATTGATTCCTTGTAAATTTGGTAGAAAAGAATCTGAGGTCAGGTTTTTCAAGACCTTTGTTTGATTGTTGTAAGCTTGCTAATGGGTTGTTCTTCTTGGATTCTTGACTGCTTTGTTCTACAATGTGTAATTAATTATTTTTATTATGTAAGTGACCTATGCTTTAATGCCAAGATATTTTTCCAAAACTGGACTTGAAATGATTTGTTATATTTTTTTGTTTATTTCCTATCACTTAAGCTATGTTTGGATTAATTTCTATGTTATGGATGCTTTTCAGTAAAATGATTTTATGGTTTTTTACACATGAAATTGTTATCTTATTAGTGAAGATACCAGTTTCTAACAGAGAAGCACTTAGCTTATAAACATTTATGGGAAAGTTAAATGGGAGTTTCTTAACAAAATGAGATACATAAGCTAATTTGAACTTATAATGTGAACTTATACAATAAGCTATTATTTATTAAAAAAACTCATGATTATTGCAATATTCTTTTGATATTTATTTTTTCATGAGTGTCTCTTGAAAGTTCACTCTTAATAGAAGATTTTATCATGTTTGATGGTATAATCAAAATTGAAAATGGAGTTGCAGCAGGGAAGTCCCCTTCTAAATTATGACTTGAAATCCATATTCCAAGTCCTAATGGAGAAGTATTAAAGTGATGTGGATTAGTTGTTGTTTAATAACATTCGTTTTTCCAAGAATAGTAGTTTCTTGCATTTTTTACTAACAGTTTGTATATGCATTCTCCTGATGAGCACTTTGCCAGATATATGAACTATGAAGCATATATACAAGTCAATGCTATTTTAAAACAAAAAATAAAAATCTTTTAATTTTTATTTGTGTGGAAAGAATAGAGATAACACACAGTCATATATCCACACATTATGTGCAATAAATAATAAATATTTTAATAAAGAAAAGAAAAGGAAGTAGGGTCATTGGGCTTGGCTTTGAGAAGCAATCTCAACCTCCTCCACCCACTCAGAAGCAGGCTCACTCCATGACCTAGGCCTAACTCCAAGTTTAAAATACAATATCATTTCCATAGCTTCAAAAGCTTTAATTTTATCCAAAAACTCATTCCACACTCCACTTACTATACAGTAATTATTGTTATATGGTGGCCGGTGGTGCGCCGCATGCTGCGACCGTGACACAAGCACTCCGCCCTCTTGCAAAGCCACCACGAGTGGTGGAAGCCGGCTCTTTGTCCCATGAGCCCATGCATGAAATTGTTGGCTAAACATAATGCAACCAGAGCACACCCCAACGAACCCTTGAACTATAGGGTCATGGAAAACAAGATCAATAGGAAGCACTATAAAGGTCACCACACGCGCAAGTGCGTGCAAATTGTTAGCAAATTGACGCTTAGTAATAGTCCAAGGCCATTTATGATGGCCTTGAAAAGCTTCAATTTGGGCTCCAACTAATGGGGTTGACCCATCTCCATAATTATCAATAGCCCAATGGTAAACCCCTGACCCGAGATCAGCTAAGATGTAACCAACCAAACCTGCCAAAATGGGCTCAACCCACATATGCATATCAATTGCACCATTTATGGACTCTCCCAAAGAAATTAGCAAAGTTGTGCATCCGGCTGCCACCCATGCACGATGAGTCCACGTAGATTGCAAACTTAGGTCACTGTCCGTTGGATGGTTAGCGGCGGTTACCACCTTTATCGGCGGTAGTGCAAGTTCGGGCTCAACAGTTAATTGTTCGGCATTGGACTTAGACTTAATGGCAGTGGTAGTGGTGGTGGTGGTGGAGCAATACACGCGAATCCGTTGGATTTGCGTGCTCTTTGTGCTTAGTCGGTGGCGAAAACTTGGAAGGTACTTGTGTTGGACTAGGGAAGACATTGAAGAAGTTGAAGAGGAATCAAAGGCTTATGTAAGGGCAAGATATATAAAATTTGGAGCTACAATAGTAGTGGTTGTGGGAAGAATGAACAAATGAAGTTTTTGTGGAAGTAGAAAAAGGCATGGTGGAGAATGAGGATGCGTGGTGTTATTGAATTCTCAAATAAACGTTAGAGGATTTTTTTTTTTTTACATTGAATTGGCATCACATATTTGATTCACAATTTCCTTATACGTTTCTAATGAATATAAGTCATAGAGCAATGTTGAAGGTTTACGTGGACCAAAAATTGCTATATTTTTTTTTTTGTGTGGTCCCCAAAGTATGTTTTATTTTGCTTGGATTGGTGTGGCTGTTTACAAGTCATATAAGCAACGAATGGAAGTGTAAGCTTTTTGTGTCCACTTACCAATCTTTTCGTGACATAGCTGAATTGAATGCCACCAAATTTGGAGATAGTGGTTACTAATAATATGTAAGGATGTGTTTCTTCCACGAATTTACAAGTTCAAGATGCGGATTAAGTAAACTAATTTAATAATCTAAGGAAAATATATTGTGGAAATAGGAAGATAGGTATATTCCATGGTAGTATATTTAAATTTGACAAAAACAAACTAAATACATTTTAAATTTTTAAAATGGTTATATGAATGATAAAAAATTAATTTTTTTTTTTATTTGAAGTGTTTATCCTTAAGAAAATATAAAACAATCATGTCCTTATATTACAAGAAAGAAAAAAAATGCCCCGTCTCTTTTGGTTATACAAGGAAGTTCATGGCGCCCCACGATCAGTTCATTCTCCTGTTTCTTCGCCCTGTCATGCTGGCATTATTCGTGCGCACATTCTTCTGGTTATCGTGCATCTATCTTGGCCGTTAGTGGCACTAAAAATGTGGCAGGTGAGCGTAATTATCGAATTATCAGGTTATAGTGGCCTTTGATTCAGTCTTGGACCTTGGTGACTCTTACAGACTCTTGTCAACCTGAGAAACACTCAACTTTGGTGATTCTTACGGACTCTTGTCGTTCTCGACTAACTAGTTATTTATTTTTACGTTTAAATAATCAAAATATTTTTTTATGCAACTTTGGAGACTAATCTATCAGGTTATGGCCAGGCGCAATTGAGACCTCTCTCAATCTCAATTGATTTTGCTTTAGTCACAAGCATCAAAGTTTGCATCAAATTATAAATACTTTTGAGATTTTGTTATAATTTTTAAAAAAATATAAAGTTTAAGAATACCGAAAATATAATATGTCACAAAGAGTAAATACCCAAGATGGTACCTTACTTTTATCACTTGTTTCAACCAAGTCTCTAACTTTATCAAAATTTTAAAATGATCTTTGGTTTTTTAAAATGTTAATCAAGTTAATCCCTCCATTAGTGACAATCACTTGACAGAGTTAACTTTGCTCACATATCATGTTAAGAGTCTGGTGGACAAATGTTAGGGACCAAATTTTAAATGTTATGGAGCAAATTGATATACTTTCATATTTTTGGTGGTAAATATTGGGGACTATTTTGATACAAGTTAAGACTTTTATGTTGATATAATTGTATAACACACTAGTTTTATGGGGAAGTTTCTTCAGCCACGTTTTGTGTGTATCTTAATTAATTGTGTATTTATTAATTTCTTCGAAATAACATTTTATGTGTACTTCAATTAATAGTGCGACACAAACTAGAGATACCAAAACAGTTAACATTTCATTAATTTTTAAAATCAATATATCAAGAAGATATTACAATCTAAACAATTACATTACAATCTCTTATACTCCGCAAAACAAATAAGAAAAAAAAGCATATAATCACAAATTCTACCAATCTATAATACAATCAACAAAAGCATGACAACAAGACTTTATCTGTGATGTTTATGTTTAACCATTGTTGCATATTTCAACTCTGCCCACAAGCTTCACCGTAACATCTCCACGATGATTTTGTCCAATCAAATTGCCTTTAAATTTGTCGGTCGTTGTAAGGACTACATGTTATTTCTATGCTATTAATATATATTGCATCAACCCCAACAAGTTCATAAGGAACAAATATACTAGGAGCTTCATCATATAATAGACAATAACCACATCTAATATCATTCTCCAAAAATTAAATAGTCAAATTAAATTAAACATGAGGAAATTTCAGTAAAATCCAAAGAAAAAATACAATAAACCCAAAAAAAATATAATTTTTTCATTAAAATGTTACCTACGAAATTGGATTCGTATATTTAATATTTTAATATTTGTGAGAGAAAATTTTTAACTACTAGACCAACTACTACTTATGTCTTTCAACTTTACAAATTGGGAGTCACCACTGATCCTCTTTGTATTCGTTGTCGAAACAAGTATAAATTGGAGGAGAAATGGTGATGGGGAGAAATAGAGCCGGAGGAAAAACAAAAAATTCTAAAAAAAGAGACAATACATGCCTCTGTTTAAACCTAACGTGTGTTAAAATAGTCCTCAATATTTACCAATAACAATTTAAAAATGTATCAATTTGATCCTTAACATTTGTATATGTGGCCATTCGTGTCAAACAAACTTTTTCAAAAAGTATTAATTTGGTCCTTAACACATTAGTAGAGTTAACATTGTCAAGTGATTGTCGCTGACAGATGAACTAACTTGATTAACGTTTTAAAAAGCCAAGGATCATTTTGGAATTTTAATAAAGTCAGGGACTTGATTGAAACAAGTGATAAAAGTGAGGGACCATATTGGGTATTTACTCATATCACAAAATATTATTAAAATTTAAAAAATTCAACAATCACCATGGTATAAAATTCAGGTATGGGGAGGGAGTTAGAGAAGTGCCAAGCATAAGTGATGTATTAATCAGCAAAAGTTCATATCATAAACCATTGGTGGGAGCTTATAGAAATACAAAAGAAGGAAGTAATTTACCATTGATTTACACAAATAACCACTCTTTTGACTTTTCTATTCAGAAACCAATCTTTGAAGTTATGACAACATTATATATTCAATACCATATATTGGTAAGAGACAACTAGGTTTAATTACTTTACAGTAAATATAGGAAAAACCATATATCAAAGTGCTAATATATCTCAATTGACTCACTCAAGCTGATATTAATACTATATATTAATCTAAGGAATTGATTCATGATTTGAATTCACAACCAAACTCTTTGGTAACCCATTGTTTGAGGAAAGACAGAAGAAGATCAAGGGATTTCAGTTCTCTTCTGATCAACACATCCTGAGCTGACTAAAGAGTTTATCCAGATATCATCAGATTTTACTGGCTCGTCGTCGTCATTCCGGTGCCAACTCCAAAAGGCATGTGTGGAGTTTACAATCTTTAGTTCACCGTGACCGAAACTTGCTTCACGGAAGTCTGACCACTTTGGCTGTGGAGTTATATACCTGCCAAACATCAACGATGCAAGCATAGAAATGGTAAGAATGATATAAAAGAACCTTAAACGACACTAAAGAAGGAACAACGAGCTCAAACGTTGAACTTAAAAACAACTTCAAGAAGTACTTTTTTGGCTTTACAATGATTCGGAGAACATATTTAGGGTAGAATCAAACTTACTTATGAGCTAAGCCTTCTTTGTTCCCTCCATCACCAATTGTTATATGGACAGCACCACAAGGATCCAATCTTCCATTATATACACGTTTCTATCAATCACACAAGAATTAGTTTGTCTTTTGAAAAGACAAATTGTATTAATAAACGCTAATCTAAGCACAAGACGTACAAAGATTAGTTAAGATGCAATTATCAGTAAGTAAAGTTTACAGAGAAATGAAACTAAAAACTAAATAAATAATCATACTGAGCGTTCGTAGGCGTGCACATGACCGGCAAAAACTAAATCAACGTTAGCAGCATAAAGCAATGGCTCCATGGTTTGCATCATATCACCACCTTCCCCTTGATGAGCTGTGTTACTATTATACCATGGAACATGAAATAAGACAAGTAACCATGGTGTCCTTTTCCTGTCCACCTTTGACAGATCTGTCTGTAGATCACAAAAAAGATATAAAGAGATTAAAATTATTTTAACAGTAAGGTCAAAATAATATTAGCTGAACACCTACAATAACATCATAATTTTTCTCTATCTCTATCTCTCTTTCTCTTTATACATACATATGTGATGTATAACTAAGCGGAGCGGAGAATATTTCAATTTTGTCAAATAGTGGCTGTAGCTGCACTGTAGTATAGCCGAACTTTAACAAACTGCTATTTTCCGCGATTCATGTTTGACAACACTGAATATTTCAATTGCACATTGCTTAAGTCTCTAATATATGAATTTCAAGACCTGATTCTATTCATATCTTTATGAAAGATTCTCATTTTTAAGTATGAGGTTCATTCTAGCCATATGCAAATGCAATGCATGCATCTGCCACCAAGGTTTTCGTACTTCCAGCATGTGTTATTAGACATCATGAGTGACTGTAATCACCTAATCAAGGGAAGGAAGAAGCAATAATGATTTCTTGTTTCATAATTTGACTAATTTCTAAATGTTTGAACATGTTTCATTCATAGGTTTCAATGCGACTAAGGATGATAGTCCTAGCTTTCCAAATGACTGTATGCAATTGCTATGTTGTTAATCCCAGATAGCAGGCAGAGCGTTTGACCCGAAAACCGCTAAAGTGGAATAGTGGTTAGGGGGACGGCGGCTTTTCCGAAGCATAGAAAACAATATAAAACTAAACATAAATCTCAAAGTTGACTAGAAACAGTCATTGTAACCTATAACAAAACGACTAAGGTTTATTTAAGAAGATCGAGACGAATGCATGGACCAAAAGACATGGAAAATATCTATAACAAGACAAATGAAGAAAACTGGAAACAGTGACATTGTGGCAGTAGAAAACAAATATTATGCATATCAACAACTGTAGTCATCTCGAAAACAGGATAATCAACTTCATTGCTTTTTTCACTTCTTGTTGTAAGGTATAATCGCAGTTATTTATAAACAATTTTGTGCATATCAAGTAAATTAGATTTTCAATGCAAGATATATCCATCACGACATAATCTCATCCAAAAAAAGACTTGAAGACTAAGCATAGTTTAAAATTTGCGCCAAGGAAGTGCTAAGAAACTGGTACCGACTAACCTTCAGCCATGTATATTGTTCTGAGTACTTGTCATAATCAGCATACGAGCCAAGCATGATAATGTGAGCACCAGCAACTTCAAAAGAATAATAAAGATTCGAACTCGAACCACTCTCCTCAAACGGCATTTTCCATCTAGAATTATAGGATATAAATCCATCTTTTATCAAGGGTATGTGTTCCACTTCATGATTCCCTTGTGTTACCATCCATGGTCTAGCACTAGCAAGTGGCTGCACAAGTCTACCAAATGAGTCCCAACGATGCTGAATATAATCCGCATACGAAAGGTCTCCGGGAATCAAGTTAACATCATATTTGCATCGGTCGATGTGATCTAATGTCGATTTAGTCCAACCAGTTTGGCCAAGATCTCCCGCCACAGCAAAAGTGATTGGAAACTGAGATGGAGGTGTTTTGAGCTCAAACTCAGGACCTTCTCCACCACAACGGTAAAAGTAGACAGAATTTGGCTCTAAAGGGCCAATTACAGTATGGTGTATCTTTCCTGAGCTATAGAACAGGTAACTATAAGAGGTTGTCTCTCCTTCAGCTACAGAATCATATTTCCCTGGCAATGTTCCATATTCAACAACTGAAGGTGCAGATGTGTCATCAGTAATCCATGTAATTCTCATGTGCTTGTCTCCAGCAAAAGAAATGTGAACCTGCAATTAACGCTTTTCATATAGGAATCTGAAACTAAATGAGTATCATAATTTAACATGATTTTTTTAGATAAAGGGCTAATGCAGTGCAAAGGCATCACTGTGATCTCTGGCATCCCAAGTATGTTGGCACCCTAGACACCACCAATCATATGCGGCACCACCAATCATATGCAGCACCACAAATATTTATAGTAACGTGCTTAAAAAGGTTGATATGTTTGCATAAGTAAAGAGACTAAAGACCAAAAGTAAAGGAGGTTGTTTAAGTTTTAACAAGAAAATTTTAAATTATAGTTTAGTAGTTGTGTGAAGACAAGCATTACAACAAATTATTAACCAATCATTTCAAATAGATGCCATTTAATATCCCTGATTAGACATCAAAACAAGTATTATCATACCTAAATATATGAATTGAAAAAACTAGAGGATGAAGGTTGAATTTTCATCACCAGACACAAATCTATATACTTATATATCCCACCTTCTAAAAATGGGACAAACACCAAACTCTTCAAGAAAATGTCATCACAATCAAGAGCAAATAACAAAAAAAAATGACTAAAATTATGAACTGCTGCCACAAAACTCAACGAAATGATCAAACACTCCGACATCTATATGGTTACATTCAAATACTTTAATTTTTTCAAATAATTATTGATGTTTAAGTGTTAGTATCGTGTAGTGTTGGTACTCATATATCAAACATCAATGTACTGCACTCACAATACCACACACTCATAAGTCCGAATTGTTAGACGAACATCGAATATTTCATATTCTAAACTCAGTATATTGGATTTTAAAAGCAGTTCAGAATACCAGTCGTCCAATCTTCATCCATCAATTGTGATTAACTGCAGTGACTGTGCAGGGGATCCATTTCTCAAATTAACCTAACAGCTTCACCAAATTTTTCACCTCCTCATAAATCAGTATCATCACTAGCCACAATCCATCATGAATTAATTTATTACTATAGCAAGGTCCATAAACCAAAAAGAACAAAAAAATTGCACTAAATAAGCTATGAGAACAAAAAAAACGTTTTTTTTTTTCAAATGTGCAATATGCAATAAAAGTAAAAAAAATTCTAAATAAAGAAAAGGGTGTGACTTAATCAAGTAATAAAACAAAAGGGTATAAAAAAGTAATGATTTTGAAGTAAAGATGAAGGGTATGAGTAACCTGCTGGGGATAAGAAGAGGATTTTGAATGCCATGGAAGGTGTAAGGTTTTTCGAGGCTGAGGTCGAACATAATCATCAGCAACGGTGGTTACTGACAGAAGCAACAAAACTGTTAGAATGAGTTTGAGTTCTTTCATAGTTTTTGTTTGTGTGAATAATTAAGAGTTGTGGAAGCAAATGACAAGAATGTACTTGAGGCAGGGATCTATTATCCGTGATTTCAGTGTGTCATTATTGAGAGGTTGGTGGATTGTGTTTCTGTACTTTTGCTTTTTGTCACTGTGTGAATGAGACTTTCTTTGTTTTATTTTCTAAAAGATATAGTTTATGTCTTCTTTAGATTTTTAAATAAATAAAAAATGACGGTTTAACGTTATTATAAATTATTCGAGTTGCGTACGATATGAAATTATTTATATGTATTAATTATTTATAGATGTTAATTATCGAATATCATTGTTTTATAATGTTAAATTATTTAAAACATGTCATATTTTTATTTTTTAGTTAAAAAATTAAAATAAACAATAAATACACCTTAAAATTCGGAAAGTAATAAATATTTAGCAACATGTGGATCGAATAAAGTTCACTTCGTGAAAATGATTTTTGGGTAAGTCCTCGAGGTTTCTTGTAGCTTTTATAGATTCTCTTGTATTTTTTTGGCTGTGGAGTGTCGTGCTGGTTTGGGTGTGGTTCTTCGTTTTTCTTTAGTCTAGTTAGTTGTTGTTGACCCAAAGTTTTGGGTTATGGCTCTTTGTGGTATTTTCTTTGGTTTCTCTGCTTGTTTTTTATTTTCGTTTCTTTCCTATTATGTTGTTATGTGTAATGTGACTGAGTATCTCTTATACTCAGTTTCTCATTTTTATTATGTTCAGTTTCTCGTTGGAAAAACTAGTACCACACTCTTTCAATTGAATATTTAAAATATTTCACTATTAAATAACACAAATGTCATCCTCCTTAACTTTCACTTCATAACACAGTATTAGGATATTTAACGTATGTTTTATCTCCAATTCAATATTAAGATAAAGTCACATCAAACAAGTCAAAGACCATTAGAGTAAAGGAAAATTCAATCATCTTATTTTCTTTAGTTAAGTTTGGTGAGGTTTCTGAATATCAAAATTTCTTCATCACTCTATCAGATGAACGTTCAAAGAGGGAAGACACTTACTAAAGAGAGTGTCAATAAAGAGATTCAATATACTTATGTATTAGATATCATTGATTCAAATTTAATATTAAAATATAGAAAAATAGGTTGTTTAGCAAAGACCCAACTTTAGACAAAAAGGAAATTAGTTTGAAGCACGTGTCAGAAACATGCTATCACTCTACTCTTTCTGTTACTATTTATAAGCAATGTTACTATTTATAAGCAAAAGTGGTGATATTTTTTATCTAAAATTTGAATCAAATACATCAATATTTTTCCTTATAAATAAGAATTGAAAGGGTATATAAGATGTAATGATCTCAATAGAAGAAATGTAAAGTTATCAAAGTGAGTCTACAAACTACTGGAGAAAAGAGACATGTGTCAATTGATCCAATAACTTAGGAAATAAGGCTAAAAGAAAATATGTTGAGTTTATGGATATAAAGAGGCATTGAAATTGTGATGAATCGGTTCTACTCTTCTCTCTCGGTCTTCTATTATTCTCTTTGGTTTCTTTTCTTCTTCTAAGTCTTTCTATATACTTTCAATGTTCCACTCCAATGTTGTTATTTCAAGTTTTTGTATCACTACTCATTGATTACTTCAATACAAGAAGCATTTCAATATCATTTTATTTGTGAATTGTATGCCTCATTATTCCTAAAATACTAATCATTACATTAGAGTTCAAACGTGGAAGGCATGCTATCATGCAAGATCATAATACTTGATATTAGATTAGAGATCGTAAGTTAGACTTAGAATACGTGACAAACATGTAGTCAATAGCCATTGTAAATTTTTTATATATATAATCGTCAAAGACTTTGTATTAAGGAATGCTTATTTTTTTCTTCAGAAATCACATCTAACTAAAACAATTGTTAATTCTCAATAAATCTAACTACGTCTTACATTCCTGTCAATTTTCAATTCAATGTCATTTATGTTTAGACTTGTTTTGATTTATGCCACATATTGTCTTTTACATTCGAGCAAATTTATCTTTCTTGCACTTTAAGATTCTTGCATTTGTATTTAAATTTAAATTATTTTGCATCTTATTTTTTGCATTTTACAGTTCTATGTTTACAACCATGTCAATCTAAGTTTTCTATCACTTTACTTCATTAAATTTGTGTTATCATTCATTATCAAAATTGTGTTTACATCAAAATCTAATATTTTATATGTATTACACCCGTGGGGCATATCAAGCGAGAGCACTTCTTATTGTGACAGAATGATTTCTCCATTAACACGTGCTTCGACAAAATGATTTCTCCATGAAAATGATAACAAACATGAATTTTAAAACTTGCTCCATCTTGAATGACTACTATGCATTGAAGCTTACTTTTTAACTTGTTCAAGACTCCACATGAAACATTTATTTGTTGATGTTTTTGACAGATGATCCCCAAAACTAAAATCAATGTTAACAAAGACAAATTATCATTGAGAATTACATTTTGACCACCAAAAACACTATTCATATATCTTATTTATTTTACCACTTAACTCACATATATTATCTCTCTTAAAGGTCACAAAATAGAGACATAAGCATACGAGGATATGATGGTATGGGATGGAAAAAATTATACTCTTGTTGGTAAACTTGCTTTTATTTTTGTAGTTTAGAAATCGTGGCTCTTGGGTTGATCATTCAATCCATGGTCCATGTCTTCATATTGATTAGTCACATTGTCATAGTTACTCAAAGTGTTTATTTACTTCTTATCTACAAGAGCATCATTGATATATGAAGATTGGTATAAGTTAAGCATTTTGAATATTATTTCTTTTCTGTAAAAGTTCAGCCTTTACTGTCACCGGCACTGTTAATCACGACATTCTCGCTCCCTTCCTTTTAATAGGAAATACGGAGTTTTTGTCTTCCGTAGAAATAGAACTCGGTACCTATGAGATAAGTATCACCACTCATTCATTCCCACTACCCAGGATTTATTACAATACCAAGGATTTATGGTGAATGGATGATGATTCAATCTAAGATAAAGAAAATATTATGAGTATTTATAAAGAGATTTACATTTGCATCTCTCCAATTATATTAATAGATTATGTCAAATCTTTTGTTTCTTCGAGCAATTTATTGCAATATGTCCAAAACAACTAACTGCATGCAATGCAACAAAACCATAACCCTACGGCCGTCTTAAACAATTTGGGAGTTTTGTTCTAATATTAAAAATTAGGTCCCTAAAACTATAAATAAATAAATAAAAACTAAAATTATGCAAAAAAATACAATTTTTGAGAATCGATCACAAGACTTCCTACATGAAAACATTGCATTCTATAATAAGACCACTATAACACATCTAATAATTTGTAAATGTTTAAAATATATCACTAATATTTTGGGGCTTTAAATTTTTTTACCCCTGCGTGGTGTCCCACCATGCACAGACTATGGGTGGGTCCTACATAACCCTAGTAATCAAAATCTTTTCTTCTTTTTCCTCCATCGTAGATGTGTGGTTTATGACTATTTTTTGACCAAAATCACTCATCCAAATCTTTTTCTTTGCTCAATTTATCTAAATAAATGGTTTTCATACATAGTTAGTTTTACTTCTGTATTTTTTTTTGTGATTTTGTCGTTTGAGTGCGACGTTGTTTTGTTTTTGTTGTGACATTTTTTGATTTTTCCGTCTTGTTGCAGTATGTGTTTGATTTAGACTGACAGAGTAGCTTTGATCCATTACAAATTTCAATCAATGATTTTGGTCATCAACGATACAAATTTGAAGGCATGAGTATTTTGAACACTTGATTTTTGTCATATTTGTAAGCATCTTGTCATTTTGTACTATTTTGTCGTTTTGTGTTATTAACTTAGATGTTGTGAGTTTATTTGCAAACTCATATTTTTTACTTTTAGAGAATTTGAATTTTGTTTGTACCGATGTATTCACCAAATTTAAATGAACGAATATCCTTTTTTTTAAATTACATGCTACACATATAGATGAAATTCTTCATGTTAAACCGACGGACAATAAGTCATATCTTCGTATTCAACTTTGTATCAATTTATTAAATTGATAGAAATAGTTTTCTTAGATATTAGAATGGTCTGATTTTTGGATATTGACTTTTGAGAAAAACAAATAGTATTAAGGTTAAAATGCAGTTTTAATCTCCTATTTTTGTAAATATGTCATTTTTGTTTTTTAATTTTTTCTAACGCAATTTTTGTCTTCCGATTTTAAAAATTGTTGACGTTCAATCTTCATCTTAATTTGGACTTCAATGTTGGTGGAGTGTAAAAAAGCTTACCTGATTATGTGATATAGTGATGTAGAATTTTAATTTAATTTTAAGACAATGTCTATGGCACTCTTAAAAAGAAATAGTGTACCGGTACTCTTAATCTTTTAACTAATAAATGTGTTATTTTTGCTCACATCAGTATTTATATATTATATATTAGGTTGACCAAATTATTTGCACCAGTACATTTATTTTTTCAATTTAATCCCCTTAAATTTAATAAATTAATTTCTTAAATATTTTTATTTTAATTAAAATTAAATTCATTATCAACTCAGAATTTCATAACTCATTCTCTTCCTCTCACGATATCGCTCCACCATCAAAAGAAATCGTTCTTATTCGTCGTGAAAAGAACTCTCCATTGTTCTTCCACAACCACGAGAAGATCCCTCTTTTAATTCGCACGTGTTTGTGTCAATGTCGTCTTGATGCCGTTAACTACACACCGTCACCGTCGCACTTTTATTTTTAGGCTTGTCTTTGATTTTTAATGAACTAACAACTACGAAGGAAGACGGTGAAGAACGACGGAGGGAGACGATGAAGAACGACGAAGAGATAACGGTTGGAGAGAAGAAATTTAGTTATTTTTGTATATAATTTAATAAATAAATATTAATTATTTTAAAACAAAATAAAAATGTAAAACTTCAAAATTTAATGGTCTTAAATTTAAAATATAGTCAAACTACTTATTAATAACATGTCATTAAGCTATTAGTAATTTAATTTAATAGTATCAAAACATGTCAATTTTCAATGGTACCTTAGATACCCTTAATTTTAAATTATTTATTTTTATAGGCAAATGCTATTAGAATATATATGTTAAGGAAATGGGAAACGTTAGTTGTCTTGAATTGAACTATGGAGCTCACGTGTGTAATTCACTAGTTTCTAGTCAAACCACTGTCATTTTAATAATCTCTGAAAATAAAAAATAAATAAATTTTTTGAAATTTATTTTCTTTGATTTTAAAATTTCTGAAAATAAATAATTTTTTCAATTATTTAAAAAAAAATACTTTTTTTTAAAAATTTCCTAAAAAAATTCAAATTTTTAGTTAAATTAATTTTATATACTTTAAACATGTATTACACTTTTTTTTTTGTTTTAAACTTTCATTAGAAAAATCAGAGTAATTAAACAAAAGTTTGAATTTTTTTCTCAAATTTTAAAGCAAAAAACAATAATTTAAAAAAATTGAAAAAATAATTTATTTTCAAAAACTTTTAAAGTAATATTAAGTAATTCAAAATTAAATAAAAATTTTAGGATTCAAATTCAATATTGAGATATCTCTTTAAAGACAACTTTGTTGTCCATCCTAGGTCTATCCAACTTGAGGATAATATTTAGTTCACACAAAAAAATTATCAACATCAAAACTCAAACTAAGATCAAAACCAAATATCAACATTTTTGAAAAATGAGAGCTAAAATTGAAGAAAAAATAAGGGACTACAACATCATTGTTAGCTTAATATATAAATAAAAAGTTGAAGAAAAGCGGTCCCAAACCTTTTTCAGAAAAAATCAGTCTCAAACCAAAAGAAATCAACCTTCACATTAATTGACAAAATTTCCGTACTCCAATTTATGACCAAAATAGTGACAGTACAAAATTATCCAAATTATTAGCAAATCAAAAGTAATTATTATATATTTTGAGCTAGATTTAAGACCTAGTTTTCTTTTTCATAAATATTTTTTAGCGATTATTTCCAAATCATTATGTTTGATTTCATTGAATTATTCTAAATCGCACTGACCATATTGCAAACATGAATACTTAATTAACCCTCGTAATATTTTTTCAAAAAAAAAAAAAAAATTAATCCTCGTAATTTAGGTTGTAGAAATAAACAACACAAGACATGATCAATTTTCATAATATAAACGTAGCTATTTTCATTGCAACTTTCAGATCTCTTCGTTCATTCATTCATTCATTCACAGCAACATCATTGCAATAAGAAGCTTCTAGAGAGAGAAAACAGAAGAAGAATTTTGAGATGGGTTACAGAAACAAGAATTTGATCACTGAGAAGAATCACACTTTTTCTTCTTCATCTTCAAATTGTGAATCACTCAGTGAAGCTATGCTCTTAACCACCGTGAGTATCATTGGTTTACCAGTTGACGTTCACGTTAAAGATGGTTCCGTATATTCTGGAATCTTCTACACTGCTTCTGTTGATGCCGATTACGGTTCACTTCTTTCTCTCTCTCATTGATTTCTTCATTTTTTATTTCTGTGGAAAATCGTTTTCTGTATTCATTCAATCTAATGCCCTAATCGTTTTTGGGGAAAATTTCTGTTTGGTAATATTGTAATCTATTTTGCTGAAACATGAATCATAGTTAGATCCTAATTCAGTTGATAGTTTTTGGTTATCTAGAAAATGAATTAGCAATTCGATCATACAAATTTCTATGTACTAATTGTATTTGCTATAATATTGGATCTTAAAGTCAAGTAATGTACTTGTTTCTACTAGACGTTTCTGTAAATGTTAGGAATGAGAAAACCATGAGACTGATCTTGTTTATTATTCATATTAGTATTACATTATAGTAGGATAAACAACTTATTTTTTACGGAAAGTAGGATAAACAACTTCTTTTTTACAGAAAGTAGGATAAACAACTTATTAAGCGTTTATATCGTAAGTTTTATCATATCAGTGCTTATGTATAAACTATTTCTATAACAAAAGATAAAATAATGTTTAAGTGTTTTCTATAAGTTATAAGCTGATTTCATACGCTATCCTGGAGAGCTTATGGATATAAGCTGAAAACAACTTATGGATATGTCACAAGCTGTTTCTATAAACTCTCCTAAACAGTCTCGCAAGTGCTTATGTCAATGGATAGGCTAAATAAACCAATTCAAACAGACCCTTATTGAAATGACTGATATTGAAAGCAGGTCTAAGTTGTTAAAACATTTTTATTGTTTAGTTTTGGCATAAAACCCTACATTTGAATTTTGTTTTATCTGTTATAAAATTAGAAACTCACAAGCATTCCCTTACTTTGTTGCATTTTTAGGTATTGTTTTGAAGCAAGCAAGGATGACAAAGAAGGGAAACGGCCACAGCAATGTTGGAAAGGACGCCTTGGTTGATACATTAGTGGTTCTATCAGAAGATCTTGTGCAAGTTGTTGCTAAGGTAAGCCATTTTACCTTGCAATGTATCTTTTATGAATACATATCTTTTTAGAATGTAACTGTGTGCTTAAGGTTAAGGTCCGTGTGACTTTGTGTGTAGGGAGTAACGCTTCCTGCAGATGGTGTTGGTGGAAATATAACTGGTGATGACGACGAAGCAGTTACACACAAGGTTTGTTGTTCTGAGAGGCGTTCGATGAATGCAAAACAGGTTAATCAATCAAGGTATTATCTGTAATCAAATGGATGGATATTTGTGTTAATTTATTATTACGTTTCATAACCAACCTCCAAAGAAGCGTTAACTATATCTTCCCTGCTTGCCAATTTTGTTGTTGACTTTTGGTATGATTATCTCATACAAATAATTCTTATTAGGCTCCTATCGCAACGTGCCATTGTTAAGTTAACGTTTCTTCAACTAACATCTTCACTATGAAGAATCCTGAAGTAACTCATATATCTCAAGTAATTCATATATCTCAAGTAACCCCTTCACTATGAAGAATCCTGAAGCCTTTATCTATTTACAAATTGAGGTTAACTCATTTTATGAATTTAGATTTACTTATTGGCTTGGAACTCCATTACATTTTTGTTCCTTTATCTGGTTATGAAAAATTTATTAATTAAAGTTGCACTAATGACCATTTTACAATTGTCTTCAAGTGAAATTGAACTGTGTTCATTAAAGTTAAAACGTCAAACTCTTACAATTGAACTGACACCTCGTGGATTCACAGAAAGAAAAGAAAAAAATTATAATGTAGGATACTGTTACATAACAAATTGGAATTTTAGGTGACTTGATTGTGTCCGACATGCTAGCATGTGTTTTTTTGTTTAGTCCTGCATTATATACATAATAAAGATTTGCGTAGCGCAAGTAACCTATGGCTAAAAGTTACATAATATGTTTCGATCTTTATTGATCAATTAGATGTCAAACGTATTGACTATATAACTCTAGGAAGAAGATCGAAATTGATCATACATAATATGTTTGTATTTAATTTTTTTGCTAAAAAATAATGTAAATCATGATAGTACATAAGAAGGAAGAATATTATAAAATTATTCTCTAACTCTCATCGTAAAAATTGTAAGTCATTAGGAAGTTACTATTAAATGTAAAAAGTGCTTTTCAAGCTTATGGGATCATACTTGAATCAATAGCTAGCTTCATTGAAAACAGTTTTTAATAAACCTATGTTTTCTTCAAAGGCAGATAGCATTCCCATATCGTGTGCTTATTGGTAGTATTATGCTTAGTCGTTTTGACTTAAAAAATGGATAGAGATAGCACTTATATCTACATTATTAGATATACATTTTTTGTGAAATATTATTTCCTTTCAGTAAACATATTCAAATATCATTTTAGAGTTCATTCTTACCACACCCCTTAGCTTTTCCTCTCACTGAGAGCCAATTTAAGGTGACAAACATTCAAAAGCAATGTTTTCAAATAGCGCACTATAGCCTATGATGCATAGGTACGGGGACCATACCGAGTACTAGTACGGGTACGAGATACGGTATTTTAAGAAAAAATTAATGTACGGGTACTTCAATAAAAAATGTGATTTTTTTTTTATATAATTTAACTAAGAATTAAATTGTTCAATTCACAATACAAAATTACAATAAAAATTTGAAAAGTCAAAATTTGTGTTTGATTACAAAAACAAATAAACTCAAATATACAAATATTTTATTAATATATAAGAAAATCACCAATTTCATTCGTAATAAAATAATGAAGAAAAAGATAGTACCCACAAGTACTGGTACCGGTGAAGTACGTGGTACGAGTACTTTACTATTTTAGAAGTACTCATGCTTCAGAGGCTATAGCATACCATATATGAAAACCGCAACACTATCCTAATTTCACTATTAGGGAAACAGCGGGTGCTATTCCAGTTCTTGCTAGCTGATGTAGCAGATAAAGGAAAAGAAAAATTAGGGTTTTATAAAATAATAAAACTGAAGAATCTATGTGTGCCAAACATGACCTATTTTTATAATAGGAAAACTGAAGATTTGGTGAGTATTACTCCTATATTACCATAATACGCAATGCTCTACCTCTATTCCCATTTTTATTTGTATGCAATGTGCCTGCATATACATATATATATATATATATATATATATAATTGACTTATTTAAACCGCGTTGTGGCTTCCACTATTTCACTATATAACACTAATTTCCACAAGAAAAACATAAAGTATTATAGATTTCTTACACTATTGTATTTGTAATATATATGATATGATGGAAAATCTATGGATTATTTTGTCATTGGAGCACAATCTTTAAACATGTAGATAAAATAGTGCACTAGTAATATGATTCTAATTTGTTGAAAATTTAATACAAGAATTCTCAATGACCAATCATAATAAACAATTAGCACTTACTAGACAAAATTGATTTTAGACAATACTGATTCATGACATTATTTTCTTTCGCTGCCAACTTTTTATTGACAGACAAGCTGAAGATAACAACTCAAAAAGGAAACCCGATGACTGCAGGCAGAAGTTTGAATTCAATAACGAAAAAAATGTATGTTGACATGTGTAGCGATACTTTTGGCGGTTTGAAACATTTTTAATTCTAAAACTGTGATTTTTGACAGGTTGAAAAGATTCAAAGCCTTGATTCGCGCCATGAAGGTGAGTTGGATTTCCCTGATCTCTGTTGCATGTAAAATTATTCTTAGTCACCATTGATTGAAATGGCATAACTTATAACGATGATGAGCATTTATTAGTTTGTACACTTCTTTAACATGTTTTTTGTGTGGAACATTGCTTTTATAATTCTATGTTCCCTTTTTATTCATTTCTCCCCGAACTTGCATTGTAGTTGATACATGTCTTGGCCAAGTTGAACCTGTTGAACGTGGAAGCGCTAAAATGACATCGAGTCCTTCTGATGATGGTTTATTCTGCAATAATGCATCTGCACCTGACAAAGGCAATGACCAAGGTAGTGAAAGGTCTACTTCAGCAGATTCTACTTCTACACGTTCTACCCTAAGTGAAGAACTCAACGAAGCGTCACAAAGTTTTCCAGCAAAATCTATTGAAAAATCTGCTCCTAGGGTTACAGATCGTACCAGAAATGCGAAGGTAAATAAATCAGTTTAACTTCCATCAACAGCTGCTGGCTTAACAGTTCCTGATATGTCGTCCATCATTTTATAAACTTAAGAATTGATCTAAATTTTCACAGATTATATTTTGATTTACGTAGCAGCATGATAAATAGCTGGTGCCAATTTCAAGATAACATGGTTTTGTGGTTTAGTTCTTGTTGATATACTTTGAACATTTCTCATTGTGACATTCTTTCAGGAATTTAAGCTCAACCCAGCTGCCAAAATTTTCTCGCCCTCTTTTACATATCCTATATCAGCAACTTCTGCTGTGCCAACAGCTGCAAACATGGTTTACATACCAAATAGCTCTCCTCCGCTACCTGTTCAACCAGAAGTTGGATTCAATACTTTTGCTTCTCGACCCACTGTGCCTGTTAAGGTTTCACAGTATGGTAATATGACAGTTGGAAATGCTGGCAGCGGTTCTCAATTCTCACAACCTGTATGTATTAACAAAATTACTGATATCCTATCGCTCATACACAGCTACATTTGAGAAGCATATACATTATTATTAGGCACTCATGATTGTCATTATTTTATTTCTTTGTAAACAGATTGTTGGCCAATTGGCACATAGGACACAACCTCTTCAGTATGCTGCACATTACACTCCAGTTTTATCCGAACCTGCTTATTTGCAACCAAACGCTCCTGCTGTAAGTACAAAAAGATTTCATTGCCATCTATCTAATTTGAGATTTCGGCCCTGTTTGGATTTTCTTATTTGAGCTTATCTATTGGAATGGGCACTTGTGAGACTGTTTTGGAAAGCTTATGGGAACAGCTTATGACATGTCCATATGCAATTTTCAGCTTATTTCCATAAGTTCTCTATGACACCTTTTATGAAAAAAATTGACTTTTATTTATATTTTGTTATAGAAATAGCTTATATGTAAACATTTTTTTATAAGCGCTTACTTAAGTTGTTTATCCAAGCAGAACCATCTTTTGTAAAGTTTTAATTGGCTTAGGAGGAATTAGACATTCTGACAAGATATTGTCTTTCTTTCTAATTGCAGGTTATGGTTGGACGATCCACCCAATTAGTCTACGTTCAGCCGGTTTCCCACGTAAGACAGCATGCTTATAAGTTATAACCCTTTTCGGCTAAGGAGTTTTTTCAATTTGTCTTAATAAAAGTTAAGCCTAAAGTGAAAGAAATTAATTCTATTGAAGGTTTTAGAAAACATTAAGCAATTCCCAGTGGATAAAGTCTGAAAAGAATTTTTATTGAATAGATTTCATGTGCAAATGTATTTTCATAATATAGACAAATCTATATTAATACTTCAAAAATTAATGTTATATTACAACTTTACAAGCTGTCTTAAAAATATAGTTGCACAAAGAATAATAATGATGATAATTATCAACAATGTCTCTCAACTTGGTGAATGGATATCTATCATTATCAGACTTGGTCAATACATCTGCCAATTGATTCCCAAAAGGAACATAGGTTGTAGTAATCAAACCCTTGTCTAGTTTCTCTTTGATGAAGCGTATGTCTGTCCCTATGCTTTGTTTGTCATGTTGAACTGGATTAAATGCAATGTCAATGGCTAATTTGTTGTCACACACTAGCTTCATGGGAGTTTCTCATTCAACTTTTAAGTCATTCGTGCAACTAAATTTCCACCCAAGAACATACATTAACGAGAAGTTGATTCCAATCTGTGACTAATCTTGTATGGTCAATATTGGTATGAACTTCCTTGGATGAATCTTCGCCTTTTTTATATAGTAGTCCTCAATCAGGTGTAGACTTCTAGTTTTGTAAAATTCTACATTGTGCTTGTAAATGTCTCACTCTCAAGTCATACATGAACTGGCTAACAATACCAATTGCATATGCTAGGGCAGGTCTAATATGAGAACAATATATCATTAACCTTTCATATTGAGCTTAGTCAACCGAACAAATTTCTATTAATTTCCAATCTCTTGATCATTCGATCGGTACAATGTAGCCTTACAACTAGTGTTATCAAATGGCAACCATGGCAGAAAATGGTGGAAGGATTTCAACAATCCGCCGTGGCCATTTTACATGTGATGGAGGCTATGGTGGTTTATATGGCAGCCAAAAATAGCGGATTTTGGCCTCTCCACCATGGACCGCCATCCGCCATCGACAACACTACTTACAACCCAAATTCCGATTTCCCTGAAGAACATCAAAACAATATTTCAATTGAAAAATGAAGATGGCTTGTTAGGAATAAGCAACTTCAATCTGAATGATTGCTATGGATCCGTATAAAGGGGACATGACTTCTATGAAAATGCATGGATGTATATATTTGCTAATTGAATCAAGAGTTATGCTAACTTTTCTATATTTCATATTTCCAACCAAATCAAAAGTAAAAAGCATCTTCTTCCCTGCAGAAATGTTTATTTATATATTATTGGACTCCCATAGCTTAGTATTTGTACTTGTGATTGAAGGAATTCATTCACGGTGTAACGGCTCCGTTCTCAACTCGCCCCCTGTTGAATCATGTGCAATTTTCAAAGCATCAAGGTATCAACATAATGACCTTTTTATTGCAGTTGTTTTTCTTTTCAAAACCTCTCTTAAGAATCTGCCAAAAGAAAGTGATTATTTCCTTGAAATAAGCTATTATTCCAAACACAAATGTCATAAAAGACACTCATTAGCATTTTCCCTTTTATGAAACATAATTAAATCTGTGGTCCAATAATTTTGACCTCCAAATTGAATAAAAATATGAATCTTCATTTCTTGAGCTAAATTGTTCTATTTTTCAAAAACAGGAGGAACAATTAATCAAGGAATTCCGGTTTGTATGCCCCCAACAGTCATAACAACCGTGCAACAACAACCCTTTGCTATTCAAAGCCACATCCCAGTTTTGCAACCTGGCTTTTCTGTACCTAGACCTATTTCAGTCCCAGGACCAAATGGTTTCTATGGCACTAAGTTTTCATGAAACTTTCATTCAGATTCTTGTGTTATATCTCCCTCTCCCTGAGTTAAAGCTCATTTTTCTTTTCCATTTTTTAATTAATTGTTATAAAATTTTTGTCTGGTCTCATTTATCTCCCTTCTCTCTGTGAGAAGTGTATAGTAGCTTTGTGTTGGCTACCTTAGAAATTTTAGGGTTATACATTTTTAGAAGAAATTTTTTGAGTCCTTGTGTGAAAGTAAGGTACCAAGGTTCAATTCTTATATTGGGAATTGAGGAAAGATTTTTCCTTTTGGGGTTGATATTGTATGTTTGGCAATTGCACTTAAATGGGTTCAAATTTTTTTTTTGGTAACCATGTCATTGGTGTAAAGTATCGGTTGGCTTTGTCAACAACTAATTTCGGTTGGGGATGGCTCCCTATAGTGGGATTTCCTCTCAATCAAATTTTTAAATGGGTTCAATATAATCTGTAGACTACACAATATTGAGCATATTAATGAATATAAATATGACAGACAGTTAATTTTATGAATATAATCTCTAGACTACACAATTTTGTGTATGATAGCCTATCTGCATACCCTTTTTTCTGTATTTTTCTTTCACGGGTCAAAGACAAAGAACAAAAAATCTGCTATATTCCGAAAGAGTAATACTCATTGTTACAAACCTATCCTCTACGAAAAGCAAGAATTGCACTGCCATTTAATTTAAAATTACCTATTTATCTATCCACCGTTCATTTCATTATTACTATCATATCTTGTTTGGTCAATTTTAAGTTAATTGAAATAATACCAACTACTTGTATTTTATTTTTATTTTTTTAAGTTGGAGAAGTTAGAATTTTTTATTGATTGAAGTGACACTAATCATCAATTTTACAGTTGTTTTTTAGGGGATTTGAACTCGATATTTTGAGGTTACAAGATTAACTTCTTTCCACTTAACTAACTTATAAAGTATTCAATCAATTTATTTCAAACAAAAAAAAAAACTAACTCAGTTTATAAAAGTATGATGACTTGACTACAAAATATGTTTCTACTGAAAGGCAATGATTAAGTAAAAAGGGATGATTTTTATGTTTACACTTGGTATATTTTGAAAACGGGTCTCTGATTGTTTCATTGAGTTTAAGTCTTTTCCTAGCATCGGAGACATAGGGTGCTTACAAGACCGACGACAATGGTGGTGACTAAAAATAGCATTTGACAGCAAATAGACGATGGTTTTTTAGATAAATTCGAGTGATGTTATAAACATGCTATAAAAGTGAGATTAGTTATTGACGAAGTTAGTGTATAATTTGCATCATTAACACATAAATCATCAACCACCAAAAATAACAATCTCATTATCCCAACTCTCCACCTCACAAACCACTCTCTCCTTACTTTCCTCTCTCTTCTCTCAACTCTCTTTTCCCTCCTTCGAAGACAATGCTTACCAAACAACCTCTCTCCAAATCTATGTATGCTCGAGTAAAAGCAAACAAAGCAGCAATAATAATATACAAAATATTTTTTTAATATTCTTGACATTGATTTGTAAAGGGTTCAACCTTAGACGCCACCATACAGATACAATATTAAAAGTAGTTATTTGAAATTATCAATGTTTTTCATGGATTTAGATTGTTTATTTTTATGTTCTCTATCTTTTGATAACTTTATGCATAAAGAGGATTACCTATGCTATATAATAAGAACTTATAAGATATAAAATTTCTCGAACCCCTCAAAAAATTTATTTTCTACACGCACAATTCTAGATTTTACTTTTTAAAAAACAAGATTAAATTACATATTATGTATATAAAAGAATCTATCAGCAAACTCCTGTTATTTTGTTACAATTTTCAAAGAATCAAATATTCTATTAGAGTTTGCTCTCACCTATTGTGAATCACCAATATGGCCTGTTCAACAAATTCATGTTCTTGTACCTTTGTTCATATTGTCATCACCGCTGCCATTGATTATAATGAGTTATATCCATGTTTGACCTTCTATACTTTGGTATTAAAGAAACATAACAATGGATTCTCTCAAACTCATTATCTTCGATGTATGAAATTTCCAATTCAATCATTTGCTTACATGTTTGACCTTTTATGATATGTAAATAAAATTTATAAAGGAATTTATTTTATGAATGATAGTTACACTCTCCTAACAATTTCTTTAGTAAAAAAAATCAATTTCTTATTCTTGTGCTTTGGAAATTGACTTATCTGGACAGTGAAAACTTCCCCACATGGTAACCTCTACAAGTCACAAACATTTGTGACCTTTGCCACAACCGAACCTCTGCAAGGCCATCGTGAGCTTCGTCGATTGCAACACCCACTAAACATCGTTACCTACTTCCTCCATTGGCGAATTAAGTCAGTTGAGAAGGTAGTAGGTGTTAGATTTAGTAGGTGACAATTGTTGCAAGACTTTAACAATAAAGTTGTTGATGAAGATAGTATATAGTGAATCCCTTTCATGATATTTTAGAAAACCTTGTGCAGGAACTGGGGTCGAATCCTAGAGGTCGCGTTTTTTCGTTATATTCAAAATCAATTTGAATATTATTCAAAAAAACAACATACATGGGAATCAAACTTGAGACTTTACTATTAAACAAATCCATCATGTCAATAAAAAAACGTTTATACATACATATATTCACCAATATTTTAGAAATAGCTTACAATCTCCCACAATTTTCAAAATATACTTAGTCCCATGTTGAAAATATCATAGTTTCAGATAATGGTATCTTGCGATTTGAACCACTACTTAGTAAGCTATGGGTTTCACTCATCACCAATAGACATCGATGGACAAGTTTTGAACCAAAAATTCATTAAAGCAAGTGCGCATAACTTACACATGAAATCTCGATACTATCGAAATTATAAAGATGACACATTTGATAAAATCTTGTGTCATGTACCCTTTTGATGAGAATTTAAGAGTCAAACTCTTTAACTCTTTAAAGCTGCGTCACTTCATCCTCATAAAGGTAGACTATATCAAAAATACACCCATAATATGTATCAGCAAATGCATGTTATATGTCTATTAAGAGTAAAAATCAACCTTCCAACTTTATACTTATGGTCCTATTACTTTTACCCTTTGAGATGTATCTATATTCAAGTACTTGCAATCATTTTAATAGTGTACTTTCATCATTGAACTCAAGACTGATGTTACTCAAATGTGAGTTGATTTTCCACCATTGATGATGAATTAGATATGGGCTTGAGTCTCATCCCCAATGATGTCTTCAATAATGTGTTCTTTGTTAGACCTTTCGTCAAAGGATCTGCAAGATTCTTTTCAGTTCTTACAAACACTATGGATATCACTTCATTTAAAATTAAATAATTTACATAGTTATGTCTTAAACCAATATGTCTAAATTTTCTATTATATATTTGGCTATATGTTTTTGATAATGTAGATTAACTATCACTGTATGGATATTGGTGTCATTGACTTTGGTAAAATTGGTATCTCATACAACAAATATCTTAGCCATTCAACTTTTTTTACTACCTGCAGCTAGATCAATAAATTATGTAGTTATGGCGGAGTCGACAATGCAAATTTGTTTCTTTGAACCCCAAGAAATTGCACCTCCACCAAGGTTGAAAATGCATCCACTTGTGGAAGCATGATTCTCAACATAAGCTACCCAAATTGCATATTTATATCCGTCCAAAACGAAAGGATATCCATTATAGATTAAAGTATAGATAATTGTTCCTTTCAAATATTTTAATACTCTATTAATAGCATGTTAATGTTCTTTACTTGGATTGCTAGTATACCAACTTAATCTTCCAAAATCATATGCTATATCAGGTTTGATACAAGTCATGGCATACATTAAGCATCTGATTACCTTTGAATAATCTAGTTGTGCCACATGGCATCCTTTATGTGGTTGTAAATTAAAATTTTGATCAAATGGGTAGAAACTGATTTGTAATCAAAATGATCAAATTTCTTTAGTACTTTCTCAACAGGTGCATCAGTACTCTTATGGATTACAAACTTATAGATAGAAGTTAGTGTCAAAAGTACTCTTATGGTTGCAATTCTTGCAACAGGTGCATAAGTATCAAAGTAGTCAATACCTTATTTTGTGTAAATCATTTTGCAACAAGTCTAGCTTTGAATTTATCAATGGTACTACCAACTTTCATTTTCTTCTTAAAGATCCATTTACAACCTATTGATTTGGATCGAGGTGGGATGTCTATTATAATTGAGTCAATTTCCTCTTGGATGGCTCCTTTCCAAAAAGCAGAGTCTTGAGACTTTATTGCCTCTTCATATGTGTCTAGATCACTCTCTAAATTATAGCAAATTGGTCCATAACTATTGATGAAATCATTTGTACCTTCTACAAGGAACATAAAGAATTCAAATCCATAACTTTTCTCTTTTTTGACTCTTTTACTTCTAGGTTTTGAACATGTCAAAGTATTATTATTAGATACATTATTTTCTAGACTTTGTACACTAGAACAGACAATTTCCTTGGGATGTAGAATTAAGTTAAATCTATTTTCTTGAAAAATTGCATCTCTTGACTCAATCATTGTGTTAACAGGATATGAGTCATTGATTCAATAACCATGAATCTATATGCCTTGCTATTTTCAGCATAGCTCATAAATACGTTTTCAATTCCCCGTTCTCTTAATATTTTTTTTTGGCTTAATTTCAGTTTTAGTCTCCCTATTTTTACTGATTCACGAAATTGGTCCCCCTATTTTAAAAGTCGACAATTTTGGTCCCTCCCTCAAATTTTTGAACTAAAAAATGACAATTTGGCATATTTTGAATGACGTGACATACAATTATATGATATAGAATAATCTATATGCATTAATTATTTATATGTTATTAATTAAATTAAAAATATGAAAAATTTCTGAAGTTGAAATCTACATTTTTACGCCATTTTATTCCAATTTCATGGCTATTAATCATGCTACATCGTCGTATCATATGTCACATTATTTAAACCATATCATGTCATCATTTTTAGTTAAAAAATTAGAGGGAGAGATCAAAACTGTCGACTTTTAAAATAGATGGACCAATTTCGTGAATTAGTAAAATAGGGGGACTAAAACTACAATTAAGCCTTTTTTTTTGTCCAAGAAACTTAACAATTTCTCTACAACCCCAAACTTTTATATAGTTGAGATTGAGTTTTATTTTCTTCCAGAGTTTATATGGGGTTATCTTGTTCCTTTTATTAGGAACTTTATTTAACAAATAACATGCAGTTAGCATGGCTTCACCCCAATAACCGTTTGATAAACCAAAATAGGATAACATGGTATTCACAATTTCTTCCAATACCCTATTTTTTCTTTTTGCAATTCTATTTTGTTGTGGGGAATATTGTGCAGTTGTTTGATGCACAATACCGGTGGACTCAAAATAATCAGGGTGATAGGATTCTCCTCCTTTATCACTTATAAAACATTTAATGAAAGTTTCATCTTGAAGTTCTACTTGTGTTTTAAATATTTTAAATTTGTCTAAAACTTCGTCCTTATAGTGCATTAAATAAACACAACATAATCTAATGCAATCATCAATAAAAGTGACAAAATACTTTTAACCTCCAATTGTAGGTCAACCATGTAAATCACATGCATCATAGTGAATTAAATATAATACCTCATAACTTATTTCAACTCTTTTAAAAGGTTGTATTGTGATTTTAGTTAACATGCAAGTAGTACATGAATTTGAATTTTTGTCAACAGTGGGAATTAAATTTGATTTCATCATATTATTCAATTTTCTAAAGTTAACATGTCCTAGTCGCATATGCCATAAATCACGAGACTCAACTCAACGATATAAGCATAAATCATATTATTATTATTATTATTATTGTTACTAACAACATTACATTTGAACATATTCTCACAAATGTAACTCTTCCTTACAAAGAGCATAAATTTATCTCCCTCAAATACGCTTTTGAAACTAAACTTGTTAAGTAAAGGTACAAAGATCAAGTGATTCCTAACTTCAGGAACATAGAATACATCTTGAAGAGTGAGTGTCTTTCCATAAGTGAATTCAATCTCTATTTTTCCTTTTACTTTGACTTGGATAGTTGAGGCATTTCCCATGTACAAAACACTTTCACTCTAGTAGAAAATTGAGTTTTTAATACAGCGAATTAAGTCGTTTACGTGCCACCAGACTTAACAAATGAGGCAGAGGTATATTTAAATCGGTTGTATGTATAAACGAGTTAATATATCCCATCTTTCTGCGTGTTTAAGTCGATTATTTGGATAAACGACTTAATAAAATGAGGCGGTGACAATTTTGTAAATATGTTAAACACGTTTAACACAGTTATATTGGCAACCGACTTAAGAGAGACGGTAAAAATAAAAATAAAAAATTAATATATCTCATCTTCATGCTTGTTTAAGTCGATTATTTGGATAAACGACTTAATAAAATAAGGTGGTGGCAATTTTGTAAATATGTTAAACACGTTTAAGATGGTTATATTAGCAACCGACGTAAGGCATGCCAAAAAATATATCACATATTATGTATTAGAGACAGTAGATTTCTCAAGTTAAATTTGTGATATATCACATATAGCCAAAAAATATATCAAAAAATATATCACATATTATGTTTCTCAAGTTAAATTACATATTTTACATCATTGATTTTATGTATTAGAGACAGTAGATCTTTCATTTTTCATAGTTTTTTTTTCTTCCATTGAAAGATATTATAGAGTTGTGTATGGGTAAATAAGAGATATGCATCACCATTTTACAAGTTTGGCTAACGTAAGTATGTTTTATTTGTAAATTTGTAAATTTTGCCAAATTATGAATTTCATTTATAATGAAAATTAAGTTTCATATCTTAGGTATCTACATCGTCGTTGTATTGACTTAGGAAAGAGTGAAGTGTATGGATTTATTGATCCATGTTTCATCCAAAGTGAAAATGATTCAACTAATGCTCAAGTCCACATTCAAAAGAAGTTGTACGAGAAAAAAGAACTTGTTACCTAACACCTTATCTCATAAAGTAAGTATTTTCTATTATATTTATCGCTTATAATAGAGTAAATTGAATATAACATATATTTAATTGTTTATTGTAGTCGTCATTTGGCAATTGCGTATTATTAATCCTAAGGAGCTTAATGTAGTCTTTATATGTTCATTGGGAAGGAAACCAGATAAAAAAATATGTCACATTGTTGATTTGTAAGTATTTAATTTATTTATATTGTTTATAAGTATTGTAATGTTTTATAACACAATTTTAATAATTATTTTAATTTTGTAGAGCTTTCGAAGGTTATTATAGGTTGCTAAGTTTGAGAGTTAAACCGAAGATAACATGGAGTTTTCCTATAGTAAGTTGTTTACAGATAAATAACTACATTTATAATATTATAACAGTTTTATGCATTTAACATTTTTTTGTGATTTCAATTTTAGAGTCAGAGACAAGCTTCTAATTATGAGTGTGGCTATTATGTCATGTTACATATGTTGAACATTGTAAAAGCTAGTATTGTTGATTCATGGATGCAACTACGTAAATTTTTTACAAGTTATTATTAATTGTGTTTTATTATGTTCATATGATAAAATAATTATGAGTTGTTATTGATTATGTTTTTTTAATGTTTGTATGATAAAAATTAGGATTCAATCGATATTGATTGTGTTTTTTCTTTTCCAGATATTTGACGACTCAAGATCATTTCATCCGGATCAAATTAAAGAAGTTCAAGAACGTTGTGTGGATTTTCTTTTGGAATTAATTGAAGAAAATGACGGTGCTTGAATATATGTCTATTGAATATTGCTAAATGTGGTTTTGTAATTTTGTTAATGGACATCTAAATTATTTTTCGTCTTGTCAAGAGTAGTCGGATACATCTTCTTTGTACTCTATATTTTGTATGAACTTTTGATATTGAATATTTTGATTATTATATAGTTATATAAAATTGTGGTTGAAAGTACAAAATTTTGATTTGAAATTTAATACGAAATATTGTATGTATGTATGTATGTATGTATGTATGTATGTATAGAGCAGGAGCATAAAAAAAAGAAATTTATTAAAAATAATAATTATTTTAACTTTATTTGTTAAGTCTATTGATTAGAAGAACCGACTTAAAAAGATTAGTTTGTTGAACTGAATTTATGATGTTTAAGTCGGTTAAGCTGAACTGACTTAACAGGACGAAACTCTGTTAAGTCGGTTCATGAAACGACTTAAAAAACAACATGTTTATTAAGTCGTTTGCTATTAACTCGGACACAGAACTGGCTTAAAATTTACATTTTAACCGACTTAAAAATATAAAATTCTACTAGCGGATCTTCTTCATTAATGGTCTTGAATAGTTCTTTGTTTTTGCCCACATGGTGGGTAGCACCAGAGTCTATCCACCAAGATTCAACATCTTCAATCATGTTGAGTTCAGAAATGACATCATCAAGATTGTCTTTTGTTGTATTTGAATTCTTCTCTTTGTTCTTCCTTTGCAAGAACTTGAACTCAAGTGTCCTGATTTTCCACAATGATAACAACTTCATTTCTTTTCTTTCTTTTTTTTCATCATTACCATTGTGTTTGTCATGAGATTTATCAAAATCTCGATTTCTTTTCTTACAAGTTTTGCTTGAATTTCCTTCCTCCATTACATGGACCTTTTCATGAGAAAAATAGTTTTTATTATCCTCTTGTTTATGGTACTCTTCTTCTAAACGAAGGTGATTACCCAATTGCTCAAGAGATATATCCTTATTCTTATGTTTCATGGTTCTTTTGAAATCTTTCCACGAAGGTGGAAATTTGTCTGTTATGGAGAATATAATAATGGTTTCATCCATGTGAATCTGATGTTATTTGTAGCTATTAAGAATGCGTCCAATCTCATGCATTTGTTCCACTACTGATTGATTATCAACCATTTTATAATTATTGAATTGAGAAACAAGAAACTTCTTACTTGTAGCGCTTTTTTGCATGTATCTTGACTCTAATTTCTCACATAGTTTCTTTGCATAATGGCTACTTTGATATATATCGAACAAGAAATCAGACATACCGTTGAGAATATAACTCATGCATATATAGTCATAATTGTCCTACTTTTGTCTCTCCCTTTTTTCTGCTAATGTTTCCACTTCCTTCTCTAGTGGCCTTGTGGTGTTCAAAACATACATCACCTTCAAAGTTTTAAGAAGGAATGTCATTTTTTTTATGTCAATGGATAAAGTTTCCTCCATCAAATTTCTCCAACTTTACAAAATCAGAAGTTATTTATTTGAGTGATGTAGCCATTGATTGAAAATAAAATCGAACCTAAAGATTGTTAGATTTAGTTGTGACAATTGCTAAAGACTTTAACAATGAAGTTGTTGATGGAGATTGTATGTAGTGAATTCCAAAGCGTGTTGTTACACTAGCCTTTAGGTTCAATTTGACCCCACCAATCGGATGCAAATGAGATGAACAACGAATCTCTTTCAGTGTACTTTGGAAAATTTTGATATGTTTTTCACTAACACACCAAGAATATCTTTCAATAATATGTTACAAAAGAATATTTTCTACCGTTCACTCATTCATTAGAGAAGGATAAAATAACTTAGAATATAAAAATTGGATAAAACAAAGTGGATAGTAATGGCAAAAAAAATTGTATTTCATTCCGTACAAAATGAAATAGTTCATATTTTAACTAAATTGTTGCAACAGTCTTGTGGTGGAATGCCTTTTCAAGCTGCCGAAGTTTATATTTTTATAAACACACTAACATAGAGACTATGCCCATGTCATTCATGAGATATCGTAGAAATATTTTTGCATTGTTATGCATTTTCTAAAGAGGATAGAGTGTATAAAAAATATAGAGAGAAATTACAAGAGAAGAGATGAGAGAGATATGATGAAAGATAGGTGACTTTTTCACCTTAAAGGTAAAGGATTCTTGTCCTTTTTCCAGCATCCATACACTAGAAAATTAGTAAAAAAAAAAAAAATAATCATACCACGACCATATACAGTTCTTAAGTTGGAGATAGACTACTCAATCCAACCTCTCTTTTACTACCATCAACCCATCCACACATTTTGCTCACAAGATGTTAAATACAATTAAAGTTTGAAAATAATTATAAAATTTAAGAATGTTAAGCAAGACGGCTAAAAAACTAAACAAAGTTTCAAACTCAATCAATAAAAAATGTCAGCTTAAACACAATTATCCATCTGTTTAATTTGTTTTGTCACCCCTGCTTAACTAATCTAAGAAATAGAAATTAGTACAATAGATTTTCTAATAACAAGTGAAATTAAGAGATAAATTTTTATGTATTAATAATGTAAAAAATTTTAACTTATACATTCAGTTGTAACTTATCATGTATTAATAATGTAAAAAATTTTAATCTATACATTCAATCGTATCTCATTATATAAATAATTCTAAAGATATTATAAGAATCTATTTATAATATATTAAAACATTCTATCAATCTTTCTATTATAATCCATCACTTAATTTGTCATGTAATGCAATTTATTCCATTGTCAAGAATCAGGGCCATCATCGATATACCATCTTAGTTGATTTCTCTTATTTTTAATCACTATTTAATTGACTTCTTATGATTAAAATGGATCGTCCATTGAAATTATTTCTTTGATTTTCCACCTGTTTGTGTTATAGTGTCCAATGATTGAAGCAAAATGGTCAATACAAATAAAAATTGGAACTGTGTAGTTTAGAAATAAAATGGCATATCAATTTATTTTTGGTATCAAATCTCAACCACCGTAAAAAAGTTGAACTGGTGAAATACATAATTTTCAGCAGTAAATAAAAGTATAGGGATCGTTCACTCTCCCGCAAAATTATAGTTGAAAATTATAAAGAAAAGTATAGTTGAAGAAGAATGTTTCACCACTCAAAGTGGCATAAAATCTGTAATTTAATAAATAAATAAATTAATTTTTCTTTATTTTGTTATTTAATTAATGTTATGTATATTATAAACTCTGGATTGCCACAAGTGTAAAAAATATGAGTGACAGACTAAGAAATGAATTTTAAAAAGGAGAGAACAATTATGCGAGCCAGTAATTTATTTCAATTATTGCATCTTGATTTTTTAAAATTTTTAATAAATTTAATATTTACAATGTAAAATAATATTTGTTTTCATCATATTCTAATAATATATTAAAATAAACTTTCAAGTTATTATGTTGACACATCATATTCTTACGTGTGATGTAAAATTAATTATATTGCATCATTCAATAATATAATGTAGCACTTCTAGAATTTATTCATTTTGTATTCATCATTCTACTACTTCATTATAAAAATGATTTAATTGTCAATTACTTTTTTTAGTTCATTGCATATAAATACATCTCAATATTTTAATTATTAAAATATAGCAACCATAAATTACCACAAAATATATAAAAATATAACCATCACATCTGAAAAATCAATAATAAAATTTATGCTCAAATAATTCAACGAAGTTTCAATTAAAATAAATAAAAATATTAAAACAAAAAAACCCATTTAAATTAGCAAGTATTTGCAAAAAAAATCAAGACAACAAGATAAGATATTTTAAAAATAAAAAATGTTAAATAATACAAATAATATTTTCAAAGTAATATACAACTAGATTGTGGCCTGCGCGTTACGCGGTAGGTATTGATATATTTTTATATGTGTGTATATAAATTTTGCATTAAAATATATAATTATTTTTCACTACAAAAATAGATAAAATAAAAATATAAAAGTTTTGTGTAACTAACAATACAATTAATTGTAATCTTAAAATTTAGGAGAATATTAAAATTTTAACTATGTCAACGTGAAATGAAAATGACTTTTTTTTCATAAACATCTTTTATTTATTTATTTACATACACTTTAAATTTTAGTTTACTTCACTATTGTTGCTCCTCAACGATTTTAGTTGAAGAATTAACCATCATTGTTTTTGTTGAAGAATCTTTGAACATTTGTAACTAATAATGTTATATCGTTTCTTAATGTGATACAATCAAATGTATTGTAAACTTGAAATATGAAAGTGTAAAGACACCACCGTGATTAATTGAGATCTCAACTGTATTGAAACTTCCATTTACCTATAAATATTTAGGTACCCTAAAAATATTATTAATAAAATTAAAAGACCGATAACAAAAAAATAGAGGGAGAACAGAACTAAAATCATCTTCGATCGAATAATCTAATTATTCATATTGTTAAAATGAAGTTAATTTTTAAATAGTAAAAGATTGAATGATTATAATAACACTTTTTTAAATATAATTAATTAAGTTGTAATCTTTTCTTTGCCAACATATGTTAGCATTAACACATCAAAAAACTAAAATCGATTAAATAATTTATTTAAATTGTAAATATGAAAATGTGTTATAGTATATATTTATTTTTATGGGAATACAATAATGTTAAATCTTTTAAGGAGAGTTTTGTCGTCCACTGTGGTCCAACATTGTTCGAGAGATTAATCTTTGCAATTGTGCATGGAGGATATCATATTCTCATAATAAAAGATATTGCTTTGAATTATAGGTGTATGATTTCTCAAATGTATCCTATACAATCACTCTCAAAAACGACTTGTACTTTATCATTTTATGTAGCAAAGATAAACCATAATATTTATACATTAAGATCTTCATACAATGATACTCCAAAGATTTGTAATGACTTTTAGAGTTCTTTTTTTTAGAGATGTAACATATCATTTACTTTAATGTTTTATTAAGAATTTATTAATTTTTTTATTAGTGCAATTTAAGTGAGAAACACCGAAGAGTTTTAAAAATGAGGTTTCCAGTCTAAAATATGATAAACTAATATAACTACTAATTTACTAATATTTATTTATAAAAAAGTATGTTTCAGCTATTAATAATGATATTGAATATGTCATTATTATTTTTTTTGTGAAGGAAGATTAAAAGTAAAATAATAGTTTTAAGGATAACTAAATTTTCCAATTAATTTTAGTATTAGTGTGTATTTATTTGTTGAAACTTGAAACATTTTGTTTAAGGTAATAAACTTCAATTACAATTATTTATCACATATCTTTATCAAAAAATTGTTTATTAACTATTAAAAAATTAAAATTGCAATTTTTTTTTATTAAAGAGTAAAATGTCGTTGATCAGATTTTTTTTTATTAAAATTATAAATATAATAAGTTCAAATTATTTTAGAAGTCTATATTTTATCATGGTTGAGTGAGATGCGAGATCAATTTGGTTCCTTTAATTTTAAATTGATTAAACATGAAAGGGGTCGTGTTTGAAAGTCATATCAAATTTGTAGATGAAAATATTTGTTTAAAAAGTATTTGAGAACATAAGCTATATTTTTTTAACACGACATAAACTACAAATTGATATAGAAAATATCAAAGATGTGATGAAATTTTAATAGAATGAAAGAGAACTGTAAATATTTGAATTCTTTCTTATATATAAATCCAAAATTTCAAACATTCAATTTTTCAAACTCAAAATATGTACATTTGAAATGTGTCAAGATACTTCAGTTCCAATTTGTCTTTTTTTTTTTACAGAATTTTTTGATAACTTTAGAGATATAACATTTTCGTTGAAAGTTTATTAATTTTTTTGTTAAAAGTTTATTATTTTTTTGTTGTTGCAATTCAAACGATATTGTATTTATATGTAATGAATTGCCATTAATACATATTTGAATTAAGTTATAGCTTGGTTGTTGAGGAAACTCAAGAGTTTCTAGAGGTTTTGGGTCCAAAATAAGATAAAACTAATATAACTACTAATTTACTAAGATTTATTTATAAAAGAAATATGTTTTCAGTTATTACGAATGACATTGAATATGTCATTATTATTTTGTGAAAAAAGATTAAAAATAAAATAATAACTTAAAAGATATCTGAATGTTCAAATTAAATTTAGTATTAGTATGTATTTATTTGTTGAAACTTCAAATGTTTTGTTTAAAGTAAATTTCAATTATTTTTAAATAATTTTATCAAAAAATTGTTTATTAACTACGAAAAAAATCAAAAATTGCAATGTTTTGTATTAAAGAGTAAAATGTCATTGATTAAATTTTATTATTAAAATTAAAAAATTAAGATCACGCTATTTTAAAAGTTGATATTTTATCATGGTTGAGTGAGATGCAAGATGAATTTGAACCCTCTAATATTGAATCAATAAAACATGAAAGAGGTTATGTTTGAACGTCGCATCAATTTTGTAGATGAAAATAGTTTATTTGTTTATTTGAAGACATAAGCTACAATTTTTTTAATAGGACATAAGCTATAAATTGTTATAGAGAATACCAAATATATCATGAAAATCTAATAGAATATACGAATACTTGAATTCTTTTTGACATATAGAGAATACCAAATATGTCATTAAAATCTAATAGAATGAAAATCTAATAACTCAATTCTTTCTAACATAAATTCAATTTTTCAAACGTGTCGAGATGCTCCAGTTCCAATTTTTTGTCTTTTGATACCGATAAAAAATATTTTAGAACACAAAACAACATATAAATATATATTTATAAAAGTGTTTTGTCTAGTTGTGTGGATAATTTATAGTTAGTTACATAGACGAAGATAAGTGTATCGATGGCACAAATTTTCTAAGAAATGAATAGATATGGCTTTGTGAGATTGGATTCAAATATGGATCGGATTCAAATATGGCTTTGTGAGATCGGATTCAAATATGGCTTCGTGAGATCGGATTCATATTTGCAAATGCCAATTAATCTACAAGATATGTAAAGTTAAAATTGGAGGAGTCGCAACAGTTGATTGGAGTGAGAAGATGGTAGAATTATTTTTATGATGAGCTATTTTGAAAGGGTTTTTAACTTATGTGTATGATGTGTGAGATGCAAAACCTAAATTGAGGAATAGAAGATATGAGATGAATAGTAGAGACATATGAAGGGTGTCACATAAGAATACATATGATGTGGCACGTAAGTGTATGACGTGATATTCAATAGAGTTGGAATTCACTTTTAATATATTATAATAGATTAGTGAATATTTTTACTTATTAGTGTTTGGGTATATATTTTATTCCTCCAATACAAAATAAAATATTTATCAATAAAAATTGTTCATGAAAACAAGGACACTCATTCCAAAATATTAGACTTATAGATTGGATCAACGATAAATCTTAAAAAATAGTACCTTGAATTTCTTCATTATAAACGGTCTTCAAAAAGAATACAATCAAAATATATTTGGAAGAAACACATAACATAACACCTCTAATTAACAATTAGTTATTCAAAATTTAAGTGGAAATGAGACATAAAATATAAGATATAAAAATAAATAGTTAGTCAAAAAAGAAATAATGGTACATTCAAAATAAAAAATAAAACAAAAATAAAAATAATAATCATGTAAAGATCAATGCATACAAATATATACATCAAATCAATACTTACAAAATAATTATTCTACTTTTTTATTGGAAGAAAGTATTTTATAGTGATTGAATATTTAAAACAAAACAAAATGCATACAAACAAGCACTCATATTTTTTAATCGTATTTTTTAGAGTGAAAATAACTCATTTTTTATTACAAACTTCAGTTTCCTTTCCATTTTATTCATTTTTCTACATAACAACTTATTTATATAAAATTTAAAACTTACAAGTATTAAAACTTTTCTCTAGTGAGATTGATACATTTAAACTCTATAAATATCACTATCAAACTTTACAAAAAAATCATATAGAATTTTTTTTACAAATTACACACTCGCAACACACGGGTTATATTTGTGTTTGACATTAAATAACATCAATTGAATTGGACGCATATATTAAAATATTTTAGACTTATAATGCATGCAAATTAAATCTGTTAAGGTTAAACTCTTGCTAATTGTAATTCTCTAATCCATGGGCCTCAGGTAACAAAATATAGAGTGATGTCTAAGAGCAAAAATCCGATAAGTAGTAATACATGCTGAACCATATAACCAGAGATATAACAGCTGAACCACAAAGCACACACCTCATAAAATGACTTTGAATTGAAATATAATTAAGTTTTGAAAAACAATTGCTTGATGAAAAATAGTAATTAACATCGAACTTTAAGGTTGAATTCACAAACCCAATAAGGGTTGCAAGTTTAAATTTATTTAAGAACCTAAAGATTATAACTTGAAAATCCTAATATTTCACTTTTGCCAGGAACTTAAACTATTATTGTGATAGATAATCCTGCTGGCACAATAGCCACTAATAAAAAAATTTATAAATTAAGTATTCAATACTCAAAAAGGGTTTGTTGAATGAACAGTTCCATCTTGAAGTCCAGTTCCATTTCCACTATCTTGAAGTGCAGTTCCGAAACTTCTTATACCATCCAACTTGTCTCCAGATCCTGGCACTGCTGCTTTGGATTCCTGGTTTTCTATTTGATTATTCTGCAAAGCCTTATCACATTACATCACATCAATATAAGCAAACCTATACTAACCACATCATATTTAATGAACTCATTCACAAAATATCCTTCAATTAATACAGATTTTTATTTAACAACCCTTAATTTTTATGGAACAAGTTTTCAAGAAGGAAAATTTGGAGAATAGAATTATTTTTTTGATTGAGTTTAGAAAATTAGTTGTAGTTAACTACAATTTTTAATTAGCGTGAATTTGGATATTTTTGTTTATAATTGACACATAGTTTGTCACAATTTAAGCACAGAAAAGACTAACCAAAAAGCAACTAAAGGGTTGGTTTCTTCCATCACCACTTTCCTCTTTTCATGCCTGATAAATATAAAGTAAATCAAAGCATTGTCTTACCTGCAAAAGCTCAGTCATTTTGCCAGTTCCAGTGCAGTCTGAAGCTTTGAGAGCTGAATCAGAATTTTCCTCGAGATGAGACTGTACAGCTTGCAGAGGCTTAATCAAGACAGGTTGATCCACGTCATTAACTTTGTCTTCCTGTTGCATAGTGCTGGGATCCTTGGCCGCTATACTGTCCCCCGGCATGCTGTTTCCAGTCTCAGTATCCATAGCATCTGATGGAGTTTCAATCATTTTAACATCTTCAGTAACCAGTTGCAAAGGCACGCTAGCCACTGCTGATGATTTCTCAGCGATTTTATTCAGCGCATCAGAAGGGGATTGATATTGCAGAGGAACACTTTCACTTTGCACGCTACTCGGCAATGAGTTCTGGCTAGTTAGAGCAGGAGAGGTAAGTGCTTGATTTCCATCGAGTGGAATTTCCTTGGCCACAATCACTCCACTCACTAGAGAAACTGGAGTGACTTGTAATGGTGGAGTAGAAACTGGCATCCCGTTTGAAAAGTTAGGTTGGAACAAAACAGGCCCCATGTTACCTCTGGCTAATTGATCAATGGTTTGGCCAGTCACCAAAGGAGGAACATTCACGTTCATTCTGGAAGAGGCAACCAAGTTACTAGTACTAACGGCTCCTCTGGGAACCTGAGGGACAGATGGTGACCCATTCATTGGAAGGGATTCGGTTCTACAAGCACTCACAGGTTGTCCATTCTTTTCCTTTGGGAGAGGAGTTTGAAACTGAGTAGGTTTTGAAGGAAAAGGAACCTCATTTCTTTGGATCATTGGAACACCTGGAGCAACATCATTCTCAGGGCAAACAGGAACAAAACGTCCAGGCTTAAATACGAGTCCCCTCAAAGTAGTATCGGAATTACCAACTCTAACACTGAGCAAAAATCCAGCATCAAATGTTGCCTCGATTACACCCGAAACAACCTGGCCCACCATGGCATCATTTGATTCACTTTCTTGTCCCCTTTGAAGGTGTTGATTTCCATTAACTGCTTGAAAACCAGGAGGTACTGGAGCTTGTTCAACACGAACAGGAGTTTGCTTTCTACTTTGACTAAGTGCCATATATGAACTCTCCTCTGAATCTGGCCTTGGATATTTCCGTGGGCGACCGCGTTTGCGCTTTATAGGCACGTCTCCTGAACCATCTGGCGTATTATTTTGGTTTTGTTGCTCCATCTTGGTTTTTCTGTGTCTACAATAAGAAGAAAATGTCTTTAAGCTACTTTGAAAAAAGAAAAACAAGTAAAAAAACTGTCTAAAAGCTACATGGGTATATTAAATCTCAGCATCATAGGATCATATTTTCTCGATAATTAAAGAAAAACTATGAAGTCTGCACCTCGACAGTGAATAATCTACCTGTTCAAAATACTGAGATAACAACACAATTATGACAACAATATTGCATCTAAACTGATCCATGTTTAGGTAGATTTGACAGAGTTTTATGTTGGCATAAAAACTATTATAACGGTACTAGATACCTGACCATTGTCACTCAAAATAATCCGAGTGTGTTGTTGCCAGACAATATGGTGGCTTCCCAAATAACATGACTACTCAAGATAAAGTATATCACAATACAAGAAAGACAAAACATGACTTATTGCATAAATACTGCTACGAAGTATTCCTCACTTCTACTATGACATTGAACTTAGAGTTGTTAGCATGTTACTATATCATGCAACTAGAGAGTTATATTTCAAATTACATAATCAGACCATCAGAGGGCATGCCTTGTTTTTCGGCATGTACTATGCCCCTGTGTATCAAACACACCTTGATGCAGTATTTCAATACAAAGGGCACAACTGATTTAGTGATGTTAATGCAAGATATGGGGTGCATTGGGTGTCATACATGAGCATGCCATTTTATGAGCCATATATATACTGGGTATGGGTACAATCCAAAACTTTCCTAAAAAGAAGGTAGTACATTCTAATGCTAAACAAGAAAACACATGGCATGGATCCGGCTACGGTGAGGTTTTTTTAAGGCTTAGGTACCACCTAACCTATCCCATTTTCCCCGAAAATGACAGCATTTTTTCAATACAATTTTGTTTCTTCTCTTCTTTTTTTCTCATTTTCTTCTTACCCAATCAAACTCATTTATCCTTATATATTACTTGCGAGCCCAATAGTGGAATAATTTTGGGAGCCCATTCGTGGAATATTTTCAACAACACAATGGTGATGAGGGCATGCAGTGGTGACACTCTCATAGGAAAATGAAGAGCAGCTCCTCATTTCCCCCAACAAAAAAGACAAGCTCCAAACACAATCATTACTTGGTATGTTTACATAAAACATTAAAGAGCACTTATATTTGTACACCCCAAATTTCCCAACACCCATTAAACAACTAATTTTCTCACTATCTCTCTCTTCCCATCACATCACCAACATATCACATCTATCACATCATTCTCTTTATTTCTTTCTCTCTCAAGATGCATATTGGGTGGGTGGGTGTCCATCAAACATTTTCCAACATTAAATATGATATAACTAATATATACGGTATATGTATATGTATATGTATATGCAAACCAAAGCGATTATGACCGACGCCAATAAGTCCACCAAGTGGTAAAGACCATGGTTCCCCCATAATGGAAAATTTGGAGTTTTGTGAATTAAATAGGAAGTTTGAAAAGTTATTTCTCCTTGAGTTAGTCTATGAGTCAATTAGTCAATTTGGATTAATCAAAGACCAAAAAAAGTAATTACAACAATAATTCTAAGTTGAAAAGAGGTAAAGCTGTGTGTTTGGAAAATCATCAACAGAGACATATATTCAACAGAAATCACACAAATGGTCATTCATTACAAAATCAATGAAGTTAAATTTATCAAGGAAAATAATTCCTAGCCACCGTACCTCTTGCAGTGCTGTAACTTTGGCAGCAAAACAATGCCTGCGACAATTTTTTTTTTAAAAAAAACACACAAATCAAAGGAAAAAAATTACAAATTCAAGATAAACATCAAGATCATCACAATCAACACCAACAGTCAAATACTCATATAAAAACCTAAAAAATTAAAAACATTAAAAAAAACACCAAAGAATTAAACATTCCCTTCCAATTAAAAATCCATACAACAAAATCAAAGGTTTAAACTTCAAAAATAAAATGTTCCATTTAATTATCTAGTTTTCAAAACTAATAAAAAAAATTAAACTTGGAAAAAAACCCTGATATGAATTTGACGGAAACCTTCCCTCCCCCTTCAAAAATAAAAATTACACCAAAATCCTAGGGTTTAAACTTCCCATAACAAAATAAAAATCCAATTTCCCCCTCCAAAGTTTTCTTTAATTTTCCAAATCAATAAAAAAAAGAAACCTAAACAATTCCTTAATATGAGTATAATCTAAAACGTAGACAAAAAACCTAATACAAGAATTAGATAATAGATAAGTGATTATTAAACAAGGGAAATAAATTATTACAGTGTTGTTAAGTGCAGATTGAGATTCGATTTTGCTGAGACGCCAAGAAGAAGAACGATGCTGAAGAAGAGGGGGAAATGGTGCAGTGTAACAGAGTGCACACTCTCACACACACGCACACCACTCTTTAGATTATGTTCATGTTAGTTAATTAATTTTCTGACTCATATTAGTTAATTAAATAAAGAATGGTTTCTGTAGGTGCAATGAGATGATGACACGTGTCTTTGCTGCAAGTGCATGGCATTTACGCCATGGATAAGAATAGGAAATAATACGAAACTAAATAAAATATCGATATATTTAATATATTGTTTAAATGAAGAGATGTAAAATATTAAAATCAGCCTTTAAAAACAAAATAAAGATTCTCTTAATTTATAATAAATTATGTGATTATCGTTTTTTTTTATACTCGTATGTAATTATCTTTAAAACATGTTATAATATATATATATATATATATATATATATATATATATATATATCTTTTGTCAAAAAAAAAGTCTTAAAATATTTGTACAAATTGAATCCATAATTTATTAAGAGGTAACTTTTATATACTTAAAAGAATATCTTTGTATATTCCAAATATTTTATTTTTAATTTATTATATTTCATTTAATCAATGGAGTTAGATCTAGTGAAATAGATTAAATTCCTGCAC
>JBBPBP010009777.1:38770084-38786415 GCA_037974735.1 Cicer chorassanicum
CACATTACTCTATATAAAGGGAGAATCAAACTATTTTACACAAGAATTTAATTTATATACACACTTAATGTAAAAAGTTTTTACATTGTCAGTCAATTTTAAAGATATTTGATTTTTATCAAAATTACCTTTAAAATTATTTCCCTAAATGATTATGATGTAACCTCGGTAATAATAGTACATTAAGAATTTGCAACTATATTATTTAGCAATAAAACAATTTTAATTAAAAAGTTTATAGTGCATTTATTTGAAATTATTTGATATTTAATATTAAACACGAGTAATTTAAAAATGTTACGAAAATTAATTGAGTTAATATACTCATTAATAACTTTAAGTTTAATCATTAAATGATTTATCGGTTAAATATTTTTTGTAACAGAAAAATTAATCTTATTATGATATCAACATCAGATTGCTTATTAGTTATTTATTAGTTTGTGATAAGTTTAGTTTTGTTATTGATTCCTTATCACTTAGAGTTAATTGATTGTCTGTTAGTTTGTTATTCTTCTATTAGGCTTGCGATTAGTTTGTTGTTAGACTTTTATGTTTTGTTTCATCTTGTATGTATGTATCTTTATCACCACTTTGTAACAATTATCAAAAGTTTATCAATAACATTTCAGAGGTATATTCAAAAAGTCCATATTCTCTTTGTTTTCTCTTCTTCTTCTTCTCTATCGTGGAAGAACTCGTGGTTGAATATGTCAATCCCTTTTTCATCTCCAAATTTGATAATCATGGTCTTGTTCTTATCGCCCACCCTCTCACCGGCGATAATTATGATTTTCGGCGTCATGCAATGATTATTGGCCTCCTTGGACGCAATAAACTCGGTTTTGTCGATGGCACCATTATTGCACCTCAAGAAAACGATGTTCTCTTTCCTTTGTGGCGTTGCAATAACAACATTGTTGCCTCATGGATTTTCAACTTGATCTCCAAAGAAATCAAAGCTTCTGTGATTTACTCTACAACTGCTATTGAAATTTGGAACGATCTTCATATGTGTTATCATCAAAATAATGGTCCTAAGGTTTTTCAATTAAAGAAAGATCTCCTCAGTTGCCATCAAGGTTCCCTCCCTGTCAGCCAACATTTTACCAAACTAAAGGGTTTATGGGCAGAACTTGGGGAATACAAACTCATTCGCACATGCAATTGTGGCAGTGTTCATCATCTCGTCGATTTTCTTCAACAAGAATACATCGTGATTGTTCTAATGGGTTTAAATGATAGTTTTACTCAAATTCGTGGTCAGATCTTGTTAATGGATCCCCTTCCTCCCATCAATCAATTTTTTTCTATGATCACTCAAAAGGAAAAACAACGTGAAATTGGTACTCCTCAACCTCATTTGAATTCCCTAATTGCATTTAATGCGAAAGGACCAAACCCTAAATCTAATGCTGGTAAACGTGATCGTCCTCTTTTTTTACATTGCAATATGTTTGACCATGTCAAAGATAAGTGTTTTAAACTTCATGGGTTTCCATCTGGCTACAAGAAGTCTTCTACAAATCAGGTTACCAATTTTGCTTCGTCTTCTACTCAAATCTCAACCATGACCACTCAACAATATCAACAACTTATTGCTTTCTTCCAATCTCAAATGAGTAAGGCTACCACTCCTCAAATGAGTAAGGCTACCACTCCTAATTATGTAGATGACATTGTTGGTATGTGTTCCACCCTTATTGATTCTCTTTCTTTTATATATTCCTTGAATAGTTCCAAAAAAGCTTTTCCAAATTGTTGGATTATTGATTATGGCGCTACCTCAAATTTTTCTACAATCTTGACATGTTTAATTCATATACTTTTTTCATCAAATAAGTTTGTTGTTTTACCTAATACTTCACAAGTCAAGGTTTTAGCAATTGGGAGTGTTACTCTTAATCCTAATATCCAACTTCAACATCGTTTGCCTTTTCAATATAACAATAACTTTGCTAAAAACAATTTTGATTTAATCCATTGTGATGTTTGGGGGCCTTTTGCGCATCTCACTTACAATAATAATTCATATTTCTTAACTATTGTCGACGATCGTATTCGTTTTACTTGTTTATATTTGTTGTATTCCAAATTGTAGTCGTCTCAAAGAATAAAACTTTTTTTTTTGTCTTTGTACATACTCAAATTGATTGTGGCATTAAATGTATTCATGCTGATTGTAACACCCCGGCCATTACCGTTACCGGCGATGCTACCTCACGACCTTCTCGCTCCCCCCTTTCCCACCGTGAAATCTAGCGAGTTTTTGTCTTCCGTGGGAATCGAGCCCGGTACCTAGGGGATAAGTACCACCTTCACACAGTCCCACTACCAATTGAGCCAGCAGGTAATGGTCGGGGTGTTACATAAAAAGGCGCCTTTTTATGTAACACCCCGGCCATTACCGTTACCGGCGATGCTACCTCACGATCTTCTCGCTCCCCCCGTTCCCACCGTGAAATCTAGCGAGTTTTTGCCTTGGCTCAATTGGTAGTGGGACTGTGTGGAGGCGGTACTTATCCCCTAGGTACCGGGCTCGAATCCCACGGAAGGCAAAAACTCGCTAGATTTCACGGTGGGAAAGAGGGGAGCGAGAAGATCGTGAGGTAGCATCGCCGGTAACGGTAATGACCGGGGTGTTACACTGATAATGCTTAGGAGTTGTCTCTCAATGATTTTCTACAGCAACTTGGTACTCAACACCAATTTTGTTGCCTTTATCGACCACAACAAAATTCAGTGGGGAACACAAGAATCAACACCTTCTTGATGTAGCTTGTGCACTTTATTTCCACTCAAGGGTTCCTGACAAATTTTGGGGTGATTGTGTCTCGACTACAACTCATATTATCAATCGAACTCCTTCTCTCCACTTGGACAAGCAATCTCCTTTTGAGATCCTTTATTCAATAGCTCATACCTATGATTATATTTGTGTCTTTGGTTGTCTATGTTATGTGGCCACCATTCAATACACCAGAAATAATTTTCGCTGCACGTAGATCTATGTGTCTTTCTTGGATATCCTTCTGGTTTTATGGGAAACAAATTTTACAACATTTCCTCCAAAAAATTCATTATTTCAAGGGATGTTATTTTTCATGAAACTTTATTCCCTTTTCACACCCTTTCTTATACAGACCATGCTCCTAACTTTCTCTAACATATTGCCATTCCCAAGCTTGTACCTAATTTTCATCCATATCCCACTACTTCTGTTGTTTCAGATGCCTCATCGATCTCTGTGTTGGAACCAAGTTGGTTTTCCACTTATAATTTTGATGTTAACAAATGTATTTTATGAGAATAATAAATTTGGAATAATGGCTTCATTAAGTATATAGAAATTAGAGCAAGAAACCACCAGAGGATATAACCAGAGGAAACAACCAGAGGATATAATCATAGGAAACCACCCAAGGATACCACCATAGGATATCACCAGAGAAAGTAAAATGGTCATGGGAAACGAAATCAAATCAGTCAAATCCACACGCTGGAAAAGTTCGCGCATCTTCCTCTGATAACGTGTTTCTGGTAGCTCAGTGTGTTTATGTGTCTGCCTATGAAGACTATAGAGTGTTTCTGCATCTGCCTCTGAAGACTAAAGTGTGCTTCTGATTTGCATGCCCTTGATGAGTCAGTGTGCGCGTCTGCCTCTAAAGATTCATCGTGCCTTTAAAGATTCAACATGTTTTTGGAGTTTTTCATGTCTCTAATGAACAGTAACTTAAACATGCCTTTGATGAACAATAACTTCAGTATGCCTCTAATGAATAGTAACTTTAGCATGCCTCTGATGAACAGTATTTTTGAGCACGCCTCTGAAGTCTAAATCCACTGTTTAAGTCTGCATCTAAAGCATATATTTCAATTACTCTGAATACTGTAACTCGTTCCAAAGTGTTGCCTCTAATACGTAGCACACTATGAAGTTGCACTGACTCTGAAGATTGCAACTCATTCCAAAAGTGTTGCCTCTAATACATAGCACACTCCGAAGTTGCACTAACTCTGATAATGCAACAAAGGTGAAGTTGTCCATGCTACAAATTTTAAGTCATGTAGCTTTGCATTTGCCTCTGATTATTCAAGCATCACAACTTCTGACTCCAACAATCAAGTCAATAATTATGATGGAGAAGAGTCAATGACTTTGATGGAAAAAGCTCTAATAGATTGAGAAAAATATTGAATTGGACTTAGTCGTATTCTTACCTTTGAAGGACCAAGAACATGTCCAGATTCATTCCCGCTCAAATCAAATCAAGCGTATGAAGGAAGACTCAAGTGAATCATTTTGCAAACGTAATTTGAACAAATACGCACAATATCTTTCTAGAAGAATTGCTCAAACTAGATTCGGAAATAAGGAATTGGCTAATGTCAAATTATCAAAACATATTTTTCGGAATTATATTTGGAAGAAATATTTGTTGACCAAGTTGGAATAAAGATATGATTCAGAATTCATAAAGGGACTAATTGAAGCCCTGATTTTTCCTATAAATAGCACTCAAGGCTGAAGAAGGTACATAACGAACAACAAACTCAGAAATCCTAAAAACCAAAGTTATTTAGAAAAACCTCGAGAGCTCAATTTTTGTAAGTATTTTGAGTTTAAGGTTTTAAGCTCTAGAAAAGCACTCGATCAAAGTAAAATACTCTAAGTGTTGTAGTGTGGGAAAATCATTGTATCAAATTTTCTTAGTGGAAGCAAAAACCAAAACAGTTTCCAACTCATTGTAACTCAGTCTGATAGTGGCTTTAGTGTTCCTCAAGCAATATGGGGTTGTCAGATTGTGTTGAGAAAACTTGACTTGTAGGGTCAAGGTGTTGTGTGCCTTCAATAATCTGGGGTTGTCAAATTGTATGGAGAATAGTTGGCTTATAAAGTCAAGGTGTTTGTGTTCCTCAAAAAGTTTGGGGTTGTCAGATTGTTTTGAGAAGACTGACTTGTAGGACCATGTGTTGTGTAATTCAAGGAGTTGAATTAATAGATTAAATCCTTATAAGTGAGATGATTGGACGTAGCTAACAAGTTGGTGGTGAACTAAGATAAATTGCTTGTGTTACTTTACTCCTGCATTCATTAGTTTCGCTACTGCTTTTGCTCTAAGTCATCAAACTTGAACTAGTTTTAATCAAAAAGATAATCCAACTTAGACAAATATAATTCAATTCTCATTCTCGTGTTTGCACATTCACTATAAACCTCCTATTTCAGACCATGCTCATAGTGACCATCTTCTACTTAATTCTTCTTCACCAACTCATGGTACGATTGTTCCCCATGCTATTAGACAATCAACCACACCCCACAACCCACCATTCAAAAACATTTTTCCTATTCGAAACTTTCCCACAATTATGAACCTCAATTCTATCATGAAGCAGTAAAATTTTAGGATTGGAAACATGCAATGGTGTCTGAACTGGAAGCTTTGGAAGCAAATAATACTTGGACTGTTATGCCTCTCCCTCCTCACAAACCTGCCATTGATTGTAGATGGTTTTATAAAATGAAATATAAAGCATATGATAGCATTGATAGACATAAGGCACAATTGGTTGCCAAAGGTTTTACACGATAGTCTGGTATTGATTTTCCACACCTTTTCTTTCGTTGCTCGTCTCCCCACAGTTCGGAAATTGCTTTCTCAACAACATTGGCATCTTTTCTAACTTGATATCAATAATGCATTCTTGAATGGCACCTTTGAGGAAGATGTCTACATGAAGTTACAAAGGGGTTATCCCATTGAGGGGGAGACGGGATACAGATAATATGGTTTGTAAACTAAACAAATCTATTTATGGTTTGAGACAATAATCCTACCAATGGTTTACAAATTTTTCTTCAACAATTACTCAATTTGGATTTAAACCTTGCACTACAGATAATTCTTTGTTCACCAAAGGTTCAAACAAGCCTCAAATAATCCTTTTAGTCTACATGGATGACATTATATTGGGAGGTCCTAATCATGATTTGTTGCATCATACTCAACAAAAACTTGAGAAACACTTCAGATTGAAGGTGCTTGGAAATCCAAAATATTTTCTTGGTTTAGAGATAGATAAATCAAACAAAAAGTTTCATTTATGTCAAAGAAAGTACACCTTGCAACTCCTTGAAGACACATGATTTTTGGGAGCCAATACCTATGGATCCTAACTTGCTTCTATGTGAAAATGAATGTGAACTACTTAAAAATCCTACTCAATAAAGAGGACTAATAGGGAAATTGATGTATCTAACCGTTTCAAGGCCAGACATAACCTTTACGGTGAATAAACCTAGTCTGATCATTAGTTAACCTTACAAACTTCATTTAGATGTTGTTCATAATGTTCTAAGATACCTCAAGTCTTCGCCGAGTCAAGGACTTTTATTTTCCACAGACTTATCTTTGAATTTGTCTACCTATGTTGATGTAGATTAGAAAAGTTGTAGGAGCACCAGAAGTAAACAACCACATGATATTGTCTTTTCTTAAGAGAATATTTGATATCATGGAGATGAAAAAGGCAATCAACAATGACAAAATCTTCTATTGAAGTAGAGTATAGGATTGTAGCAATGCTGACTTCAAAATTGCTCTGGCTTAAGCAAATATTGAGAAGTATGGAAGTGAATATTTCCACTACTATGGTCTATAATGATAGAATATTTTCCATTCATCTTGCCACCAATCCTACAACTCTTGAAAGATCAAAACATATTGACATAGTTTGTCATTTTATTCGAGAGTATGTTGCTTCATGATTTCTTAATCTTATTCATGTTCCATGTAAATAAATTTACTCCTACTTGTACCTATTGTGGTCTTAATGGTCACACACCTAATGCCTGTCACATTAGAAACGTTAGTATTCCAAAAGGGCATTACGTGTGGGTAAAGAAAGGTACCTATATTTTGTCATCACTCTTCAAATCTAACATTTTCTCTTGATAAGTTGCTAGAGTTAATTCATTGATATATATCTTTTATTAATATGAATATGTGCCTTACATGTTGTATTTTCTGTGAATTTTTTTTTAAACTAAAACTTGAAAATGTAGTTTATATACTAGGAATAGTTTTTGATAAAACTTGTTTAACAGTTCTTATGATGCTTTCGTTAATTTTCCTTTTCAATATGTTTTCGTTATAATACTTGAACATGATTTTGGTTATTATTTGATATTCAAATATTCTCTTTTATATCTTAAAATTACTTGGATTCTACTTTATATATTGTCGATATTTTCCTTCTTTTTGATCATGTCAAAAGGGGGAGAAAAATTTGGTATTTTGTTGTTTTTAAAACTGTTTGTACGTCTTCCATCTTTTTCCAAAATGATCACAAACATTCAAGTTCAACGGGGGAGCACGCATAAATTACAGGGGAGTAATTTTCCAATGATACGGTCTCTCCAAACAACAAAAGTTTTGTCATAATCAAAAAGGGGGAGAATGTAAAATACATGTTTTTGATGAAGACGAAAGACCAACGATGATGATGATCAAGACAACAAGCTCAAAAAGATGAAGTCCAAAATACCTTATTGATAAACTTTAATTCAAACATACTAGATGTTTAAATGTAAAGGTAAATGATACAATCACAAGATCAAGTACATGAGAACCTTTCATCCTTACATATGCATAAAAGTTTTGTCATAATAAAAAAGGGGGAGAATGTAAAATACATGTTTTTGATGAAGACAAAAGACCAACGATGATGATGATCAAGACAACAAGCTCAAAAAGAAGAAGTCAAAAATATCTTATTGATAAACTTTAATTCAAACATACTAGATGTTTAAATGTAAAGGTAAATGATACAATCACAAGATCAAGTACATGAGAACCATTCATCTTTACATATGCATAAAAAGTATTTTCAAAAGTCAAAATTATATTTACAAAGTGTTACAATTAATATTTTTGACAAAATACAAAGGTGTATTCAAATACAACATAAGTGTATTCGAATACAGATGAAAATTGCTAAGTCAGTAGCAAAAGCCTCTCATCTGTATTCGACTACATCTTGATGTATTCGAATACAACCAACAAGTCAGTAGCAAAATTGATCCATCTGTATTCGACTACATAAATGCGTATTCGACTACATAGTGTTAAATTTGAATAAATCTGAACGTTACAAAGAGGTGTATTCGAATACATACATCCTATATTCAAATACAACTGGAAGTAATGCAATTTTTCATATCTTAAATGGTTCTAGATCATTGCAATTGTTCCTTAAACCTCTTGGATCAATGGTCACGAATCTGAAGAGATGTTTATGGACTATAAATACATCATAAACTTCAGATTAAATACAGACAATCCCACGACCAAACCTTGAAGGACTTTGAACAACTTTTCTATTTTTCTCAAAGTCATTTTTCATAATTCAAGTACTTGCATTTCATTTTCATATCCTTGACAAAGGTTCTCAAAGTACTTGAAGCAATATTGGATTGTCATCATTATACCTCTCTTTCATACTCTTATATTCTTACCAAATTACAGTGTTTGTAAAAAGAAAGTAGTACTTTCTTTAAGCAGTCTTATCTAAGATAGTGGGGTGCTATCTTAGAGGTTTTGTTAGAAGTTTGTAGCAGAGATCCTAGGGTGGGACTTGTACATTTTCTAACAATAGTGGAGAAATCTCTTGTGGTGTGCAAGTGGACTGGATGTACCCTTGGGTATAAGGGGAACCAGGATAATATTGTTGTGTTCTTTACATTACTGCCATTTACTCTTTCACTTATTATCCTTAAACACAAAAATCGATTGTTAATTCACTGAAAACAAGAAATACTCTTAAACACCTAATTCACCCCCCTATTAGGTGCACATCTGTACTTACACAATCAAGCATCAATTAGTTGATCCCTTGACCAAAGCTTTCCCTCAGACTCAATTTCATTAGTTCATCACCCAGTTGGGCCTTCATGATATATTTCTCCCAACTTAAGGGGGAGTATTATGATATCAACATCAACTTGCTTATTAATTATTTACTAGCCTGTGATAAGTTGAGTCTTGTTATTGATTTCTTATCACTTATAGTTAGTTGGTTGTCTATTAATTTGTTATTCTTCTATTAGGTTTGCAATTAGCTTGCTCTTAGACTTATCTACTTTGTTTCATCTTGTATATATGTATCTTTATCATCACTTTGTAACAATTATCAAAAGTTTGTCAATAACATTCCAATGGTATACTCAAAAAGTATCTTTTCTCAATAAATCTGATTCTGAAATTAAGAGTTGCAAAGCCATCCAATCGTATTTTTATTTTTGGAGAAATTTATTTTCATCTTCATTTTGGTTTTTGGATATTATACATTATTGTGTATTTACTGTCTTTAAACAAAATAAAGCACATATTGAAGTACAAATTTAATGTCTTGTAATTATACATTGTAACAAACACAACAAGTTTTTTTCTTTTAAAAAATATTTTATTGAAATGTGGTTGAATGTTTTCACGAAATTTGTGTTCTACTATGATAAGGATGAGGCTTTGATCTGTAAGGAAATTTGAAGACAAAAACTAGGAATTAGGTTTAGAGAATTTCAAAGAAAATAAAGGAGGGGAGAAAAATGTCAAGTGATTATTTGAACTTTAATATTCTAATCTCATCCATTGATTTTGATTCAATTGCTAATAAGTTATTCTCACGTAAAAAGTTCATCTCACTGGTAATGTCTCATATATATATATATATATATATATATATATATATATATATATATATATATATATATATTATTTTACTTTTATACAATATATTTTTCTACTATTTCTTCCACTTACAAACTAACTTAACCACAGTTGTTATATTTGTTTTTTTGGTGACTCAAAAGTCAAATAATCATTTATAAATAATAAATAGAGACATAAAATTGATATTCATTCAAAGACAAAAGTTTATCCGACAAATTCAATTTAAAGTGATTGCATATTTCTCTATAGAGACTCATAATTTTGAATACATGTATATGTAAATATTAAAACATTCCAGCTTACTAAACATTAGGGCACCTTATTACTCAAGCCGTTGATGAGGGAAATTGGCACCCTCTCCGGCTCACTAAAGATAGACACAAGATTTCTTACCCTTTCTTTGTTGATGACGTCCTCCTATTTGCGAAGACGAATTCATCTTAGACACCATTTATTTTTAACCTTTTAAATATATTTTCTATGTATTAAAGTTAATCTTATGCATCCAAAGGTGTGTGCACAACCACCAAGGACACCCTTGAATATTTTACAAATATCAAGTTCATCGACAGGTTAGAGAAATATCTAGGCTTCAAGCTTTGCTATGGCCAAGTTACGAAGGATGATTTTTTGGAGGTTTATGACAAGGTGTCTATGAAGCTTGCGGCTTGGAAGGGTAGGATCCTGAATAAGCCCAATCGAGTTACTTTGGCGAATATTGTTCTCGTGTATATAGCATTCCATAACATGCAAATTCAATGGTTCTTTCAGTATGTGTGTGTGAAGCTAGATAAAACAATGAGAAATTATATTTGGCACGGTTTCAATGACAAAGCCATGCATATGGTGACTTGGAAGAAAGTTGTATGTCCTAAGCTTGGGGATTCACACGTCACGTTATCAAAATGTGATTTTGTTGGGTAAGCTTGTGTGGAGCCTTCTACAAGGGGAGAATAAACTTTGGGTTTCGTTGTTGTTCGAAAACTAGTACCTTAAAAAAGGTGAGCTTTTCTTAGAAAAAATTACTTCTAGTTCGGCCACATGGAGGGTAGTGTTGAAGACTTTAAATCTTTTTCAAGAGGATTTCACTTTCAAAATAGGGGATGATGATTCTAAGCTTTGGTTCATACTATAGGTCACTACAAAACCCTTGTGCGACACCGTTATTACCATTCCATTAGATGATTTGGGGTTGCAAATTAAAGATATGTGGGACAATGATATGTACAAGATTGATGACATGACTACTACTCTTCTCCTCGTGATTATTACGACAACTAAGAATACGAAGCCTTGTTTTGTTGATTCTGTTAAGGACATGCGGATGTGGAAAGCAAGTTTTGATAGGCAATACTCAACTAAGAGCGGATATCATTGGCTTTTCTCTCATAGTATTGCAACGACCTCCCAAGATGTGTGGAACTGGATCTAGAAACTTCACATCTCAGCTAGTGTCCAATTTTTCTCATGGCAAGCTTGTCATAACTCATTCCCCTATTGTGTTGTTTTGTTCCATAGAGGGATGAACGTCTCTTGTACTTGCCGCTTTTGCAGGGTTGAGGAGGAAAGTGTTGCAAGGATATTCAAGGATTCATCAACAACATTGACTTTGTTAATATGCCAAAATTCCTTCTTACTATAGTAACATATTTTGGTGTGTTAGCTCCCTTGATCACGTGGAACCTTTGGACGTTGAGAAATACATTCATTTTTTAAGGCACTCATTCGATGAGAATTTATGTTATAGATGTTGTACTTACTCAGGTTCAAGTTGCTAAAGAGGCTTTTGGTGATCATTTTATATCTTTCTCTCGACAAATTCGTGAAGTTTGTTGAAAAAGATGTGATATGGATACTATGGTTCTCAATGTTGATGATAGTGCATTAACTAATTCAAGGATAACGGGTTTTTGAGGTTTGATGTGAAATCATGATGGAGACATTCATTTTGGCTTCTTTGAAAGTGTGGGTTGGTAAAATGTCCTCATGCTGAAATTCAAGCACTTTTGGTTGGTGTCAAGTTGTGTTAGCATACAGGCTTTAGAAGAATTATTTGTTTCTCAAATTCGTTACATGTGGTTCAACTTGTAACTATGGGGAATACTCATTATCATTATTATGCAAACATGTTGGAAGTCATTCGAGACTAATAAAAAAAGATTGGATCTTTTGTCTCCATCATACTCTTTGAAGGAAATACTTGTGCATATATTTTTGCGAATATGGAAGTTAATAGCATGAATTCCTTGAATGTGGTTTATGAATCATTTTATTCATTATCCTCAACTTTTTTGGCTGATGCTATTAGTGTGTCCTTTTTAAGAATTTAGAAGTTTAATTATTTTTCTGTCATTTTTTTCTCCTTTTTTTAAAATCTTTTTTATCTCATATAATAAAAAATATTAAAACATTGATAAAATTTATGTGTTCGAAACAATTAAAATAATACCAATAAAATTAATGACAGTCTTTATATATTTTTCCGCCGTGACTTTTATTTTGAGGAATTTTCGTCATGACATTATAATATATGCTCAAAGGGGATGAAACTATCCTTAAACACTCAATCCAACCTATAACATGTTAGAACTCATGATTTTGCATAAATATATGAAATCAAAATAAATTATACACTAATTGAGTATCTACTTTTACTTACTTTCTTTTTAGTCATACTTTAACGTTTTTTTTTTAATTTTCTTTTTATGCATATTATTTTTTTATATTTTACTTACTTTTTTATTCACCCTCTTTTTCATAACTTCAACATAACAACAATTAACATACTCTCGATTGCTTGCATATGAAATAACCACCCAACAAAATATATCCTCTGAATTGTTGTTTCTTACACAAAATATTGATTGTAAACCTGACTTTAATTATAAAGAGTGTTCAATCTAGATTATAATCTTGAATGTTTGTAACTTTTATTGTCGGGAGGGAAGCGGATGGGGGCCGACGATGTGTCTCGGTCAAATGTGGAACGGTTTGTGTCGGTCCGCCAATCGACTCGGGACATCGACCGACGCGGATTATGATGGTGGCTCAAGCCTGGGTTGTGGAAATGCTCGCGGAGATGTCATCATCACGATTGTGGACGGCAGCGCGCGTCGTTTCGGCGTGCTTCGGCACTTGCGCGCTCCTGGTGCCGGCCTGTGGGCTCCCCATTCGACCCGTCTTGAAACACGGACCAAGGAGTCTGACATGTGTGCGAGTCAACGGGCGAGTAAACCCGTAAGGCGCAAAGAAGCTGATTGGTGGGATCCTCTTGTGGGTTGCACCGCCGACCAACCCCGATCTTCTGTGAAGGGTTCGAGTGAGAGCATACCTGTTGGGACCCGAAAGATGGTGAACTATGCCTGAGCGGGGCAAAGCCAGAGGAAACTCTGGTGGAGGCCCGCAGCGATACTGACGTGCAAATCGTTTGTCTGACTTGGGTATAGGGGCGAAAGACTAATTGAACCATCTAGTAGTTGGTTCCCTCTGAAGTTTCCCTTAAGAGAGCTGGAGCTCGAGGGCGAGTTCTATCGGGTAAAGCCAATGATTAGAGGCATTGGGGGAGCAACGCCCTCGACCTATTCTCAAACTTTAAATAGGTAGGACAGTGTGGCTGCTTTGTTGAGCCATGTCATGGAATCGAGAGCTCTAAGTGGGCCATTTTTGGTAAGCAGAACTGGCGATGTGGGATGAACCGGAAGCAGGGCTACGGTGCCCAATTGCGCGCTAACCTAGACCCCACAAAGGGTGTTGGTCGGTTAAGACAGCAGGACGATGCCCAACTTCTGAAAGGGTTTTGGTGATGTAACATATTTTAAACGACGTGACATCCAATATGATGATGTTGATTCATTAATACCTATGAAATTGCAATAAAAATCTCTAAAAACTTCAATTTAAACTTACAAATTACTCATTTTTGTAATTTAATTAATAACATATAAACAATTAATACATCTATATATTGTACATCATGATATTAGATGCTACATCATCTAAAACATATCAAATCCCTATTTTTTAGTTAAAAAAATCTAAAAGAAATTAAAACTGACAAATTTTAAAATAAAAAGACAAATTTGATAAATTAGTGAAAATAGAATGACCAAAATAATAATTAAACTTTAATATTATTATTCCTAATATATCATATATTGAAAATTTAAATAACCATTCGACCAACACATGGGCTGCACCTTAGCTAGGGGTGGACAAAAAACTGAAACCCAAAAAAACCAATTGATAACTTGATGCAGCGGACGGGTTTAAACTGTGTTCAAGTAAAAAGTTGACAAAATTTGAGTGTAAACAGTTGAGATTGGTCGAGAGTTCGGATTACAAAATTTGATCCAACGATATCCATGACCGACTGATAATACATCGAAAGAAGAAAAATAGGCGTAATTAATACTTATGATGCATGCTATTTTCTTGAGACCGAGTATAAGAACATTGTGCATCTATATTTGACATAAAAGGCTAGAATTCGTGAGACTAAAACATTGGAATTGGCAAAACTACAATATTATTTTCTCTGACAAAATTAAATTTACAAGCAAAGTTAGTATAAACAAGACAATGAATATTTTATTATCTCTCATTTTCCATGTCTTTGCAAAATGAAAGATCATCCTGGAGCATGAATGTTAATGCATCATTCAGATCCATTAAATTGCACAACTCAACTTCAATGTTGCACCACCACCATCAAAGTCCCATAGCCATTCCATGATGACACCTCCTCCCTGGAACTCCATTTTGGTCCATTTACTTCACTAACCATCAATATACCAACAAAGGTGTTCAATTGTTGTTGATTTCAATTTTCATCATGCTCATATCTATTTAAAAGGTGTCACCTTTTAGCTTCAACAAAGAAAGAGAGTTGTTATATACATGATGTCTTTTTGTACATAAATCTTGTTTTCTTCTTTTTGCCTTCACAAAGAAGAAGAGTCGCTTGTAACTAAAATAGTAAAAATAATTGTTTTTTGTTTAGGTTTTGTCGATTTCTAATTTTTTATGTTTATCTTCAATTCATCTTCTAGGTTTTACTTTTTTATTTATTTTTTCTTTCTTTCTTTATGAAGTTTGTGTTCTTTTGATTCTAATTTATGTGATATCACCCGTAGACACGGATCCGCCGAACCCGTCACCCATTGAACCCATGATAAACCTATTTTTTATAGGATTTTAATAGGGCATTTACCCTATATTTTATCTTATTTTATAGTTTTAATTTCAATTTCTTCTTATTTATTTATTTATTTATTTATTATATTTGCATAATTGATCATGACATGATAAAATAATTCAAATTGGTCAAATCTACTAAGTTTTTAGTGCAAAAAATATCAAGTTTAATATTCTAACTTATGAGTACAAGAAAGAGGTTTGTTGCACACTTCAAGGATTGAATTTTATGATAACAAAATGTTGTCAAAGAAAGGGAGAAGGTTGTTGCCAAAGAAGGGGGAAGATTGTTGCATTGAGGATCTTTTTGCTATCATAAGAAGAAGAAATCAAAAACAGAAAGGGGGAGCCACACACTTGAAAGAAGCAGAAAAATTAGAAAAAGAGAAAATAAGGAGAAACAACTTGGAAACTTATGATTCACGAAATTGGTCCCCCTATTTATACTGATTCACGAAATTGGTCCCCCTATTTTAATAGTCGACAGTTTTGGTCCCTCCCTCAGATTTTTAAACTAAAAAATGGCGATTCGATATATTTTAAATGACGTGACATACAATTCTATGATATAAAAACATCTAGATCCATTAATTATTCATATGTCATTAATTAAATTAAAAATACGAAAAAATTTCGAAGTTGAAAGTTAAATTTTTACGACGTTTTATTCCAATTTTATGGGTGTTAATCACTCTACATGATCGTATCATATGTCATATTATTCAAAACATCTCATGTCATCATTTTTTAGCTAAAAAAAATCAGATGGAGGGACCAAAACTGTCGACTTTTAAAATAGGGGGACCAATTTCGTGAATCAGTATAAATAGGGGGACTAAAACTGTAATTAAGCCTATTATTAATCACATAATTATAATTTTTATTATTAAATAATTATTGAATCGATAACTTGTGTTTTAGAGTAAAAATTTTACACCGCGGACGGTATATCATCATTAAACCCTTAATATATGTTATAGGTGTATTATCTTTGTTTATTTTATGACTATGTTTAATAATAATTAACTGATAATTGATGATTTATAGTTTTTAAGTTAATTGAAGACTTTGATAAAATGAACAACTCGATTTATTTAAAAATATAAAATGATATCAAAACATTTTTAATTAAAACTAAAATTTAGATAAATTATTGCTTAAATATTTTTAAATTAGTAATTTAAAATTTATTAATTTAATGTATTTTTTATTTGAATTTAATTTTTACACACCACTAGTGTAAATAATTTTTATAATAAAAGTCAATCATATTCATTAGATCATTAAAAACGTATGGATTTTATCTTAATTATTTTTAAAATTACATATATAAATAATTATGATGTGTTGACATTGTAAATAATTTTATACTTAGAGTGTATGAAAATTAAACTCTTTTTATTT
>JBBPBP010009777.1:38786933-38797272 GCA_037974735.1 Cicer chorassanicum
ATTAAGATAAATTTTATCTATTAATGCTTAATCTATTTTAAAAATAATAATTTAAAAATTATTTTTTATATTTATTTACATGATTATTTATTTATTTTAAATTAAAATAAATAATATATATATATATATATTATTAAATGTAAACCAATATGCGGTTCTTTTTTTAATTAATTAAATGTAAACCAATTTTACATAGATAATTTTGTTTTCGTTTAAGGGGTATAATTGAAAATCACTTTTACATATATTAGCCATATTTATCATATTTGTCGGTCTTTGCTAACTCTTGAAAACCCCTTTAATAATATCATCATGGTTTTTGCTTTGTGTCATTCAATGAATTGAATCTCTCACTCGCTCATTATCTTCCATCTTCGCCACCAAACAATTCCAAATGCTTTATCATTCCACCATTCACAAGGTATATTCAATTATTATCACTTGTTTTTCAATTCAAGATTGCTTCAATCTGAATTCCACGGAAAAATTAGATTTTTCGTTATGGGTTGGCTTAAATTATTGTTTTTTTTTAAAAAAAAATTTATTTCACTATTTCCTTTTTCCCCCATTTTTTTTTAATTTTTGCTTTGACTTGTTTTATATAGTTTAAGGAATGATTAGTAAAAATAGATGGAGTTTAGTTTATGAATATTATTTTTTCTTCCAAATATTGACGTGACTTTTTGACCCTGTTTTTTTTTTAATTTTCTTTTGTAGTGAATTGTGGAGAAGGTTAGGTTTATTGGCTGATTTTGTGTGATTTGGTGAAGTTTTGGAGTGTTTGGTGAAGTAGATTGGGTGAATTGAATTGGATAATTTGCTTGTTTGTAGTTTGGTTTGATATAAAGTGAGTTGTAATGAGTGTGGTGGGGTTTGACATTGGTAATGAGAACTGTGTCATTGCTGTGGCAAAGCACCGTGGGATTGATGTTTTGTTGAATGATGAATCAAAGCGGGAAACCCCGGCTGTTGTTTGCTTTGGCGAGAAGCAGCGGTTTTTGGGGTCTTCTGGAGCTGCTTCCGCTATGATGCATCCTAAGTCCACGATATCTCAAGTAAAGAGATTGATAGGTCGGAGATTTCAAGATCCTGATATGGAAAGGGATCTGAAAATGCTCCCTCTTGAAACTTCTGAAGGCCCAGATGGTGGCATTTTGATTCATTTGAAATACTTGGGGGGGTCTCATACGTTTACCCCAGTTCAAATAATGTCCATGCTCTTTGCTCACTTGAAAACTATGACAGAGAAAGATTTGGAGGCATCCATCTCGGATTGTGTTATTGGTATTCCATCATACTTCACTGACTTGCAGAGACGGGCATATCTTGATGCGGCGAAAATTGCCGGGCTGAAGCCTTTGAGATTGATACATGATTGTACTGCAACTGCCCTTAGTTATGGAATCTACAAAACAAATTTTCAAAGTCCAGGTTCAACTAATGTTGTGTTTATTGACATTGGTCATTGCGATACTCAGGTCTGCATTGCAACATTTGAGTTAGGGCAAATGAAGATACTTTCGCATACTTTTGACAGGAGCTTAGGAGGGAGGGACTTTGATGAGGTTCTATTTACTCATTTTGCCGAAAAATTCAAGGAACAGTACAGCATCGACGTGTATTCTAATGCCAAGGCATGCATTAGGCTGCGTGCGGCTTGTGAGAAAATGAAGAAAGTTTTGAGTGCAAATCTTGAGGCACCGTTAACTATTGAGTGTTTGATGGATGAGAAAGATGTTAAGGGGTTTATCACAAGGGAAGAATTTGAGAAGCTGGCGTCAGGACTATTGCAGAGAATTTCTATACCTTGCACTAAAGCATTATATGATGCAGGTTTGACTGCAGATAAGATTTCTTCTATAGAGCTAGTTGGTTCAGGTTCTAGGATTCCAGCAATAAGTACATTATTATCTTCTCTGTTTGGGAGAGAACCGAGCCGGAAGCTGAATGCAAGTGAGTGTGTAGCTCGTGGTTGTGCTCTACAGTGTGCAATGCTCAGTCCTACATACCGTGTGAGAGACTACGAGGTTTGTGTATTTTTTAAGTCTATTCTTATTCTCTGTTTATGTTATATATTGCAGATTAGAATTGGGTTTCAAGATTCTTATAAATGTAATCATTGTCAAATAACCTAATTGTTGTCAAGGGCTGTGTTTGGTAAAAAGTAGTAGATGAAGGATAAACTAACTGATAGTTGATAACGGATATGTTATCTGATTGAATTTAAAGTGTTTGGTAAAATTAGCAGTAGAGCTAGTTGATAAATATCAAGTGACATAATAATATATTTTTACTTATTATTTAAATTTTTCAATTAAGATAATGAGGGTAAAATTACGGAGAGAAAAAATGATACACTATAATCTTAAACACTACTTGAAGTAGCATTTCAAAAAAGTTATAAGTTCGTGAAAAAACGCCAAAAACTCTCGTGAGAGAAAACCATTACCAAACAACTCTACTTTGATCATACAGACTTATACACTATAAAATATCCGCTATAATCTAGTGGTTTGACCTTACCAAACACAGCCTAGGTTTATCCTTAAAAGGTTTATTTTCAGTCTTTAAATTATCTTCCATTGCTATTACTCTTTTGCTGATGTAAAATGGAATTTTGTTATTTCGATTTCTGATTGATGTTGCCTCTTTTTGTTATAGTGTTCTCATCAAAATCAATGCAATTTATCATGTTTGTTCAGGTCCAGGATATCATTCCTTTTTCATATGGACTTTTATCAGATGAAGGTCCAATTTGTGCAGGATCAGATGGTGTAATTTTCCCAAAAGGCCAATTTATTCCAAGTACTACAGTCCTACAACTCCAGCGAGCTAATTTGTTCCATTTGGAAGCTGTCTATGCAAATTCAAATGAACTACCACCTGGAACATTTCCCAAAATTAGTTGCTTCACGGTATGCGCATTTTAGAACATTTGGCTACTGTGAAATAGTTATAATTTACTTGTGCGCATATTTTATATGTTTGTTTAATATTTCTCCTCACCCCTTCCCCGTCAGTCATCGTCCTTGCTCTCCTCTCTTGGTTCTCTGTGGGATCTTTTATTATGTAAATTTATGTGAGCTTTTTTTCCTTTATTTTTCTTTTGGTTCACTTTTTCATATATAGTAATGTTTAAATTCACAGAAAAGTGTGTTTAGAAGATATATTCATCATTAGCACAATCAAGAGCTTTCCCTTTTGAACTGTAGTTTTTCTATTAATATCTTAATCTAGAAGCTATGAAGCCCGGATTTCTAGTATGAAATAGGTACAGAGATTTTTTTTATATTCAGAATACTATACGGCCTAGATACCTTAACATAACTTTATAAAACAAACAACTTATATAGATGCAGTATGTTTGTAAAGAACAAGACATTGATTATTCCTATTATAAAATGTAGAAAATGATACTGGTGATCATAAAAATGTAATAGAATTTCTGCCTAGATCATAATATATTCTTAACCCTATGTCAGAATATCGGCAAATGTTCATTTCGTAGAACTCAACATGTTTGAGGAAGCATCCGAGGAGTTTCCTTAAACAATGACATCAGTACAGACAAGGGTATAGGAAATGTTTTCAAATTTAGGACACTATATGGCCTAGATGCCTTAATAAAATTTTATAGAACATAGAACAAACAACTTATGCAGATGTAGAGTGCTTGTGAAGAAATAGACACTGATGATCCCTTAATAATATATAACTGTTATGGTCACAATTTGTAAACAAAATACTATTGTACATAACCAAAATAATAAAATTTCTGCCTATGTTATAACTAAAAGTTTGTAATTGAGTCCCTGAACTAATATATTTTTGTAACTAGGTTCTTCAAATACAGTTTGACTAACCATGAACTAACAGCAATGTAAAGGAAGGACCTATTTACAAAAACACATTAGTTCAGGGACCTGATTACAATTTTTTTAGTTTAGGGACCTATTTAAAAATTTCCAAATAGTTTAGGGATCTAGAGAGTAATTAAACCTATAATATATTCTAAACCCTTTGTCTGGATATCAACAAACGCATGTTTATTAGAACTCAAAACATGCTGGTTGGGAGTATCCTTATACAAAGTTTTTAAAAAATATAAAAAAAATGGGTGTACCTTTTTGAGACATGTATCACGAAGTATACATTCATACTTTCCCTTTTTTGGAGTTTCTGGGCTCCATAGTCAATAAGATGTTATACATTCATATGTGCAAACTTCTCCAAACGTTTTGTCTGATTTCTATATTATTGGCATCAAGTTATAAATATTATTTGAATGAGTCTGAGACCATTGCAAGACACCTCACCTAATTTTTGAATTAGGTATAGACTTTCTTACTTTGTGGCCTGTGACTATTGCTTGTTCTGACAGCAAAAGGAAGATTTAGGGCCTATTTGTTTAAGATTATATTATAATTATAATAAAGTGATTTTAAGATAAATTAATCTAGAGATTGTTTTTAGAGATTTTTATTTGTAGCAGAAGTTGATTTTTGTTTGTTTATAATAATGAAAATCACTTTTATAATCTTTTCTTTCATTTACCACACTCAATTAACTCACATTTTTTCTGAAGATTCTAATAACAGCTTCTTATTTTAATCAGATTTTTTTTAGATTCTGATTAATTTTGAAAATTTAAACACAGTTGAAACTGCTGTAAATGATTTTTTAGTTAAAAAAAGTTACTTTTCTCTCAAATAATCTGTTAAAAACAGGCTCTTAACACCATTCCTTTTGTTATTAGTTCAGTTTGCATTATCTATTGTTATATGCTTACACATTTGTTGGCTGCTTCTTTTCAGATTGGCCCTTTGCTTGGATCTCATGGTAGTAAGATAAGAGTTAAAGTTCGACTCCATTTAAATCTGCATGGAATTTTCAGTATTGAATCAGCTACAGTGAGTAAAAAGTTTTAGTTTTCCATTTGTTGCTATAAATCATGAGTTTTCTGAGAGATCTAGCTATGCACATAACTTTTATGTGGTTTCAGTTGATCAAGGATCACACAGATGATTCAGAATTTGATGCAATGGATATTGATCCCATGTCTGAGACTTCAGATAACACTAATTTTGTTGCCAATGGCGCTGAAGATAGTACAAATAAGCGTGATTCTCCACGAAGTTCTGTACGTACTGTCATGTTATTCCCCACTGTCTTAACTCTTGTCTTTTTTCTTCCGGGGAGATCTCATATCTTATGGATTTCTAGTCAATTTACCCTTTGAGTATGAAATTTTTTATAAATGTAATATCCAATAATTTTTAACGACAAATTCTCGGGCATATCTGTTATGATTGGCCTTTTTAGTAAATAACAGTTTTACGGTTGTACCATTTGACAGACCGATAATTCAAGAAAAGATAAAGCTAACAGAAGGATTCCTATTCAAGTGAATGAGAATATCTATGGTGGAATGACAACAACAGAGATTTCTGAAGCCCATGAAAAAGAAGTCCAGTTAGCCCAACAGGATAGAGCTGTAGAGCTAACCAAAGAAAAGAAGAATACTTTGGAGTCCTATGTCTATGATACGAGGAGTAAGGTACATGTTAAAGATATATCGATGAGATGTAGATGATTGGTTTCTGTGATTCAGGATACTTGTTTTATGCAGTCAGACACTAAGGTTCCGTTGGTGTACAGGACAAGACACATGATAGGATATAATTATCATATCTTGTTTCAATCCAATGTTTGATGAACCAACCAGATGTGATAAGTCAATCCTAAATACTATCACATCTTTATCTAGCTTTATATCATTTTCTGTCTCTATCCTATCCTGCGCACCAAATGGACCCTAAGGGTTTGATTGATTGTTTTTCCATTTTTTAGTTTTTAAAAACAATTTTGAAAAACAATTTTTTATATGAAGTATTATCTGTTTTGATTTTAAGTTTTAACTTTAAAAACAAGAAACAAGAAAAAGTTGTAAATACTTTAAGAAAACATACTAATAAAACATTTTTACTTTATAAATTTTTAAAAACAGAAAATAGTTTTAAAAAATGATAATAAAAAAGACGCGAATTTTTACTACAGATAGTTTTATCAATTAGATTCTCATTTTAAAGGAAAAAATATGTTAGACGCTCCTTTTTAAAGAACACGGGCTATAACTTTCATTAAGTTAATGTGCAAGTCTTGATATGGTTTAATTACTGAAGAATTGGTTTTAATGGCTTTCTGTCGCAACTCACGAGTAAATGCAAAGGTCAAAGTGCTTTTCTGTTATACTAGTTTGAAATTTTATCTGCACAGAGTCTCAAATTTAAATTCTTTAAACTTGTATCTCTTTTCATGCTACTCTTTTTTTAAACATGTATTTGAAGATTTGGTTTTGGTTTTATTTATTTTAATGTGATAGGATTTAATTTTTATTTGCATACTTGAATAGCTCTTCAACACTTACCGGAGCTTTGCAAGTGATCAAGAGAGGGATGACATATCTAGGAGTTTGCAAGAGACTGAGGATTGGCTTTATGAAGACGGTGATGATGAAACTGAGCACGCTTATTCCTCAAAACTGGAAGATCTGAAAAAGGTATCTTTTCGGTTTTCTGTTATCAATGTATCCCTTGTCATATTTCCTGTTTCCAATCTATGTATTTCTGTAGCTGGTGGATCCAATTGAGAATCGTTACAAAGATGAAGAAGAAAGAGCGCAAGCTGTAAGTAATTTATCGAAATTCATTTTAGAGGTTCGCGCGTCTGCAGATTCCCTTTCACTCCAGGATAAAGAACTGGTAAGATAACAAATAGGCCGGTGTATGTATTATATCATGATTGTGATGATGCTCTTAAGATAAGCTTTTATAGTTGATGACTTTACTATTTCAGGTCATCCATGAGTGCGATAAAATCGAGCATTGGCTAACAGAGAAGGTGCAACAACAAGATTCTTTTCCTAAGAATATTGACCCGATATTATGGTCAAGTGATGTTAACAGCAAGACAGAGGAATTAAACCTGTATGATGCTTCCCCTTTCTGTTTTTCTTTTACAGTAGTTTATACTTGTAGTTTCCTGGTTATATTATTTGAATATTGCTGATATCTTGTATTATTAGAACAAGAACCAAAATGTGCACTTGCCATAAAGAGATATATTAATTAATCGCAAAGTTTAGGAATTTAGAAATGTGTGTAAATTTTGTACATTTGAATATAGTTCCATGAAGTTGAGAGTTTATCTCTCCAGTAAATCCAAAAATTCAGTCTAGTATTAGAGAGCCCATTCTGTTTGATTGTAAATCACTCCAACATACACCACAAAATCACTATGGCTAGTTGGCTACTTCTCATTGCCGTGTCCCTCTTTCATAAAGTTACAGATAATCAAGGTGAGGAGACAAATCATCTCGATGTGATGATCATCCTTTCCACAGGACTCACATGGTGATATTGTAACATGTTGATGACCCATGTGAGCAAATCTAGTGGGACATCACACATGTGACGATATCACCATGTGAAACTCACCTGACATCTTTTGCTTAGCTTTTTGTTTTAATCTTCTATGAGTTTCCTGCTACCCTTTGGTTGGTGCTTCTTTTGGTGTCTAAGCTATGTTTAGGTGTGTTGTATAGGGTGAAATGGATGGAATGGAATGAAATAGAATAACATCCACTTTTTAAAATCTAAGTGGACTACTCCATTCCATTCCACCATATACCATCAATCCAAACATACCCTAAGATCTGATCCAGCCTCTCTCTTCAGTTCCCTTTATTGTGAACAAACCAATAATCTCATAGACCCAAATGTTAAGTGTTAACCTTAATTATGCCACATCAAGGGGGCTGTCATTCTTACCCATGATGATATCATAGACTAGTTAGAAAGTTGAATTATGTCACTCTCACCATAATCAAACAAGATATTCCTTTGCTGTTACAGTGTGAAGAAAATTCTTACTGTCCCTGTGATAGAGGTAGGATCTCCTATGTAGTAGGTTGACTTCCAGGAATTTTGATCTTATTTGAGGAATCCAGTTTCATGGAATGGCAAAAAATTTATAGTTGACATATCTAGGCCTTGTTTGGATTGAATTATATAAACTTATCTACTGACATAAGTATTTGGGAGTTGTTTGGGAGAGAGCTTTTGAAAACAACTTATGATATGTCCATAAGCTGTTTTTAGCTTATTTTCATAATCTATCCAGGATAATAAGTTGTTTTTAGCTTATTTTCATAATCTATCCAGGATAGCTTACGAAAGGTTTGGGAAATACTATTCACAGAATCATAGTAGTGTAAGTTAATTAAACCTAGTTCTCACTAGTTCATGTCTAATAAAGATCCACATGATATGAATAGATCTGATAGGGAAAATTTTCCTGTGATCATTTTTAATTATACACACCTGCCTTTGCAAAACATAGTTTATATGTTTTTATGAATGAGTTTATCACCAATCCTTTATTTTATATAAAAATTAATCAATGTCCTATATTGATGGGTTTTTTCAGAGCATGCAAAAGGATATTAGCCAAGACTTCTCCAGCTTCAGAAGACAATGACAAAGACAAGATGGATACTTCCAATCATCATCTATGAATACATTGACGGGGCGAAGAAAAAGCAAAATTAAAGACATAACTTTTCATCACTAATACATTCTGACAAATATAGAAAAAAAGATTTTCCTGCTCTGGGGTTTTGAATGAGGCAAATTTTAGTAGATATAGTCATTGACAATCATTTGTTCTTCCAAGGTTTCTAGAGATTTTTTATTTTGATATTTTCTCTTAATGTTTTCTGATGTGATATAGTTTCTTCAAATGAATCAAATATGTTTTGCTTAGGTGAGAAAAAAATGCTTGAATTTTGTATATGTATTATTGGTGGCACTTGTTTTTGCACTGTGCTAAACAAAATCCAAAAGTTAATTGGTCTGTGTTGGTGTCTGTGTGAAGCTTGTGGAGCATGCAATAAACTTATGTTCTTGTATGAACATTAAATCCTTATTAATTATTATTAGGTTTGTCAAATCTATTTTGCATTTATTTGTGTCTTTCATTTCCTTTATTTATTCATTTTATTTTAGTGAATTTTATTACTCGAATTCTGCTCCTTTCACTGATGATCTTCTAATCACATAAGTTTTTTATATCCAAGACTATCACTTCAATAAGCATTTGACATAGATTTTTATTGCTCTTATTATTCACTTTAGAGAATAAAGTGAATGATATTAATTATTGATGATCAAATCAATTGTTGACATTATTTACACATGTATGATCAATTATGAGTGATTATAATGTCGATCATTGATTTACTCACTTCATTAATTTATTACTTTAGAGAAGAGTCAAATTCAAATATAACATATGAATGCTCTTTTTTCCTTCATGTTAAGTTTTTAATAGGTTAAATATTGTTGAACTTTATATACTCTAGGACACTAATCTATTATAATATATTAAAATAGACTCTCACGTAATATTGTGACACATCTAAAAGGTACTCTTTCACCCTCCCTCTTGCACTTCCTTATTATTTCACTTTCAACTTGCTTTAATACACATTTTTTTATTATTATTATTTAGCATCTAATATTATGTATAATTATTCATGTACCATGAGTTACAAACTAAAGTACAATCAATATTAGTTAATTAACACTAATTGCTCCTACATCATTATTAGTAACAATTGTCTATGATTTAACTCCAATTAATACATTGACAACACTTCTCAAGAAATATATAAATGACAATTTTGTGAAAATTATTCTGTATCATATATTGTTTATGTTTATTTAGAAATTGGAAGAAAATGACACATATATTTTGGTCTCTATGCAACTTTTCTATAATAATTTGTATTATATTGATTGTCGACAATTTTGTAATTGATTACATCTAATGTGTGGTTCTTTACACGTTCATTTTACGTGTTTTTAGATAAGCAAAACGTTTGAGAAACTTTACATTTTTTATAGTTTACATCATTGAGTTTTAATTCTATTTATAATTATAATATATTTTGATATGTTTATGGTGAATTGTTGTGTTTATAGACATTTATGTGAATACAATGTTTTAGATCATGTTTATATTTTATTATGGAGTATCTTATTTAATATATTTTTCAGATTTATCTCGAAATAGGTTTATATTTATAACGGCAATACACATCTTAAATTAATAGATAAGTTATGAAATATTATAGGATGACAACTATAATCTCTCTCATCAAAATCTAATTTGCTAAATGTATTCTAGTTAAATATATTCTTCTATTTAATGTATTCTTCTTCGAGTTTTCATAATGTATTCTTCTTCTAATTAATTAGAGATATTAAACAAAATCATT
>JBBPBP010009777.1:38797577-38809378 GCA_037974735.1 Cicer chorassanicum
CAATGAATAATGTAGCTAAAGTTGGTACACATAACACAAACTTTTCACTGATCTTCTTAAAAACACTTTTTCTTTTATTTTATTTATAATAGTATAATTTGTTAAATATAAATTAATATAAATTAAATCATATGTAAAATATTTGATAGGGACACGTCAATTTACATCTAATTTTAAGGAAACGAAATTTTTTTTGCATATGAATTTAATTGAATATATAAAAGTAATTAAATTTATAAGAAAATAATATTTAAAAAAATTTGAAAAAAAAAAAATAAATGCATGTGGAAAATAAATTATATAAGTCATAATTGCGGTTTACTTGGTTTGATATATCATAATCACCGATGAATTTCGATTATATCTGATATGACATATGTTAATAAATTTACTCATTAATATAGCTATTGGCATGTTGTGGTGTATGTTGTTTTAATTTTGGATTTTATAATCAGTGTATTTTATGAGTTGAATTGTAGCTGTTGAGGTATGTTGTAGAGATATATGTTTCAGTCTAATATGTGAAGATAACATACTATAGATGCATTTTTTCTTATTACATGAATTAATCTAACCAAATGACATGAAGATTGGTACGTGTAGATACTCATTGGATTTACATGTATATATGGATTAAAATTTATTTTACCAATTTTTTTATAATTATTAAAATTGCACTTTTTTATTAGGCCCAATTTTTAAGATTAGAATAAAGCCCAATTTTTTTTAGACTAAATTACAATTTAGATGTGTATTATAAAAAAAATCGGATGGAATAATTTATAAAAAAATTACAAAATAAAATAAATTTTCCAATCTAAATTCCTACTAATTTTTAATTATTAAAGATATTAACTAAAATTTAATTTACTACCTCTCTCTCCAATATATTTTTGTAAATTTACAATTTAATATTCTTATATACAATTTAAAATATTAATTTAAAATTTTCCATATTTGGCCACCCAATATTATAGTTCAAGATCCGCTGCAGGCTAAACTATCATTTTAATTGTTAAAATTATAAGATACTGTTGGTTGATCTAATTTAGTAAAAAATTCAAAATAATCATTGAATGATCAAACACTAGTCGGTTTAGTTATTAATGTTATAACGGTATAAAATTGTTTTGATAGTAAGTTATATCTTTTCAATGACTTTATGATAATAAGTTGTATATTTCTAGAACTATTTTTATGATTTAATAACTAATTTCAGTTTTTAATTGAAACACTAAAATTTTGGTTTACTCGTATACATATATATGCCCCACTAAATTCCAATTGTAAATAGTTTTTTAAAAGAAAAAATATTTTATCCATGAAATAAAAGAGAAAATAACAAAGAAATTGAAGAAGAAGAAGAAGAAAAAAACCAAAGTCAGGCTAAACAAAATTTAAGATAACTTTTAGTTTGAGAATATTGTATTGCGAAGAAAGTTTTTTAAGTTTATGTTATTGTATAAATTAAGTTGTGGCATTACTAACGTTAGTTTGTCGTATTAGCGAATTTTTGAAGTTTGATTGACAAGTTCAAATTAAACACACTTCATGTGAATATAACAATAGTATTGATTGACTAATTAACTCTACTATTACGCAAAGATGTTTTAATTTTCATATTTTGGAATCTCTTTCTAATGAATTTAAAAGTCGTCTTAATTTTTATGACATATATGAAATTTGTATGTTGAAGAATGTTATTTTCAAAATAAAATAAAGAAAAATCATTTGCCTTGAGAATTTATTAATGTCTCCTCTGATTTTTCTCTCCTGAAATTGTGCCATGTTCTATATACATTGTGATCAACATGCAATAAAACCTGATAAGTAGAAAACTATGTTTGGGTTATGTATGAAAGAACTCAGATTTATAAAGGTTTCAATGGATGCTGCTGTTATTGTTATTCATAAATCATTTAGTGTGTATGCATTGCCAATTTTTATTATCAGAAATGTTTTTTTACACAAAAGTTAAATTTAAATACTTTATTTAGAGCATATTTATATAATTTTTAATTTTATATTAATTATTTCTCTCTTTTCAAAATCTAAATACACTTAAATTGAATATATTTTATAGGGTGTCGAAATTTTATGTCTAATTATTGATTATGTTTTATTGTTATCCTTGTTAAGAATCCAATTTCAATATAGATAGTAGGTGACAATTTTAAAATTCAATTTTTTACTATCACATAATTGTTGTAATTTATGAACTTCAATATCTTCTGAGGCGTCAATTTGATTGCCTTCAAGGATTTATTCACTTCACATGCAAAAATCCCTAGCTATTTTCGGTATAGAACTCGATGTTACATCAAAAAAAAATTAATAATCAGAAAAATATCACCTAAAAAAGGGAATGAAGAAGAAATGGGTTTTCACGTTTTAATCAAAATGGACCAACAAAAAAGGAATATTAAGAGCATTAGACTTAGACGAAATGGATTAGCGGGGTTCAACCAAGTGAATAACTAGGTACACCAAGTCAGATATCATCACAAATAATAATTATTTTCTACTAAAATATTTTTAACTTAAAAATATGGGATACAGTATTCATTTAAACATTTGAAATATAAACAAAATTTACAACAATAATTATATTAATGAATTAAGTTTGGACTCATTTCAAATTGTAATTTAATATTTAGGCCATATTTTTTATAAACATATTAAATAGATACTTATAATATAAATACTTATTATATAAGTGTTTATGTATTAGTTATTTCTATAACAAAAGATAAAATAATGTCAATATGTTTTCATTACGATATAAGTTATTTTTATAAGTGATTATTAAGAACTTATGAAAATAAACTAAATCATAAACAAGTCTTAAATTTTCATAAATTCTCCCAAACAATTTCACAAGTGTTTGTCAGTAAATGAACTCAAACAAATCAAATCAATCAAAAAATTATTAGAGTCTACTGCTTGTTCTTAATTTTCTAAATAATAATTCTTGTTTCATGATTTAGTTATGAGCTATATTACGATGACGTCAAGTTGATGACATTCCCATTTTCAAAAAATTAAAATAGACATATTAAATTAAATGCTTAGAGATGGGATCACATTGGGATAAATGAGTGAGTGTTTTGAAGTAATTACGAGAGATTTGTCAAAGGTGGTGTGCTGAGGATGGAGGGAGTTAATTAAGAGTGTCTTTCCAACCTCCGGACGTGGACTAGTTATTTTCGGGTCGGTTGTCTAATGGGCTTACCCAATCGTAATGCGCTCATCACCAACAATTCGTAATGCGCTCATCACCCTTGCCACAAATCAAAACCGCGTCACCTTTCTCACAAAAACCCTAAATTGTCATTCTAAACCTTTCCAACAACATCAAGAACCGCTAGTTAATTCTTCTCCTTGAACCCTAGTTTTCAAGAATGACTCTCTCAAACTTAAAATCTACACTTAATAGATACATCCGCTACAAGGTAATGTATCAAGGTAATGTATTAAATAACGTGTAATGAATGGAGATTTTTAGTGAATTTGTTTGTAATATTCATTGAATACTCGGGATTATGTAAATCTGGCAAGACATATCTACAACACGGTTGTTGTGATGTCCTTAGTGCGGCAGCGACAGTGGCATATGCTGTGAATATGAATTTTAACTCAATACACGAACTTGCTAGAATCTGTTATCAAAGCGGTGCATGTTTTGTTCAACAATACATTATTGATCTTCCATCCAAGTTGATTGGATGACGAAAAGTGTCGTGTTCCCAATAGGTAATTAACAAAACTGTGGTAACGCCTTTAATACCTTATTCATTCATACCCTGCGATGGTAATATACAAGTTGTCAGAAATTGATCAAATCTCTATTGATGCCCTATGTTGTACAAAATGTTTATAGAAGTATTATTGTTTTGTGTGTGCATTTGTACAGTGAGAAGTATCTAAATTGAATGACTAATCATTTGTATGAATTATCAAACTATTACTTTAATATTTCTTTTGAAATTGAAATTGTAAAGATTGAAGGAGAGGATGACATGTGGGATTGGTGTGTTGAGAGTGAGTTGTGAGATAATTAGCATCAGAAAAGAGTAATAGAGTTGGAGACAAATTCCTTTGACAAAAAATGTAAAATCCGTGGAAGGTGCCCGTGTCCCTAATACGTAATCAACAAAATTCTGGCAATCTCTTTAATACCTTATTTTTTCATACTCTGTGATGGTAATCAACAAACAACATGTTAGAAATTGATCAAATCACTATTGTTGCACTATTTTGTACAAAATATTTATAGAATTGTTATTGTTTTGTGTGTGCTTTTGTACAATGAGAAGTATCTAAATCATAAACAAGTCTAAAATTAATTTTCATAAATTCTCCCAAACAATTTCTCAAGTGTTTATGTTAGTAAATGAACTCAAATAGGTCAAATCAATCAAGAAATTATTAGAGTCTACTGCATGTTCATAATTTTTTAAGTAGTAATTCTTGTTTCATGATTTAGTTATCAGCTATATTACGATGACGTCATCATAAAATAAGTTGATGACATTCCCATTTTCAAAAAAATAAAATAGTTATATTAAATTAAATGATTAGAGATGTGATCACATTGGGATAAATGAGTGAGTGTTTTGAATTAATTACGAGAGATTTGTCCAAGGTGGTGTGCGGATGGAGGGAGTTAATTAGTCCTGTCACCTCCGGACATGGACTAGTTATTTTCGGGTCGATTGTCTAATGGGCTTACCCATGCGCTCCTCACCCTTATCCTGCCACAAATCAAAACTGGTAAGCTTTCTCACAAAAACCCTACATTGTCATTATAAACCTTTCAACAACATCAAGAACCACTAGTTGATTCTTTTCCTCGAACCCCAGTTTTCAAGAATGAGTCTCTCAAACTTAAAATCTACACATTATAGATACAGCCGCTACAAGGTAATGTATTAAATAATGTGTAATGAATTGATATTTTTAGCGAATCTGTTTGTAATATTCGGTGAATACTCGGGCATTACGTCAATCTGGCAAGACATATCTATAATGCGGTTGTTGCGATGTCCTGAAAGTTCTTTATTTAATTGGTCATGAATATCTGAATAGGAAAAACCACCCCGTGGATCTCTTTGTTTGCTTCAGAACAAAACAATTAGAGTTAGGTTTGGTCAACAGCAATGTGTATTATCGATATGGGGTATCTTTCAATTGAAAGATACTCCATATCGACTTGAAACGAATAGAAAGAAAGTATCTATTGTTTTGAGTTATTCACTTAAACCAATGATTCGTTATTGGAACAGATAGTAACAACCATTTCGTATGGGAAAAACCATCTTTTTTTCAACAATGTCTTTGTGATTTGAGCCAATAGGGTTAAAAATCCATTTGATAATGAATTATTGGTTCTAAGCCATCTCTAGTGATCAATCAACAATTCAAAATTCTTTTCTGGCGTATTCTTTCTAAACCAACGACAATGGCATATGCTGTGAATATGAAGTTTAACACAATACACGAACTTGCTAGAATCTGTAATCAAAGCGATGCACAACGGAAGTGTCGTGTCCCCAATACGTAATTAACAAAACTGTGGTAACATCTTTAGTACCTTATCCATTTATACCCTGCGATGGTAATCAACAAACAAACAATATGTTGTGATCAAATCTCTATTGATGCGCTATGTTGTACAAAGTGTTTATAGAACTGTTATTGTTTTGTGTGTGCATTTGTACAGTGAGAAGTATCTAAATTGAATGACTAATCATTTATATGAATTATCAAATTATTACTTTAATATTTCTTTTGAAATTGAAATTGTAAAGATTGAAGGAGAGGATGTCATGTGGGATTGCTGTGTTGAGAATGAGTTGTGAGATTATTAGCATCAGAAAAGAGTAATAAACTTGGAGACAAATCCCTTTAACAAAAATGTAAAATCTGTGCATCAACAAAATTGTGGTAATTTCTTTAATACCTTATTCTTTCATACCCGTGCAACAATACGTAATCAACAAAAATTGTGGTAATTTCTTTAATACCTTATTCTTTCATACTCTGTGATGGTAATCAACAAACAACATGTCAGAAATTGATCAAATTGCTATTGCCGCGCTATTTTGTACGAAGTGCTTATAGAACTGTTATTGTTTTGTGTATGCTTTTGTACAATGAGAAGTTTCTAAATCATAAACAAGTCTTAAATTAATTTTCATAAATTCTTCCAAACAATTTCTCAAGTGTTTATGTAAGTAAATGAACTCAAATAAGTCAAATCAATCAAGCAATTATTAGAGTTCACTGCATGTTCATAATTTCAAAGTAATAATTATTGTTTCATGATTTAATTACGAGCTATATTATTATTATTATGATAAAATAAATTGGTGACATTCTCATTTTCAAAAAATTAAAATAGACATATTAAATTAAATGCTTATAGATGGGATCACATAGGGATAAATGAGTGAGTGTTTTAAAGTAATTATGAGAGATTTGTTCAATGTGGTGTGGTGAAAATGGAAGGAGTTAACTAAGGGTGTCTTTCGAACCTCCGAACTTGCACTAGTTATTTTGGGGTTAATGGTCTATTGGGCTTACCCAAATATTCGTAATGCATTCATCACCCTTATCCTGCCACCAATCAAAACCCGTCACCTTTCTCACAAAAACCCTACATTGCCACATTTCCAACAGCATCGAGAACCGCTAGTTTCTTCTTTTTCTTGAACCCTATTTTCCAAGAACGACTCTCTCAAATAATGTGTTTGTAATATTTTATTGAATACTCGTGCATTACGTTAAATCTTTGTTAAAAATATTTTTTTTGATTGATTTCATAATCTTTGGTTTATTTTTTTATTGACAACACTTATCTACAATACGGTTGTTGCGGTGTCCTCGTTTGTGGTGCGACAGTGGCATATGCTGTGAATAAGAATTTTAATCAATACACGTTAGAATCTGTGATGTGGTGCATAATGTCTTTAATACCTTATTCATTCATTCATAGATGGTAATCAACAAACATGTTGTCATAAATTAATCAAATCTACATTGTCGTGCGATGTTGTACAAAGTGTTTATAGAACTATTGTTGTTTTGCATGTCAGTGATGTGGTGCATAATGTCTTTAATACCTTATTCATTCATTCATAGCATACGATGGTAATCAACAAACAACATGTTGTCATAAATTAATCAAATCTACATTGTTGTGCAATGTTGTACAAAGTGTTTATAGAACTATTGTTGTTTTGCATGTCAGTGAGAAGAATCTAAATTGAATGACTAATCATTTGTATGAAATATCAAATTGTTACTTTGATATTTAGTTAGAAATCGAAATTGTAAATATTGAAGGAGACGATGTCATGAAGGGTAGGTGTGTTGAGAGTGAGTTGTGATAGAATTAGCATCAGAAAAGAGTAATAGAATTGGAGATAGTCTGAAATTGATCAAATCGATATTGTCGCGCTATTTTGTACAAAGTATTTATAGAATTGTTGTTGTTATGTGTGTGCTTTTGTAAAATGAGAAGTATCTAATCATAAACAAGTCTTAAATTAATTTTCATAAATTCTCTCAAACAATTTCACAAGTATTTATGTTAGTAAATAAACTCAAATAAGTCAAATGAATCAAGCAATTATTTGAGTCTACTGCATGTTCATAATTTTCTAAGTAATAATTCTTGTTTCATGATTTAGTTACTAGCTATATTACGATGACATCATCATAAAATATGTTGTAACGTTCCCATTTTCAAAAAATTAAAATAGACATATGAAATTAAATGCTTAGAGATGTGATCACATTGGGATAAAAGTTAATTAAAGGTGTCTTTCGAACCTCCGGACTAGTTATTTTTCAGGTCGGTTGTCTAATGGGTTTACCCATAAGTTCATCACCCTTATCCTACCACAAATCAAAACCGCGTCACCTTTCTCACAAAAACCCTACATTGCCATTCTAAACCTTTCCAACAACATCCAGAACCGCCAGTTGATTCTTCTCCTAGAACCCTAGTTTTCAAGAATGACTCTCTCAAACTTAAAATCTACACTTTATAGATACAACTGCTATAAGGTAATGTACCAAGGTAATGTATTAAATAATGGGTAATGAATGGAGATTAAGGTAATGTACCAAGGTAATGTATTAAATAATGGGTAATGAATGGAGATTTTTAGCGAATCTGTTTGTAATATTTAGTGAATAAATAATGGGTAATATTTAGTTAATATATCTAACAAGATATATCTACAATACGGCTGTTGCGATGTACTTAGTGCGGCAGCGACATATGCTGGGAATATGAATTTTAACCCTATACACGAGTTTGCTAGAATTTGTGATCAAAGCGGTGCACGTTTTGTTCAACAAGACATTACTGATCTTCCCTCCAAGTTGATTGAATGACGAAAAGTGTCGTGTCCATAATATGTAATTAACAAAATTGTGTAACGCCTTTAATACCTTATTCATTCATACCTTGCGATGGTAATCAACAAACAACACGTTGTCAAAAAATTTATCAAATATCTATTGATGCGCTATGTTGTACAAAGTGTTTATAGAACTATTATTGTTTTGTGTGTGCATTTATACAGCGAGAAATATCTAAATTGAATGACTAATCATTTATATAAATTATCAAATTATTACTTTTATATTTCTTTTGAAATTGAAATTGTAAAGATTGAAGGAGAGGATGTCATGTGAGATTGGTGTGTTGAGAGTGAGTTGTGAGATAATTAGCATAGTAATAAACTTGGAGACACATATTTTCAATACGGTTGTTGCGAGTCCTCGTTTGCGCTGCAGCAGTGTTATATGTTGTGAATAAGACTTTTAACTTTTAACCCAATACATGAACGTGTTAGAATTTGTGATCAAAGTGGTGTGTGTAATGTCTTTAATACCTTATTCATTCATACCCTATGATGGTAATCAACAAACAACATGTTGTCAGAAATTGATCAAATCGCTATTGTTGTGCTATGTTGTACAAAGTGTTTATAGAACTGTTAATGTTTTGTGTGTACTTTTGTACAATGAGAAATATCTAAATCATAAACAAGTCTTAAATTAATTTTTATAAATTCTCCCAAACAATTTCACAAGTGTTTATGTTAGTAAATGAACTCAAATAAGTCAAATTAATCTGTCAAATTATTAGAGTCCACTGCATGTTTATAATTTTCTAAGTAATAATTCTTGTTTCATGATTTAGTTACGAGCTATATTATAAAATAAATTGGTGACATTCCTATTATAAAAAAAAAATTAAAAATAAATATATTAAATGAAATGCTTAGATATGGATTAGATTGAGATAAATGGGTGAATGTTTTTAAATAAGTAAGAGAGATTTGTCCAAGGTGGTGTGCTGAGAATGGAGAGAGTTAATTAAAGGTGTTTTTCCGAAAGAATGGAGGGAGTTAATTAAGGGTGTTTTCGAACATGTGGACTAGTTATTTTGGGATCGGTTCTCTAATGGGCTTACCCAACTATTTTTAATGCTCTTATCACCCTTATCTGCCACCAATCGGAACCGCCTTCTCACAAAAAAAAATACTACCTTCCACATTTCCAACATCAAGAACAGCTAGTTTCTTCTTCTTCTCGAACCCTAGTTTCCATGAATGACTCTCTTAAACTTAAAATCTAGATTTTTAGTGAATCTGTTTGTAATATTTTAGTGAATACTCGTGCATTACATTAAAAATATTTTTTGATTGATTTTGTAATCTTTAGTTTATTTTTTATTGGCAAAACATATCTACAATATTGCGGTGTACTCGTTTGCTGCAATGGCCATTGGCAGAGTTTAGGACACGCCAAGGCCACCCCAAATTTTTAATTATTTCTTAAAAAATACTATTATTTTTATTTTATTTATACGAGACATTTCATTTGTCACAATAATCTTTGAAAAAAAATTCTAAAACTCTTATTTTATTTATAAGAGACATTTGAGTTATAATTTTGTTAACATGATCTATTTGATATATTTTATAAACAAGGGCCGAACTTAGTCCTGGACAAGATCCAAATTTTTATATTTGTACTTTCTGTGTTCAAATTCTAAAATTACTCTTTTACTTCCATTATACATTCCTCTTTATCTTCTTTATATTTGTGGGAATGCATATAAGATGGTTGAATATATAGAAGTAGTTAAATTTTATACATAAAAAAATATTTATGTTAAAAAAATTGAAAAATAAATAATTATTAATTGTGACAAAGTTGTGAAAATCAAATTATATAATTCTATAGGATAATTGTGGTTTAATATATGTTAATCGGTGATAAATTTCGACTAGACATGACATGACATGACATAACTTAATAAATAACCCAATTAATATAGATATTGTGGTGTATGTTGGTGTAATTTTGGGATCTATAAACGCTGTATTTTATGAGTAGAATTGTTTTTGTGAGATGAATTGTGATTGTTGAGTTATCGTTGTCGAGATATATATTTGAGTGTAATATGTGAAGATGACATTGTAGATTGTATCACATAGATTGGTATGTGTAGATCTACCTTGCATAATGTAGATTGATATGTGTATATGGACTATAATTTATTTTACCAATTTTTTTAATTATTAAAATTGTATTTTTTTTATGAGCCTCAATTTTTAAGATTAGAACAAATCTCCACAGTCATTAAGATGTACTAAATACACAAATTTTTGTAGACCAAATTATAATATAGATGTCTATTATAAAAAAACCGGAGAGAATAATTTATAAAAAAAATTACAAAAACAACTACTATACTTATAAAATAAAATAAATTTTTCAACCTAAATTCCAACTAAATTTTAATTATTAAAAATGTAAACCAAAATTTGATCTACTACCTCTCTCTCCAATAAATTTTATAAATTTACAACTTAAATGCTTATATGCAATACAATATTATACTTTTTATTTATATATTAAAATTTTAAAATTTCGGTCACCCCAATATTTTGGTTGGAGACCATTGTCTATATATCCCACTTTTTTGTGTCAAATAACACCGTAAATTTATACATACAGCGGTAAGACTTCAGTTTTTAATTCGAAATATAATATTTATTTTAATAATATTAATTTTTGTAAGTTAAACTATAACGTAAGGACAATTAATTGATGATTGTATTAACTTTTAAAATGATAAAATCATTTGATGTTTTTAAAATATAAAAAACCTCAAAATATGCATTTAAAAAAGAAATATTATATATATATATATATATTATTTTCACTATTCAAAAAATATGAATTCATATTCGCAGCTCGATCTTTCATAAACACAACAAATATTAAAAGTAATTGTGATTTCAATCGTCATTATTTTAAACATGGCACCATTACTTAATTTTTTTTAATTTTTTTGTCTTTCTATATGCTCGTAACTGAATTTGTTTACAAAGTCATATTCTACTTAATATTTTGAAATTTTTATTATAAACTATCTATACTCCCACTTGATATATGATGAGTTTGAGGGAATGTTAAGATATATTGTTTGTTTATTTATATAGTTTGTTTATTTGGCTTATTAAGGATAACATAGTTTTTTTTTAATTTTTTTTTATTTTTTTTTTATTGTTATGTACCTCAGTACCTTATAACTTATTTGACTCTTTTTTGTAAGCTTGGTTGATGAAATAGAAAACCTAGTCACCACTTTAATCAACCCCTTCATTATCTTCTTAATTATTTATGTACTATATATTGTTAACAACATAAAATTATTTGATGCTACGTAAATTTTTTACACACATATATATATATATATTAAGTAAATT
>JBBPBP010009777.1:38809462-38825255 GCA_037974735.1 Cicer chorassanicum
AAAAGAATTAAAAAAAATTTACCTATTAAATTTTTCGTTTTTAAAATTTTAATAGGCAAAAAAATTGAGAAAAATTTTTGCTATTAAATTTTTCGTTTTCAAAATTTTCGATAGACAAAAAAAGTTGAAAAATAATAATTACCAAAAAAATCAAAAATGAATTTTTAGATTAATAAAATAACTATAAAAAAAATTCGAAGAATGAATTCTTCAGTTCAAAAATTTCACAGTAAAAAGTTACTTTTTCAAATTTTTAGATAGAGAGTGTGTAAACTGAACTTTTTTTACTTTTAGTATTGACCATACAAATATTTTGAAAAGATCTGAATAAAAATTACAAAATATAAGAATAAAGTTTAAATTTGAGGTACACAATCCAATTTTCATATTATCGTTTTACCTAGTTAATTGCACTAGCCGATTGAATCAATTGTTCATGTATAACCCGTGGTCTACATTGGGGATTTATATGGACCAAAAATAAACTCTTTGAAAATTAAAAACTAGAATTAACCTATAAAAATAAGTTACTTTTATTTGGATGTAAACTAGACATTCTTCTCATGCAAGTGTAGAAATTAGTCTTATGAGTTGAATAAGACTATGATGAGTGCTACAAATTTTCTACAATAATTTTTAATGTATTTTTAAGACTGAATTCAAACTCATAACCTCTAATTAAATCGAAAGATATCAAAACTATTTTCAAAACACTCTTATATATAAATATAAGTTCTTTGATAAAGATTATAAAAAATGTGATTCATTGTAGATTAATAATTAAAAGTCAACAATTTGAAGGTGAAGGGTAGGTTGACAATGAGATAACTTTGACTATTTTATTTTTATAATAAGTTGATATATTTTTATATTTACTATCTGAAATAAATTTATTCCTTAAAAATTACTAAAAATTGAATAATAAAATTATTATGTAATTGTTAAATTTATTAATTTCATTTTGACTCTTCTGTTCTCTATAAAATGACATATATGATAATTTTCAATTTACAATATGACATTAACATATAGTTGAGTAGAAGTTTCATTTAGTTTTTTATTTAATATAGTTTGTTTTAAGCTGTAAGAGATAGTCATGGAATGGCCTCGATAGGCAGTGCTCTTCTGACTCTCAATCGTTTTCCTTCTTGGTGTTCTTTCACTCACACAAGATTCAACCATTTCACGACAACCCTTTTCTTTCTCTCTTCCAAAACACTCATTCAACGACGTCGTTTCAATAGTTGCACAAAGGTAACAATGGCTTCTCATACAATCACTACTGCCCCTTATGGCTCTTGGAACTCACCCATCACCGCTGATGTTGTTTCCGGCGCTTCCAAGAGGCTAGGTGGCACCGCCGTTGATGGCCGTGGTCGTCTCATTTGGTTGGAATCACGTCCTACTGAATCAGGGTAAGTTTCATTGACCCTTTTTGTTTTTAGCTTAAAAAAAGTACTTTTGGATAAGCTGGAAGTGGGATAAAAGTTGACAGTTTTAATCATTTTGGGTTTTTGAGGTGACCCTTTTGGCCATTAATGTAACATCAACATTTCAGATTGATAGTATCTATGAAGCACAAATACTGGACACTATTCAAGTCGACATTGGTAATAATTTGAGAAAATGAATTAGTTGAATATAATCAAAATATCGCTGTTGGACATTGGGACACACATTCGATAAGAGATGTCGTGCTGCATAGTCTAGTGTGCGATATGTGTTAGTGTATGATCATCTCGTTATATTCGGTCACTTCTATTTTCTTAAATTATTATTGTTGCTTACATGTAGAGATAGTGTCAGTGTTTTGTGTCTGTGTAAGAGCTTCTTAGCCATTAGCTCACTTTTTTGTTTGTTTGTTTGTTTCAGACGGGCAGTTCTTGTTCTTGAGCCGGAAAATCCGGGTGGTGAGGCTGTGGATATTACTCCAAAGGAGTTTGGAGTGAGAACATTGGCTCAGGAATATGGTGGTGGTGCTTTTACTGTTTCAGGAGATGTTGTCTTTTTTGCAAATTACAAGGATCAGCGATTATACAAACAATCCATCACTTCTCTTGGTTAGCAACCATCATTTTTCTTTCACTCCCCAATATCCATACTTTTCTAAATATATATCTTGATGTATTATTATTATTATTACTTACTCTTATGCCAGTCTCACATAGAGGTTATAGCATACCAGAATTTGAACATATAGCTATTGTTGTGGGGTATGCTATTTAGTAGTGTTGTTAATAGCGGCTACATCAGCACTAAGGCAAAGTGGAATTTGAACAAACTGCGCTTGACAATACTGATTTCATATTGACATCAAATTATGTTTCTTTATAGTTAACTGTAGTTTACTTATATATTGATTTATATCAACTTGAGATGTTGATTTTGTGTTATGTTATTTTCAAAAGTGTTTGTGAAGTAAGCAATTTTGTTAACTGGTGCTTGTTTTGTGTGTGTGTGTTTGTTCCTAGCAGATGTGGCTCCTATACCTCTCACTCCAGATTATGGTGGACCGGTTGTAAGCTACGCAGATGGTGTCTTGGATACACGCTTTAACCGTTTTATTGCTGTAAGGGAAGGTAAGCAATTAAGAATCAGTCTATCTTTGAGGCGTATGTTAGAATGCTCCCATTGTGTTTTTACTTCTTAAATTATTCATTTATTTGGTCACTAATGTTATGTCACATTGTTAGATCGTCGTGAGAGCAGTCAAAATCCACCTACAACTATTGTATCTATAGCACTTGGCAGCAAAGATGTTCAAGGTAATAATATCCATCTTACTGTGAATATGTTTTTATTTGTTGCTTCTTAAAGGTTTTGAAACGTTGTTCTATTTTCACTCTCTTAATGCTTTTATTCATTATACGGTTTTACGATCAGTATTATGTCTGACTGTATTGTGGCTTTCAGAACCAGAAGTACTAGTTGGTGGGAGTGACTTCTATGCTTTCCCACGTGTAGACCCTAAAGGCGAAAGAGTGGCATGGATACAATGGAGTCACCCCAATATGCCGTGGGATAAATCAGAACTTTGGGTTGGCTATATTTCTGAAAATGGGTGAGCAGAACTCTTTGTCTTAGTTGTAACTTGTATTTTTTACAAGCATATGATTTCTTTATTAAATATGAAAAGTTGATACTTTTGCAGATATTCAGTTCTTTTCTGAATCACACAACACAACTATTGTTGATTGAGTATATAGTGCTTCTGTGATGTCAAATAGCAGTACTATAGTGTAGCCGAAATTGACCAAATCATTACTGTTCCGCAATATGCTATTTAGTACAAAGTATTGTCAAATAGAGGCTATAGGGGCGCTACAGAGATTAGTAAAGCAGAATTTGAACAAACTACTATTTTCCGCGATCAGTGATTGATATCAGTGCAGTGCTTCCCTTTTTAATTTCCTTAAAAATAGAAGTAATTACTTAATTTGTATCCACTTCTCAAGTCTCAACTAGTACACTACTTTGAGGTTATTGGTGTTGATATTCATACACTGTTTTCATAAAGTCTCATGCATAGATATTATTCCCTCTAGAAGATCTTTGTTTATTCTTCATTTCTACCTCTTATTTTGTCCCTTGGATCTAGTTTTCAAGGTTCATATACTAGTTGACGTTACTGTTTCTTATTAAATGTATATGTCACGTTTCAACTTAATGCTTAATCATCTCAAGTTTCCATGCAGAGAGATCTACAAGCGTGTCTGTGTTGCTGGGTATGATCCTTCAGTTGTGGAGTCTCCAACTGAGCCCAAGTGGTCCTCCAGTGGTACTTAATTTATGCATTTTTTGTAACACCGAAAAAAAGTTTGGCATTTTGTTCGAACCAAAATTTGATAGATTAACAGTAGCTATCAAGCCTGGTTTTATTGACATGTTTTCTTAAGATAATCAAGAAGTCATGATAGTGTGATGCCTTAAAACTGGATTCAAGATCTTTGTTTTATAGCATATCATTGGATTTTATTGATTTAAAGCGTACTTTTGATTTCAACAAGAACATTTGCTATGATCTTTCTGTGAATTCTTGTTTAATATACATATTTTTCAATTTGACTATGCAGGGGAACTTTTTTTCATTACGGATAGAGAAAGTGGTTTTTGGAATCTCCATAAATGGGTAATTTTCTTGCTTGCCATGAATTATATATATAGTTTGTTTTTAACTTCTATCGGTAGATGTTCATTAAATACTTTGTGTAATTTTAAAGGGAAAATGATGTATGGTAAGAAAGTACAAATAATGAAAACATACGAAGATAAAATGACAAGTCATCATTCTTGTGTTTCTTTAAATAATTGCTTTGTACTAAATAGCATCACTCAATTTTAAATTCATATGGAAGTTATGCATTCTCGTCAACTAATTTTTTGCATGTTCTCGTCAGCTATCTCTACTGTTTAATAATATAAATGCTCTTGGTTGATATTTCAAACTTCGAATTATCATCTTTATTTGCTGTTTGTCTCAGATTCCCTTGTGCAGCAAGATGAATGTGACAAACAATTTGATTGCAATAATGTTTGAATGCAATTTTTGTCTGGACATGCAATATCCACTATAAAATTTATTAATTATTATATCTGTTTTACTTTTCTTTTCTAATTTCTTCAATTTGAACAGATTGAATCAGAAAATAAGGTCGTGCCTGTTTATTCTTTGGATGCCGAGTTTGCAAGGCCACTTTGGATTTATGGTATGAATTCTTATGAGTTTATGCAAAGTCATAAACAGAGTAACTTAATTGCTTGCACTTACAGGTGATTCTAACTCTACTATTTATTTGTCTCTTTTCATCTTTTCTTTTTTGCAATCTGATACAATCAATGCAATGGTTTGGCTGTGTATGCAGGCAGAAGGGGAAGTCATATCTCGGTATTATTGATGACATGCAGGGCTCAAAACTAACCGTGCTTGACATCCCTTTCACAGATATAGAGAACATTGTAATTTTTATAATTTTTTCCTTTCCTTTTTTTGGGTCTAAATCAATATTTTCACACGATAATAATCTTAACGGTGCAATCATGCCATTGCAGACTTCTGGTACCGATTACCTATTTGTGGAAGGAGCATCTGGAGTTCATCCGTCATCAGTGGCCAAGGTGATTCCTTCTTTCCCCCATCACCATGATTATGAAATTGTAAATCGAAGACCTATTCTCTGAATTGTGTGAATCAAATCTCATTATGATAATTGGGTACATTACCGACAAAATATGAGTTTTTAAATAAAAATAAGTGAAAAGTTATAAGCTTTTATACAATATACGAACGTCAAAAATAATTCCAGATTCAAGTCATAAATCAAACAACAAAAGAAAAGTAGCTGGCTATACAAAGTCGACTAAAAAAGTGGCTAGCTACACTAGGTTTAGGTAGTGTTTCATTGGATTTATCAGTGTATTAGAATTCATTTTGGAATTCATGTCCAAAATACATACATACTAGGGATTCATATTGATTGAGTTCAGTTTGGTATCAAAACGAGATATGACTCGTATGTATTGTAAGATACTGATAACCATGACATTCTAATGTTGAAGTTATTTCAGTTCACCCCCTGACAGCTCTCTTGCTTTTTCAGGTGACTTTAGATGACGATAAATCAAAAGTAGTTGACTTCAATATTATTTGGTCCTCCTCACCGGATAGTTTGAAATATAGTTCGTACATCAGTAAGCCAGAGCTGATTGAATTCCCAACTGAAGTTCCTGGTCAAAATGCTTATGCGTACTTTTATCCACCGTCTAATCCTTCATACCGAGCCATTGACGGAGAAAAGCCTCCATTGTTGTTGAAGAGCCATGGTATTTGATCTTGTAGGAATTATCACATTCTAATTTATTTGGCCACCTGGTTCTTGCATTTATTGAACTCGGTTGGCTTATCAGTCATGTGTAGTTCTCTTATTCTAATCGCTTAGTAATAGTACAACCGCCACTTTTATATGTGCATTATTTTATTTGAATATATCAGGAGGACCAACGGCTGAAGCACGTGGAGTTCTAAATTTGAGTATTCAGTACTGGACAAGTCGGGGTTGGGCATTCGCTGATGTTAATTACGGTGGAAGCACTGGTTTGTTTTGTTCTTATCTTTTTTCTGAGAGGTTGTTTGTTTCTCACATTGTCTACAAAATAATGTTCAGAATTATATAATGCAAATATTATTTGGAAGGTTATGGCAGGGAGTACAGGGACCGACTTTTAGGACGCTGGGGAATAGTGGATGTCGATGACTGTTGTAGTTGTGCTAAATATTTGGTAATTATTTGTTTCATACATTTTATGGTTGATGGACATGTTGTAAGAGTGGTTGGTTATGTAAATCTATTATCTAGGTGGACAGCGGGAAAGTTGACGGAGAGCGGCTGTGTATAACAGGAGGCTCTGCCGGTGGATATACCACCTTAGCTGCACTTGCTTTTAAAGAAACTTTTAAGGCTGGAGCTTCTTTGTATGGTGTAAGTTCATCTTCCAATTCTTCAATTGCACTCTAATTATCTGTAGACAATTTATTTTCCTAAAGATTAGAATAGTTTACTTTACCTACTTATTTACCATGGAATAGGGTTCATGGAGTTTCCGACTATATAACACTGGCACTTCAGATTGAGGGCGTGTTCAGTGTTCAACATCAACGACACTGACACATCCAATTACCTTTAATTACTTCAATTTTCTCAAGTTATGCTGATGTCGAAGTGTCAGTGTTATGTCTAGTTTCCGTGTCTGTGTTAGTGCTTCATAGGTTTCCGGCTTGTCCTCAATTTGCATTATATTTTGAACATTTTATTTGTTTTCACTTTGTTAATTCACACTAACAAATATAAGAATGTGATGAACAATTTTTTCCTTAGCTTTAATACTCTTATAAGTGGTTAGTTTTAACAATCCATGTAATCATGGATAATATAGTATGTGTTCTTATGACTTCAGTAGAAATTAAGATTAAATTGTTGTCCTTACAATGTAATTAATTTGTCAATTGGACTCTCAATTCAAACAGGTCGCCGATTTGAAGTTATTGATAGAAGAAACTCATAAATTTGAATCTCACTACATTAGTAATCTAGTTGGTAAGTCAATGATTACCACTTGAGCCAGCTCTTATTTATTTGGGTTATTTGTTTCATTTAGAGTTTTATTGCATCATGTTGCTCTCTTTATATTTGGAGTTCAGTCCATCTTTTAACCGGTTGCAGGAGGTGAGAAGGAGTGGTTTGAAAGATCTCCAATCAATCACGTCGATAAATTTTCTTGTCCCATTATTTTATTTCAAGGATTGGAAGACAAGGTTAGTAACATATCAACTAAAACTTCGATTTAATCCCTAAACTATCACTCTCTTTCTTGCTCTTATTTGCTCCATGAACTATAGAAATATAATAAATAATCCAGGAAGTATTCCCAATCTATCAAGTTAGTCCCTCAGTTACTTTAACAATAAGAGAGAGTGATAGTTCAGAGAATAACTTGATAGACTGAGAATATTTTAGGAACTATTTATTGCATTTCTATCGCTCATAGACCAAATTGAATGTTTACTGTTTTTAATACTCCATTTCCATTTTAAAAACTTAAAAGACTCTAGAGTGGAAATTTGCATCCAATACCAACAAACAACAACAACCAAGCCTCATCCCACTAATTAGGGTCAGCTACATGGATCAAACGACATCATAACGTTCTATCATATAATATATCTCTTTCTAGCTCATTAATCTCTAGGTCTTTCCTAATAGTTTCTCTTATAGTTTTTCTAGGTCTTCCTCAGCTTTTAGCGATTTGATTACCTTCCATTTGATCTATTCTCCTTACTATTGAATCAACATGTGCTCCATACGTTCAAATCACCTAAGTCGAGTTTCTACCATCTTTGCAGCCTATATAAAAAATCTCGTCAAAATAATCGACAAATTTCAGTTCGTTAAATAAGTTCTACACATTGCAGGTTGTGCCGCCGGCTCAAGCTCGCAAAATTTACCAGGCTTTGAAAGAAAAAGGTGTGCCAGTAGCTCTTGTTGAGTATGAAGGAGAACAACATGGTTTCCGAAAGGTACATGCTGATTTAATTACTTTTGGTAATGATGTTTTTGAAGGAAATAACTAAACTAATGGGTTGGATGTAGGCTGAGAACATTAAGTTTACACTTGAACAACAAATGGTTTTCTTTGCGCGATTGATTGGGCACTTCAATGTTGCTGATGAGATCACTCCTGTCAAAATTAACAACTTCGATTGAGAACGGCTTTTCTAGAGGTACTAATGTTGGTTTTCTTTATACCTATGTTAAAACAATTTGTAAGCAATCTTAGTTCAAATCCTGATACTGTAAGTTCAGGAAGTTCTACTTGAAACAATTGCACCAATAATGGTCTCTCCTGCCGCAGCACCAGCTACTGTCATAGCCGTTAGTAGCCATTTTGCCAAGAGTGTGCTGAATTTCTACTACATTTTCTCCAATCTAGATTGTATTATAATTTAGCCTTGAATCTGGTTTATGATTATGATCTCATATTTGGAACCTGTACTAGAAATTTGGCATATGTTTGTTTTCTAGAATATTAGTCCTTCATAGACAAAGTAGGTAATGAGAAACCATAATGCTGTGATGTATTATGCTTACAAAGTTGCAATTAATATTATGGATTTAGTCTATATACACCGGCAGTATAAAGAGTTTTTACAAGGTCAATTAATCATAACTGTTAAATCATTAAAAACGTTTGATTTTAATCAAAAAAAATTCTAAAGTCATACATAAGTCTGGTTATGATTTATTGTCGGTTTAAAACTTTTTACACTGACAGTATATAAAAATAACACTAATACTATTTGTTTTCTAAATGATAATTTGGTGCCAACTTATTCCTAACATAAATTTGTAATTGAAGTGTCTATTATGTGCCAATCTTGTATTCCGTGATCAAGAGGTGGAAGCTGAATCCAACCTTTATTAGATTCAATAGGCCAACCTCTCCTAAACAAAAAATAAAAATCCAAGAGTGGAAACCAACCATATTGATGCTTAAGATCAATCTCTATTTTTTTAAGGTTGGATCCAAATTATTTACCATGCTACATGGCAACTCACCTGTTAAAAAAGAAAGTTATTATGATCTTATTTCCACTAAGATATGGTGGCTATTGGTTCCATGACTGGTTAATGGATGGAGAGGAGAGAAAGTTATTGAGAAAATACCCAAATTAATCGTTAAAATTGGAGTAATGTGTCAATGTCTCTCACATCATCCATATTTCTATGTGATCTTTGAAATTGTATTGTAAAATTTTAATTAAATGTGTTCCTTTGTTGGTATATGTAGCAATTAGAATGATAGTAAGTTGGTAATATCGAAGATGAGGCATTTGATATTAAGTATATGTATAAAATTGTTTTAACATATGTCTTATCATATCTCAACTGTGATTCCATTTTATAGTTGGAGAAAGGGCCACCAGACATATATATATATATATATATATATATATATATATAAAAATTGTTCCATTACTAAGATTGAACTTAGTGTGGTACTAGTCAAATTTGTGTAAGTTCAAAATATATCCATACTTTTTTTTTAGGGATATATATCCCTACTTTAGTATATATAATTATTAATCTTTTAAGTATACAACAAAAGTTAAAAAAAAAATGTTTAAATAATGTACAAGTATTTCATTTTTATTGTGTCCAAATCAAATGCTCCACTATCTTCTTCTGTTATACTACCTTAAACAGCTTTTTATTTAGCTCCCACTGCACATCAAATTTTAATCAGGAGACATAAGGAAACAAAAAACTATTTTATTTATTTATTATTTATCAGTAAATAGTTAAATTTCAGCCATCATCATTCCAGTGGTCCCTATTTCAGGGTTCAGGTATAAAGTTTCATAGCTTCGAAAATAAAATTGTCAGAGTTCAGGTATAAAGTTTCATAGCTTCGAAAATAAAATTGTCCTAGGATAGGGTCTGAAATACTCCTAGAATCTATGACAAATTCAAAACCACATTTACACAAGATAGAAAATTAAATGCTTAATTACACTTTTAGTTTAATTTTTTTTTAATTTATGAAATCGGTTCTTCTATTTAAAATATGACAGTTTTGTCTCTTCATGATTTTTTTTTTATGTGATATGTTTTATATAATGTGACATATAATACGATAATATCGAATAATTAACACCCACGAAATTGTAATAAATCATCAAAAAACTTAAATTTCAACTTCAAAATTTTTCATTTTTGTAATTTAATTAATTATACGTGAATAATTAATGTATTTAGATGATTTTATATCATGAAATCATATACCACATTATTTAAAATATATTAAATCATTTTTTTTAATTCAAAAATATGAGAGATAAAAATCATCTAACATTTAAAATAAAAGGACCAAATGACCAATTCCATGAATTAGGAAAATAGAAAAATCAAAACTACAATTAAGCCAAAATGAAATTGATTGTGGTAAAGAAAATGCTATCATTTGTACTTTATGTCGATCTAGTTTCCGTGCATATTTTGTCTTCAGACTTAATTATACAATACAACACAAGTAACATGCTTCTCATAGTTTTCATAAGATCTACACAAAATGAAGCAAGGGTAGCTCATGATAGATTACAAAGCTGGCAATTTCCTATGGATAATTATTGAGGCATTGACACAATGAGAGGAAAATATTATCTGCTCAATGCTTAATGAGTGAAAATGAAGAATTAAAACATGGTCTAAGTATGAGCCAGGAAAAGTGCATTTATTTATGAACCTCCATCATTTCTGAGCAGTTTTTCTAGAAAGCTTCAGATTTGTACTCCTAGAATTCAAAACAAAATTGATATATGTTGATGGATCATTCTTCGGTTATGCCGGTGAGCAATCTTTGGCTAAGTTCACGTTCTAAATCTTCTGTTTCAGAACGTGGCGCAGCTGAACCTTGTGGCTTTCCATCCTAGCCTCCATAAGTCTAGCTTTCAAACTACCCTTCGGTCCAGTTCGAGGAATGCATCCTTTCATGCCTCGATTATGCACACTTCCGGAATCAGGAGAACTTAACTGGCATAAAATATCTTGGGGGCTTAGTCCACCTTTGTCGAGTCCCCATTCAGGAGACATGATGCCTCCATTAGATACCTTTCCATTTGAAAGCCTCCCATTCATTCCCTCCATAGAGATTATCTTGTAATTATCCTCGTTGGTTGGTCCCGACCTCCAAAGCCGTGCAATGGATGATATCCTCTTTGATTGCTTAGTTGGTACTGAACAGACTTCACTTATCTCAGTTAATGGGGTCTCTTCACCTGCATTTCCTTCCCATTCTATGGCACTCATCCCCGAGACATTGCTCTCTCGATCTTTCTTAGTCACCGAAGGGGCACTCCCTTCTGGTGAACAATTTGATCCTTGGTCTTCAATATGGCTCACGGTTTCCCACCCACTTTCATCTTCTTCGATATCACTGTTGTTATCCATAAATGTGTCAGAACGTCTCTGAAAGCCATTCTTACTTATCGAGTTGGCATGAGGACTAACTGTGTGAATCTTTGAGGCATGACTCACCGGAGAGTAAGCAATGCATGATTCGGACTCCCTCTCGTTTGGTTCACCAGAATTTACATCGTCAAAAATGGCATAAATATCATCTGGGTTGGGTGGCTCATAGGAAAATCCCTTGATGTCTTGAATGTTCACAGCTGCTACAGCCTGTTGAAGTGATTGTGCCTCTCTGATCTCCTTATCATTTGAGTTCACATTTATTGACTTGAGAAAGGTTTCCAAATCTGCTACCAGTTTATTCATCTGCGAATACTTATCGTCAAGAGCAACTTTTGCATCTATCAATTTCATATGAACACGTTCTTCACGCCATACTTCAGCCATCTGTAACATCCTTCTCTCTTCTTCCATTTCTTCCCTAAGTTGCATAGACTCTCTCTTCAATGCTTCAACTTCAGCCTTGTCTTCTCCAATTTCCTTAGCAAGCTCGTCGCATACTTCCTCGATCAATTCTCTGCCCTTCCTTTCCTTCTCATAGTCCTGCATGCACCGTTTTGCTAATAACTTAGCATCAGCTAACTCATTAACCAACCTGGAATTGACAATTTCAACCCTTTGACGATTTTTCCTTTCTCGATTCAGATCTGCTTTAATATCGTCAACATATGCACGGATTTTCTCATGCTCTTTGCTTCTCCACGATCCCCTTTCCTCACTGACTTTCTTTAAGAAATGCTCAAGTTTCTTTTTGGAGGAGTGACGTTCAGTCTCGAGCTCCTGAATCCGCACACGAGCCTGCTCTAGTTCAGCTTCAAGGGCAGAAACAGTGCTATTCTTTTGGTCAAGAAGATTCATCTGGCTGTAGATATGCTGCACATCATCTGATTTTTTAAGACAAACAGGATCCCACTTTGTCACTCCCTCCATTGCAGCAGAGGAAAACTGGAAAGAAGGGTCCAGCTGCAGAAGAACCAAGAATGTTTAAGATTAGCAATTTAATTTAAGTGTTTGCTCTGTCAAGCTTGTGAGTATAAGTTAAGACACTTCTGAGCTCATTCTTCAATCTAAAGAACTTCCTTTGCTGGCTGATAATTTTAAATGCTGTGTTCAAAGGTGAGATACTACTGGAAATCATACAATGTGCAGAATTAAAAAGGACATTAAGGAGATGAGGAGTGCTAAGAACACTCACTTTTCAACACTCTGATATTCACTCTCTTATTGGGTGAAATCAATATGGATCTCATACTTTGAAAATGGGTCCCACATAAAGTGGTGGGATCCACATGGATTTCATCAAATAAAAGAGTGAGTGTTGAAAAGAGAGTGTTCCTAACATTCTCTTAAGGAGATTGTTAGAATGTAAAAAAAAATTTATAATATCTTAACATTATGTTTGAGTGTCAAAATAATGCAGTGTTATTGGGTTTTGGTTCTCGACAATTTCAAAATAATGCTTGGCCAGTGGCAGCCACGCACCGCAACGGTGAATAGTCCTTTGTTGAAAGCTTTGGGATACACTAAATTTTAAGAAAATTTTATGTTCACATGTCTAATAAGACATCATGTCTTAGTTTTTCTCGTAGGATTAGTTTTTATTTTTATTTTTTATCTTATCAAGCAAGAAAGGGCACAATTTTAATTCAGTCTTCAATCTTTATCTTAATATGGTCTTCACTAAATAATCTCCAATTATCCAGAACCATCCATGTACACTTGTGATGGTGACTATACTTAAGAAATAAATAGGAAACATAATACCTCACAAAAATGTCCATCCTTTGTCCCAGAAGTGGAACGGCGGCTCTGTGATGGATTCTTCATATCAGATCCATGCATAACACTATTTTGATTACTATGATATGGGTGGTCTGCATAGCCAATTCCATTCTGCTGCATATAAGTCATATCAGCTATAAACTAGAAATGAAAAGCTATTAAATTTACAGAACAAACAAACTACCAAGATCTGAAAATAATGACACCATTTACATGACACTAGCATGCATTGAAAAAGAAACAATTTTTCTAACGTCAACAAGAATGCATATATACCTAATAAGCTTGCACAGTTCATCGTAAATAAGGAATACAAATCAGCAGATTGCAAAGTTCAGTTAAGTTTAAGCATCGAAAGAATGTGTTCAAAATGCATTTTTTTTTTTTGTTTCTAGACGGAGTGGTAAATACCACTTAAAACTCACACACACGAACCCGGTACATGATGTCCAGGCTCAACCTAACAATATCGACATTTGTCAGTTGAGCTAGGTCTTACGGACGCATATTTATTTTTTATTATTTAAAGAATGCATATATATATATATATTTACAATACAAATATCTAGTACTAATTAACAGCATTTATAGCATGACATAAATTATCTCAACAGAGAAACCCCAATTTAATTTGTCAATTATTACCAATAACAATAACGGCTTCTGCAATAGACCTTAATCAATCATGAGCCAACAACACAGCCCTTTTTAGGCTTCAGATCATATATACTTTTATTACTTCCCTTTTCACTAAAGATCATCTGATCATGTATCACTGCTACTCCAGCATCCATTTTTTTATTCTTGCATATATTTACTCATTAACAATCAATCATTTACTTGAAATGAACTTCTAATTCTTAATGCAAAACAAAAAAACAACAATAGAAATCCAAGGTAATAGCACCCTAGAAAAAAAAGTGTTTCATGGCATCACAAAGTTCAAACTAAAACTTGAAATCTAAGCAACAACATTAAGCATAAAACATACAAAAAACACTTCAACAAAAAAGTAAAGACAACACTAAAGACTTTAGAGTCTATTTGTTCCAGATTATTGTTAAAAATATTCACTTTTTAAAAAATAATAATCACTCTTCGGAGTTTTGATCTGTTTGTCACAACTTTTGAAAAAAATCAGAATCTAAAAATAATCTAAAATTGTTTCAAATAAGAAGTTGTTTTGAATAACTTTTCATAAAAATCATTTTTCAAAACTATTTTATTTTTTTAAAAAAAAAGGTTTTAATTACAATTGAGAAACACAAAACAACTTTTGATTCTTTCAAAATGTCTAACAAATAATCTATAAATTATAGAACAACCAAAATCACCTTTTTTATTTTATTTTTATAATCCTTAACGTACGGACCCTAAAATAAATAGAAAGCACAAAACTGATTCAAAATCAAAATATGAAATAGAAAATGCAAGAAACAACGAATTGAAAATAAAAAATAAAATAAATAATCTCCCACAAAAGAGAGGGTTTAATTACCTGAAGTCTCAAACCACCACGAGTTCCACAATCACCGGCCACCGCAACTTCCGGCAGCTGAAGCCGCCAAAGTCCAGCAGCAAGCTTCCTCGCCGACACAGTCACCGGCTGCTTCTCCTTTTTCCGGTTAAACTCCTCAACTGGATCACCACCACCACCACCTCCGCTGTTCACCACACTATTGTTAGGAATCTTCCACTTCGACGAAGGAGATTCAGGCCTACTCCGTCTTCCAGTAGATGCACCACTTCTCCTCAAGCGATTCCCCGGCGTCCTAGGCTTCCGACGGGAAGTTCTCCGGTGAGGTCGAAGATCTGAGTGCGGAGAGTGGTTGGGAGCAATGCTCGCCGCGAATGGCGGTGGATGTCGGTGAGATTCAGCGGAGATCTTCATCGTCGACGGAGAGTGTCGGCCATTTAAGTAGAAGCTGTTTTGGTTGTTGAAGTTGAAAGAAAAAAAAAAGCACAGAGATAAAGAGAGCAACAAAAAATAAAATAAAAAAAATAAAAAATTTGAATGTAAAGTTGTGATACAGTTTGTGAACTCTGTGTGTGTGAGTGTGTGGAGCGTTGGGGAGAAAAAAGAAACAACGGGAAGAAGAGGTTGTTTGTGATTGTGAAACTGAAACTTGAGTTTTGTGATGTGAGAAAATGAGGCACACACAGAGAGAAATGTAATAATGTATGACTATACTCTTTGCGTATGTTTGTACGGTCAACGTATTCTTTTGGATTTTTTCTGATACTGCACAGCTCAACACATCTTTACTATTTCCTCTTAATCATTTTTATAAAAGACATGTAATTAAAATTTAGTTAATAAAATTGATATATATGTTATATATTATAGATTAGATATATTTGGAGTATCATATTGTGTTACAATATTATGGGTTAGATATATTGGGAGTATCATATGTTGTTTTGGTTAGAATATATTATCTCTCTCCTTATTTGTAAAACCCATTTAATCTAGGATTCATAATAATTAA
>JBBPBP010009777.1:38841570-38856250 GCA_037974735.1 Cicer chorassanicum
TATATATATATATATATATATATATATAATTAAACCAAATCAATAAATATCTAAATATTTTTACACACACCTCAACTATTTTGATAAAAATATCTATTCTCATTGCAACGCAATTGACAAGTAAATTTTTTAGCAATTAGAGATATTTTTAACAAAATAGTCCGGTAATAAATTTTCCGCAACGTAATTAAATTATTTCTCGCCAAATAATTTTAAACGGGTCTCATAAAAATATCATTGACATTTAACATTCGAAATACCAATAAAATTGGCTAAAAAACCTCATAATTCAACACAAAAATATACTAAAATTGCATAATTTAGAGTTTAAAATTAAGGGTCTTACATTACTACCCTCCAAAAAGAAGTTTCGTCCTCGAAACTTAAAGTAAGAGTAATAACCACACTAGGTTTGCACTCAAACTCATCATACATGACATAACTTGTTTCGTCATGCCTACGCGAGGAAAGTGTCGTCTATCCCTTTTCATAGGGTGCTTAATAACTTTACGCACTATCCTAGCCGATAAAACTCGTCCGTTCCATTCCACATGATTTTGTCTACTATCAACAAGAGATTGGGGATGATCAGTTCCTCAATTTGTCAATAGGTAGCCAACGATCATGATGATGGCTTAGTCCATCTTAACTTAACTGTAATAATGCTCTCTACAACTTGCACTTAAGGCTATCCCAAGGCAAAAGCAGTCTAACAATCTCCTCAAGGTCCACTAAGTTTCCCTTATTTTCCTTACTTGATTCTATCGACACAATACAATCGCCAAAACTATGTCACATAGCCTCAATACCTCATCAGAGCTACTCCCTTTTTGACCTTAAATATAAATAAAAGTTGATTAAAAAATAAATTCAATATATTTGGTCCAAATTTTAGACCAAATATGTCAAACAAACTTTTGCTATTTAGCCACGTCACCATTAACAATTGACTTCCCATGGATGGTGAAGCATATTTGCATGTTTACATGCTAAGTCCCATAAAATAATACTATGCATTAAATTCCAAAATGTAAGAAAATACTTAAGTATCAACAATTTAAGATAATTAAACTCCATTCCATGCTTTCTGAATGTGAAAAAAAAAAATTTCTTGTGCTACTGTTCCATATTCGAAAGCCAAAGATGAAATGGAAAGGTTAAACTAATAAGCTTATGATTCAAACAAAAGAGAAACTCCCTTTTTTTTAAGAGGCAAAAGAATTTATTTAATCATAATTGAGCCACAAGATGTGAAAGGAATGAAAAACAGTTTGTTACAAGAAACTGCAAAAATGCAGCTAACACCCGAACCAAATGATTGCTCCTATGCTTAACCAATATGGAAATGTAGCTAACAACCAATATGGAAATGTAGCCAACAAGATGTATGATATAAATGTCATACAGAAGATCAAAATAAGTTGCAATGAGACTCAATATACAAGCATCATGAGACAACCAATGTCAATCACACCTATAAGCTTAAAAGGAACCAATAACCATTAACCCCCAAGATCTCAAAACTTAGGAGTTAAGCTTCGACACTAGTCAATAAATAATACAAGCTTCCACTACACACATATAATGCAGATAAAAAAAGTAATAATCTATAATTCTTTCCCTGCGGAAAAACCAGCACGGCTAAATTCCAAATCCACACATTCCATATCCAGCTATCCTATCAGTCCATGAAATCAGATCCTTTTTAGGAATCATATCAAAAAGTATATGTGCTAGAACTAGCAATCCACACTTTGCATACATATCAACAAGTGCACAGGCTACATGCAAATCCGAAAAGTACCCTCTCCTTAATATATGTCCATGTATCTCTCTGCCTTTATCTAAAGCTGCTAAGCATGCACAAGTTGGAAAGACACAAGCCATTGTAATGTCATTAGGCTTTAATTGTTTTACCATGTCTGAAAAAAATTCTAAAGCTCCATTGGGAAATGAATTTTGCGAATAGCCTCCAATCCTACACTCCTAACTAAGAGACTTACTAACTAACTCAGTAGTCAACTAACTAAGAGATTACTTTTCGAGGAATCACAATAAAACTTTTTTTTTTTCTTTACACGACTACATCAGTTTCAGTGCACCATGAAAGTGTATTAGCAAAATACTAAAGAAACAAGATGCATCCATGGTAAAATTATGTGCCACACTTAAACAGGATATTTAGCACTGTCAATACTACCTAGAACATCCATCACTAGCAGAAGAATCAAAGACTTAAAACTAGAATCAGATATTGGGTGAGATTAATGCAACAATAAGTTACGCAATATGAGCCGAAAGCATTAATGTGAGAATTATATTTCATATGAAGTTGCCTTTGAACGATTAGTAAGAAATATACATGGCATGTAATTAAAGAATATAGATCAAGGTTTAGGATATTGGCTTGGTCGTCACTAAAATTAGGAAAGATGTACTTATCATCTTTATCAGAAATAAGGCTGTTAAAAGAAGCTACAATAGAATCGCCGTCAACTTCCTCTTCCATATTTCATCCATAGTTACAAAATAATATTTTTTTTAGGAACCTAATATAAATGTCCTCCCCTCCCATCGGTTTCCTTGTTACTCCAATCCTAAATTACATTTTTTCAAAGTCCTCCACAAGTGATGATGCATTCATATGACTGCCAATCTCAGAAAGCCCAAAGAGTTCCAAATAAAGTGCAAAGTAGAAACAATAATTATAAACTTCCACAAAACCCCTTACTCTTGCCACTTGTTATTTCTCAAATATGCGCAAGACAAATGTTACCAAAGTTCCAATCTTTTGTATCCAACCCAATAGTGGTTTAGTTCTTTCTTCAATATGGGGTTGTTAGGTTGTTAGGAGAAGACTTGGCTTGTAGGGTCAAGGTGGTTAGTTCCTTCTTCAATATGAGGTTGTCAGGTTGCTAGGATAAGACTTGACTTGTAGGGTCAAGGTGGTTAGTTTCTCAAAAGTTTGAGGTTGTTAGGCTGTTTAGGAAGAATGGCTTGGAGGGTCAGGTGCTTTGTAATTCAAGGTAATTGAATTAGTGGATTAAAGCCTTCTTAATGAGGGGACTGGATGTAGCCAAGTTAGTGGTGAACTAGGATAAATCTATGTGTCAAATTATTTATGTTTTTATTGTTTGCTACCTCTGAATCCAATTACTTCTTATCCAAGTAATTCATTAAAACCAACCAACCTTCATCAAATTAGCAAAAAGTTATCAACTTTGTCAAACACAATTCAACCCCCATTCTCATGTTTGCACCTTCAAGTTGCATATAAAAGAAAATTAAATTCATGAATTCATCAATAACTTTATAATTAGTATACATAAAAAAAAAAGATTTAGATTATTCATCAATCACCTCAAGAATAGTATAAAGATTTAGCATTATGAATAGTATAATAAACCAAGAATCACAAACAAGTTTAATCAAGAAAAACATTATTATTATAAATCAGAATCATTAAGAATAAACAAAAATTAATCAAGAATCATAATGAACTAAAATTAATCAAGAATCATAATAAACCAAAATTATTATAAATCAAGAATATAAACCAAAAGAACTTTATTTAGATTATTTTAATTTCTAAAAACAGATTTAGCACTAACAAATTAATCGGATTTAACCATAATATTGAGTGAGTGACAAATAAGTAGGGTCTTAGAAAAAGTCTTTGATCACAATAGCTACATTAAGAGTTTTCATGTTTATGTGATGCCACACAATCACAATTGAAACTAAAATTTTCATGTTCGACCGCAATTCTCCACAATGTTAAGGATTGCGGTACAACCACAACTGAGATTTAAAATCTTGAATAAAAAAATTAATAAACAATGCTAACTGAAATTAAACAAATTTTTAGTTAAAAAAAAGGAAAGAAATCAAATAAATTCACTCATAATTAGATTATCAAAATGGCCTATAACATTTTATAATTTATGGTTGTTACAGTATATTAATCTATGGCTGTAATCTTTTATAATAGCAGTCGATTTCAAATACTCTAATTACAATATATTTCAAATAAATAAATAATGCTATAATATTTTCATCTAAGTATGCAGAACTTAATTTCAATTTACATGACAAGTTAATGTTTAATAAAGCCATACAAGCAAGAATCACAATACTTTCAATTTATCATACTGTAATACTTTCATTTAACTTAAACGAGTGTCAAGATTAAGCAAGAATCAAAAACATACAAGCAAGAATCATAAATTGCACACGGATGAGGATGGAGACGGCACGCATGAATATGATGCGGGGATGAGCGGATGAGGATGGAGGATGGGAAGGATGGCACAGAGGATGACACATAGAGAAGAACAAAAACGATGCGGGGAGAAGGACAAAGACGACACACAAAGGAGGACAACATGAATATGAGGGTGGATGAGCGGGATAGAGATAATGAGAGTGGAGGGTGGACGGCGGCGACAGCAGGAAAACATAAAAGAAGAAGGAAGATTGACAAAATTTGGGTTTTGTTACTATTTTAATAGATATAAGGTTTTTAAGTAATTGCATTTACACTGGGTGGGTGCGGGTCGGATTTGACCAAATCCGCACACGCATCCAATAAAAACGGTTTTTCGTCGTTAAATGCGGGGTGGGTTCGAGGCAGTTCGGGTGGGTTAGATTCAATTGCCATGCCATGCAAACATCATTAGCAACCTAAGGGAAAATTAATAAAAATAGAAAAAGGGAAGATTATATTGATTGCGGTAAAAGTCATTACAAATAGAGAGCTGCGAAAAATCCCACCATGTAAAATAACAAGTTTAAAACTCAATATTAGCAATCTTGTTAACACACATGTTTCCTCCCCTATAAATGTGGGAAATATGGAACTACATTTTCCTTTTAAGGAAAACACAATTCAACCATCTAGTCTTCAACTTCTGTGACACAAAATTTGAATTAGTAAAAGATTGGACGACCAAGAAGAAGTCACACTCTATCCAAAAACAAAATCAAACATTTAGAATGAGTAATCGCAATAGCATACATAGTAGCATAAAATTCAACATGAAACGATGTACAAACACCCAAATAATATGAGAAACTACAAACAATATCGTCACTTGAGTCCTTAAACAGAGCCTCAATAGGAGATACCATGATTACCTCTAGAGGCACACCATCAGTACTACATTTAATTCAACCACAACGACGTTTCCACCAATTAACTTGCGTAATAACATGAGATTAAGGAGCATGACAATTAATAAAAAATTATAATAGAGAATTTATGCATTGATGATGATGCAACACCCTTAGAGAATCTGCTTGAGAGAAATACATCAGAAGAAATAAGCTGAATAACATAATAAATGTTAATCAACTTGTTAAAAACTAATTGATTGCAGACAAATCAAAAAGCCTAGATTATGAATTACATCAAAGAGGACGACACCCTTTCTTGAGAACTTCAATTTTTAATACATATATCAAGAATAGAAACGATTGAAGAAAAATCAATGCTAATACACAAAACATAGGACAGCCAGTTCCATAGTTAAGTAGAAAAACAATCAAAGAAAAGGTGAACAATAGTTTCATAAGCCTGAGAGTACAACCAACAACACGACACAACCACAAACCCATGGTTCTGCAATTGATCATCTGTAGGTATCTTATTATGAAAAAGGCGACAAACAAGATAAGACTGGGAATGAGGAAATACATCACAATAAATCTTTTCGCTCCAATTAAGTTTCAAGCCTGTAGGATAAAGAGTTTTGTAAGCATAAGTTAAAACTCCATAATCTGTAAGACTTCGAACTAATTGGTTGACGCAATCAATTGATGGGTTTACAATTTGATTTATCTTAGTAGTAATATCAGGAAATGAACGAGCAAAACAAACAGGAATACTCCAAGAGTGATCAACCAAAACATCTACGATAGTAGATTGCAAGGAATGCACAAGGCGATGGGATAAACCAAGTGTTGAAAATCAAAAGATAGACTTTTAAAAATTATTTTAAAATCAACCGAAAGAGCGAAAATTCCTTTAGCGAAGGATCACATTAGCACAAAACTACACTAGAAGGGTTCATGTGTTTAACTCTTGATGCGTCGAGAAGACAAATCACCAACACAAAACATCTCTCCTAAAGTGTGCTTTAACCTTGATCAACAACGCATAAATTACCGACGTCGATACAACGCCCACGCGAGCACAAAACGAAACATGGGGCTAGACATTCTATGTGGATAGTGGCAATCAGGATTACTTGGGGAGTGTTCTCTTCTTCTATTTATAGAGAATGAGCCACTAAAACCTTAAGACTCCTATTTTAGGTCCAACCCAAAATAAGTCCTAAATGACTATATTTAATTAAACTCTTTTAATTAACTACAAAATATTAATTAAATTAATTGTCAACTTTCATTTATTTAATCATATCATATTTAATTAAATAATTATAAATATATTAATGTATTAAATCATATTTAATACGATTAACATCTAATTAAATCAAATCTTATTTAATTTAATCATTTGTTCGGCTGTCAGTATTCTATGTGTGTGACCTTTATAGGTTCTCATTGAAATTGTAATAATATTAAATGTTATATATAGTTTATATAATATAAATATTATAAACAATGAGTGACTTCTAGCAATACATCATTGCTACCCAGATCATGAGAAATTCGATGATACAATTTAAACTTTACAACAACTACTATTTAGCGTGCAACAATTGTCCCTTCATTCAAATGTCTAATTAAATGCAAGTCACAATGCATGTCATACTTGCAAAGTCCAGTAATTTATTTATCGATCCTAAAGTATACGTGCAAATACCAATGGACCTAATATATGATATTGGTCCATTCTAGCATGGACAAGCATTTCCAAAGTCTCACACTATCGACAGACTTAAGACATAACTCCTAATATGTAGGAGGGACGAATCCTATGTATGCCACTCACACAACTCCACATGATTTATTGTAGGCCAATAAGCACCTTCATGATTGTCCTGTTAGAAACAATGTTTGATGGCCTTAAATTCTACAACTCCCCATGTAGGGATCGTAGTGACTTCAAGTCTAATGGCTACTCACTATGATCGCATGAGAATCACTAATGACACTTATACAATAATTATGTAGCATTCTTATGGCGGGTCAATCCAGTATAACTATTACTCCTAATATTTATACTTATGTGACGACTTGATATCTCATATTCATAATCTGTGAGATGTGGTTATCAGTCTACCCACATGATAGTCTTGATGTATTATGCTTTGATTATGGATACTTTAAGAATAGTGTTTTAATGTACAATATGGTCTCAGGATCAACTCACACTTGATGTTCTATTAAACGAACTATCTATTCTAAGGACTCTATTATACTATGTTGTTAATAACATAATAAATGATGCCTTGCACATATAACTAAAATTAGATATATGATTTAAATCTATGATATGAATAATAATCTATATAAATTAAATTACCATTACCAATTCTCCAACAACTCTTATCCAAAACCAGATAGAGAAATTGGTGAATACTTGGCCAAATAGAGGATTTTGCAAAATATGTAATTGGCTTATTGGCTCAAACGAAACAAACTTTAAGATGTAAATCCCACTGCTGATGTGGAGAAAACATGTCCCAAGAAAGCTTAAGCAAGGCGACATAGTTAATAACACAATGATATGATACCAATGCCCTCTTCTTCCAAAGGAGAGCATAACTTTTTCCAAACCACTGTAACAATTTTCCTACTAGAAATATCCCCTGACTAGATAAAATTTCTCAACCAAGAATCTAAATTTCTCAACCAAGTTGTATACTAACATTCCATAAATAATTAATTTAACTAGTTGAAATTGCCCTATAATTGATAAAAGCAAACCTTTTCAAGCAAAACAATTCACTTTTAATATGATCAATAATAGGCTGTAAATAACAGGTATTAGTTTTCATTTAGAATATAGGGACACCCAAGTAAGTAGAGGGAAGCAATCCAGAAGATAAGCCCAGAAAAGAGCCAATATCCTAAACACATCTAGTAGACGTTGAGCCAACAAAGAATTTATAGTTTCTTAAGTTGAGATGATTGCCAAAAAAATTACCACTGAAGCATAAGCGCTTGTACCATTCATAGAAAAGACAAACGACTTCACCTCATCTAACAAAGGTATGGAAATTAGTCTAGAATTTTCATCATTAGAAACCAACTAAGTAATAACTCTAGAAACTTACCTTGACTTGGAACAAACATTACCTAAAGCATATAATTGTTGGTAGAATTGGAGAACATGAGCTTTAGTATCAGCTTGACTAGAAAGAATTATAGCTTTATCTTGCCAAAATTCTTCCTCAATATACAAAACTGTTGAGATATTTTTCTGAGCAATTAATTCCCTATCATAAAAATCATCATAATAAGCCACCTCGTCAATATGTTGTTCAAGAGAATCCAATTTGGATTGAGCGACAACTACCATTCTATAAACATCACCAGAATCGTTTTTCATGAACTTCAATTTTTAAGAAAGAACCACCATAGGGCAACGATAAACAACTTGATCATAGGTGTGTTGAACTAATCTCCTGCAATCAAGTTGATGCAGCCACATATTCTGAAATTTAAAAGACGATAGAAACAAATTGATACCTTTATGCATTATTATTAGTAAAGAAAATGATCAAATTGACTCCTTGTAAGCGTAAAACAAGAAGTGGAAGATAAAAAAGAAAGATAATCATTATTACAAAAAGATATATCAAGCCTTATTTCAGTGTGGGCATTACTTCTCCTATCGTTTGACCAAGTAAATTGAACACCTCTAGCGGGCAGATGAGTGAGCATGCAATTATCAGACTAATTTTTAAAATTATCATATGACTCGCAAGTAGCGTGCCGCTACCGTAGTGTTCATGAGCTCCTAGAATCGAATTAAAGAGTCTTACTAATAACAACGGTCCAGAATCGTGTTGTACTAGATCTATGAGGTTGCTCTATAAAGACCTCGTAATAAATAATATGACTGTTAGAGGCATAGATAGCTGCCAAATTTTTTTCATGTTGCTCATAAATTAAAGAAAAAATGACTTGTTGACTAGAGACATATAAAATAGATGGGTTACATTTAGGAGAGCAAAAGCCAAAAATATTTGGAAGTTAGTTCTCCTTCATAATTGTCCACAAAGTGTCGTAAATTAATTGACTTCCTCAAATTAGGAGATATGTGATCCTGGCTAGTCAAAGGTTCCACAATAAATATAAAAAATCAAGTTTATGCAATGTGCATAATTTTTTTAAAACAATATGAGTATCCAAATTTACAATATCTCTAGCATTCCAATAAAGAACCTTCATTAGAAAAAGCCACAGACTGAACTTGCTAGACCACACGTATTATAACGATCAACATCACAAACCATTTACTTTTTCTTCCTATTTCCCTTTTTTTTATATAGTTGATGAGAATAGGCTAAAAATTTATTTCTCGAGGAGCATAAATTTTGGAACATTGGTCATTATCTTCCTCATTTACAGCATCCGCCCAAAACGTACCCATTTTCACCCGATCATTAGCAATATTTGTGTTAACAGATGGATGGGTATGTTCAATCGCCACATCATGCGACAAATCCTTTTCAGCAACATACACAAAATGTGACACATTACTTTATGTAGTAGCCAAATTTAGTTGCACCTCACTTATAGGTTCCTCATTATGAATAAAAGTATCAACTTCTAGATTCTCACATTCATGATTAAATCTAAGAAGGAAATTATTAGTAGTTCTAAAAATAGGAGGGTCAATAAGAACATTATTAGTACCAATAGATTCATCTTCAATATGAATTACTTCAATAAAGGTTTCCTTTTGCAATTGAGGTGTAAACTGCACTTGAGGCTGCACAAAGACTTCAAACTGCACATGGGTGTTACTCTCAGATTGCACAAAACCTACACAATTTTGGTTCTCTAACTGCACTAGATCAGTCATAGCCTCTCTAACTAACATCAGTCTCAATTAGTTTCTTCTTTTCAAGAGGCTTGGGAACATATCTTTGAAAAACTCTTCTATTAACTTTTGGTGCAGTTTCATCATTGGATTTTTGAGGTTTACTCTCCTTATTTTTCTTGAAGTTGATTAAGCATGGCCAATAAAGTGGCATATCTCACAAAATGGAGGCAATTTTTCATATTCCACGCCAACCAAAAAAGCAAACCTTTCACGCTTAACCATAATGCGCTCATGCAGAGGCATACTTAGATCAATCTCAATCAATGCTCGTGCAAAGTGGCTGAATGTGCGATTTCACGTGGCTTCATCCAGAGCAATTGGAACACCCACTACCCCCTAATTTTAAATAGCATTTTCAACCTCCAATGTTCACGAGTCAAACCATAGAACCACACCCAAAATTGAGCAGTATTTTGATGCAAATTATGGGGGTTGAAATCAAGAGACCAAGTTGAAATACGAAGGATACCCGAATTAAGATTCCACATCCCAATAGATCGAATACTTCTTTGGTCCTCTACGAAATTAAAACTGAACTCCAAAAGTCATTTTCCAAGAGGAACCATTTTCCAAGCTTGTCGTGGAAGACATCAATTTTAATCAGAACATCACCCTTGGACAAAATGACCTTCTGTAGGACATTTGCACATGGTGCAACACAAGTGTGATATTTATCTTTTGAAAAGTGAACGACGAGAACATCACCCGTTATGCAAGGTTTGGGAAGTGGACTGAGAGGCAGAACACAAGAGTTATCGAGAGCTTGAGCGATGTTGATTGAACCGACATTGGGAGCGATTAAGAAGCCATAGACAACCAGGCGTGAGTGGTGGCATTGACATAAGGTGCAATGGCAACCATGCTTAATCGCAAACAATCCCTGCACAAGATAACACACAAACATAATTCAGGTCCACATATCCAAATTCATAAATAGAACCAATAAACAATGCTCGCAAACAAAACGCAAGATTGCAATAGAAACATATCTTGGTGGAGGGGAAACAGAGGGGCATATCGCAGAGGATGACAATGTGAACTCCTTCGAACAGAAACTCGCAACCAAGAACTTGCGTCCCACGACCCAGAACTCACAAAACCTAGAACACGCATAGAGACAAATGCAAGAATGACTATGGTGGTGCCGGATAGCCATAAATTGGAAACAAACCATAAAAGGGTTTCACACGTTTAGAAGTGATGCTACATGATGGATCTCACTGAAACTCCCGTTGTTGCATATGTGTGGACCTTATTCTTACGTATATTAAGAAAAATAAATAGTGAATGTTATGTATGGATGTTCTTTAAATCATTTTTACATATAAATTTATTCAATTTGACTTTTCATTTGTTAAATTAAATTAATAGTAATAATAAGAGTTATATTTGAAAAAAAATTAATAACTGCAGCTAATTTATTTGAAATGATAAATTTTTTTTAATAATGTTTATAATCTAGTTTTTACGGCAAAATTCATCCAAATATTATTACTTAGGTAAATATTTGGTGGACACTCAAAAATCATTTGACACATCGAAAGAGATAAAAATAGAATAAATAATGTAATAAATGTGATATATTAATAATGTGATAGTAAGAGAGATTGAGAAAAAAATCGAATATATGTATGAAAATTAAATATTGAAATATATGAGTTGATTTATTTGTGCACCACTTTTCACATCTTTAAAGACAACACTAATTCTTGGAAAAAGAAAAGACAGTATTAACTTAAAATTACAAAAGTACAGGCATCATGAAATTTAGGGTCGCAGGCATCATGAAATTTAGGGTCGCATGTTGTTATAGTCCCAAACAAATCTATCATCGTGGCAACAGTGCATGATACTACATATCAAAGCATCTTGTCAAAAAAACGTACCAAAGTATGAATACGGATTCCCATGCGGTCACAAAACAATGTGGACCGTCCGATCAAAATTAAAACAATGGGATATTTAATTTTTTATTTTATAATATTAAATATTAATTTAAATCTAAATAATCCAATTAAGATTAAACAACTCTCGTTATTTGATTTAGGGGTGGACAACGGGCGGGTTCGGGCGGTTTCGGACCCAAATTCTAAATCCAGTCCAATCTGCGGGTGGTGAAAAAAGATCTAATTTTACCCATTTAAATTTACGCTTTGGACGGGTGTCGGGTCGCGGGTCTTACGGGTGGGTAGATTCGGGTTAGACACTTCTTGGGATATGTCATATTTGTTTGAGTCTAAATTAAATTTTTTGTCCAATCAAGTCCGTAATTTTTTTTGGGCCATTCAAAAAAATTTGCCCCAATTAATTTTACCAAACATTTTTATATTTATTTAAGAGGTTAATTTGAGTAAAACAATTTTGTTAATTTATTCCTTCAATATTAAACAATTTTTGACTCAGTTTTCCTTTGAGTAATTTTTACAATGCAAAACTAATCAAAATAGTAATACTTTCATTTATATTAATCTAATTTTGTCTCACTTTTAAATTGATTATTTTTCCTTCAAAATTTAGATATTGTCCCATTTTTTTATTGATTGATGATGAACTATGAGACCATAAATCAACAGAACAAGATTTAAGCCTTCAATGGTACTGCATATCATTTCAATTCACAAATAAAATATCAAAAATCTGATGAATTTTAGCCATAAACCTGCTCATAGAACACATTTTAAATTAGAAACCAAATTAATAAGATTAGATGCAATGTAATTAAAATTAAATTTTAACCACAGTTGGAAAAAAAATTGTGAGGAACATTATACATTTTTTAGGAATAAAACAAAAAAAAAAAAAAAAAAACAGAACACTTAAACAAACCATAATCAGTATCCAAACCTTAAACTAGAAATACAGAGAAAACCTATAAGTGCTCTTTGAAAAAAATACCTAATAACAAAACCCAAAAACCCTAAGTCTTAAACAAAATACAAAAATGACAAAAACCCTAAGTCTCAACTCTAAAATCAAAACCTAAAAAAGCCTTATCGGAAGACATCCTAAACAAAAAAATAAAAACATTAAAAGCTATAACTTTTAATAATAAAGGTATGGTGATATTTCAACCCTTCAATACATCAAGTTTGTTCGGTTACTAACCTCAACAATAAAAATAAATACATGTTAGTCAAATACGTTGAACGAAAATGAAAACCCTAAATTTGAAAGACAAAAATAAAGCTACAAAATAACTAAAAGAATGAAGGATGTTAGACTTACAATGGAACCACGACGAACATAAATTGGAATGAGAGTCAAAGAGAGACTTGAACAAAACAAAAGAGTTAGGATTTAAAGTTATTTCTCTGAAAGTGGAGACAGCGAAGAGACAGAACAAGTGTGAGTTGTGTTTTGTGTGGAGGCGGAATGAGAAAACTAGGGTTTGGTTATTAGTTAGTATTTATACTTTGGATCGCGGTAGAATTGAGACTATAATACTGAGCCTGTTGCTTTCTAGTGGCCCAAACGCCCATCACATACATCTACGGTCGGGTTCGGTTTATTACGGTCCAATTTTTACAACCCTAACCCGCCCGCGTATAACCAGCCCAATCTGCCATTCCCCACCCACTTACCCGTTCTACCCGACTTTATCCGTCCGCGTGCGTGTTTTGGGTCTCAGACCGGTTGGTTTCGGTCGGGTCAATTGTTCTTGTCCAGCCCTAATTTGATTGCGTAACTGTGAATTTTTGTTAACTTCAAGGAACGACATCCATCAAATTAGATGTACAAATTTCAGTATGTCTACGAATTTGTTTTGTCATGTAAACAATTAGATGAGTTTGACTTGGTCTCAGGAAAAAAAAAGGAGAAAATAAGGATAAAACAAAGACGAGATAGAAGAGTTATCTGTTCCGTCTCAAATTATTTTTAGGACAAATGATTATTTTGTGTTATTATTTTATGTTATTATCAATTCACTTTCTTTAAAAAAAAAATTAATTATCTGATTATTAACCTAGTAATTTATAGTTTGTAAAATAATGTTATGATTTATTATTCTTGAATGAATTGGTAAGTGGTAACCATATGCGACTTATTATGAGTTAATTTATGTTTAATTATTTAATTTTTAATTTTTTTAAGATTACTATTTGGCATCTCGTCTTAGACCAACTTGCTCTCGTATTTATTTCGTCCTGTCCTTAATGAACATGCAACTCGTCAAATATGATTGAGTTAAATAACAATTTGGAGTCTAAAATTTGGCTCAATCAAATATTAAAATCGAATAAGTGACACACCAAACTCAATCTAACCCGTTATTTGTATACCCTTGTATCAAAGTTGTCCTTAAAGATGTCAAATCAAATAAAGGAAATATGATTTTTTTCAAATAAAGGAAATAAATATATGTAAAAGTGAAAATGAAATTATACATTATACCAAAACCAAATGAAGTTATATAGTATTTTAAATATACAATAATGATTTTATGCAACGAAATAAAATAGACAAATCAAATACCAAACAATTTTTTCTTTAGTATGTATTTAGTTCTTTAATTTTTTTTTAAGTTTTATTAATTAATTTTTGTTCTATTTTAATCTCTTAAATATAATTTTATTACTCAATTTTGATATTTTTATTAGTTTATTAAAAAATGTTAAATCTTGACTATTGTTAATTTAGTATGTCTAAGTCATCCAAGAA
>JBBPBP010009777.1:38856424-38868727 GCA_037974735.1 Cicer chorassanicum
AAATCATTCAACAAATTAGAAGCAAATCTAAAAATTTTTTAATACCGATTTTATTTTGTGGGTTGTTTTCTACTTTTCTAGTTCCTTCATTTTTTTTAACTAAAGTTTGGATTTTTTTGAGTTTTGTTCTAAGACCTATTTTCTTTAATGTTGATATTGAGTTTATTTTTTGTTTTTCTTTTGAGGGTAGCAAAGTTTGGATTTTTTTAAAGTTTTGTTCTAAGACCTATTTTCTCTAATGTTGATATTGAATTTATTTTTTGTTTTTCTTTTGAGGGTAGCAGTAGTAACTTTGGTGGTGTTGGTGAAGAAAAGAAGAAGAAGTTGGAGAATGTTGGGTGTTTTATTTTTTTCAGATTTTTTTGCGTCAAATAAAATGTAGGATAGATGGATGAGTTTGGGAAGAAATTGAAGAATGATAAGTATTTTATTTTTTAAAATTTTTTAACGTCAAACAAAATATAGGATAGGTGGATGTGTTTGGAAAGAAGATGGATATATTTGGGAAGAAGATAGATATATTCTTCATGTTAGATTAATTTTTCAATTCAATTTCATTTATTTATTTTTAATTTTAATTTAGTCGATTAACCAAAGTGACACATAGCTTTAATTTAACGTTTTTTTATAATTAAATTGATGGAAAAGACAAAAGTGACTAACAAATTATTTAACGGACTAAAACAGAATAAAAATCAGTTACAAGACTAATATTAAACTTAAAAAGAAGTTAAAAGACCAAAGAGTAATTTAATTTTTTTTAAAGGTGAAAGCAAATATAATTAAACAAAAAAAAAATCATGTTCTGGAGCATTTATTTTGTCGTAGCGGAGCCCTTGTTGTACGAAGCATCATCATAATTCACAAGTGATTTAGCTTTTTTTTCTTTTTGTTTTATTTTATTAGATTTCATAGTTGTAACATTTTTTATTTATTTATATATAGGTGTGATTTTTATTTTCTTGTTAGATCTAGTCATCTATCTAGGTGGTCTTTAAACTATGAAAAAGTGGGTAACGGCTACTAATCCTAATTAATTTTTAAGAGCTTAATTTAATGAGCAATACATGGGATAGGCCACCCAGACAATAAACATAGGAGTTTTGTTGGTGACAAATGTTTATATTTTGTGTATTCGTCTATAATATACTATCAAAAAATTAAAATATAATAGTGTATTTTACACTACTAAATATTTAAATCCAATAAAAATAAATAAATATAAAATTAGATAAACGTCTACTTTGTTGAAATTCCAACAACATACGAGGATCTACTTGGTCCACACTTATATTTGGACCACCATCCTCATGGCTCCAAATTTCATGTGCACCTTCTAAAAATTAATATAATATTTTTATAAAATAAAATATTATTTAAAAATTAATATATTTAATTTAAATTTAAATCAAATATATTAATTTTTTATTCTAGAAAGAGTAATAATTAATTGTTATTTGATGGTATATAATATATTTTTAATAAATTATTGATGTATTAATTTCATCTACGAACTCTGAATATTTTAAAATGAGAAAAGTATCTGAATTGGATACTAATACTTCTACTATACTTTTGGATATATATCTTTAAAGTATTTAAATTTAGACAAATGCTAAGATACTTGTACAAGTTTCACAAAGACACTTCAATTAATTGTATTTTAAAAAGAACGTATACTTATTGGGCATGTTTGAGATATTTTAGGATACATATCTTAAAAGTATTTTAATTTTTTATATTTTTAAAAAATGTGTCACCAGATACGTTTGAGATGATTTGTTGATATTCACAAGGTGCGATGTAGACATGATCATATGACACAGTGAGATCCTTACATTTATTTCAAAAATTTACGAAGACTTTTGACAAATGGACAAAATTTGCAGAATTTTGATCAAATGGAAAATGTTTGGACTACATTATGGCACACGGCAGCACCGTCACAGGTGCAAGTTTTTGTCACAAAGACTACCAACCCGTGATGAGCTCACAAAAAGGGGAGCAATAGATGGAAATCTCAACCTGTTTTTGCTCCCATATTTTCTTTTCATGCAACTGCTGTAATGCAATCGAACCTAATGCAGAAGGTGTAGATCATTTTAGACTAACATATAATTTTAGTTCGTTAAATTTAAAACAACTTTTTCTTAGGTTTTTTAAGTGTTTTTATTCTGAATTTGATCTTTTAAGTTTTAAATAGTGCATGATTTACTTCGTTTAGTCTAATATTCAATTAATTATTTTTTATTAATAATGAAAATCTCAAATTAGTTATATAAAAAAAATCCTCAAATGTTCTAATCCCAAATAAATGACATTGATTAATATGGTTAACCACTTTGCCAACAACTATTTGGCATGTCGGCAAAGTGGTTAAGTTAGACTCATTATAAGTATCTATTGTACTTTCCATAAATAAATTTGTTTATTGAAGCTCCAACATTATCAATTTGTTAATCAAGTTAATCCCTCTGCCTGGATATACTCTCAAATTCATCAATGGGGTTACTAACTTGGTTTCAAATTCATCCATAATATTACTAACTTAATGTCATTCAAGTCCCTGCAAAAACTACGCGATTTTGATTAAAATTTCATAATATACTATAATATATTCCTACAATTTCAAATATCAATTTGAATATTTATTATTTGTATGTAGAAGAGATTTTTTATAAAGCTTAATAATGAACCGAAGTGGTGTAGTTGGAAATGCTGTGCAGGTTCTGCTAAGCTGCATCGCTAGCCACACACTGACTTGGGACTTGGCACATAAGTTTCCACTATGAGTTGTGACATGTGACTGACAGTAACCAGTGAGAGTGATATTATGTGACAGTAATTTCAACTCATAAATAATCATATAACTAATCGTGGCTTTGTCTGTCATGCACAATTACATTATGTGGTGCACCTTGCATGAGTTTTATTAACTGTTAGATTTTATAATGTTCTTTCACAGTAAACTTTTTCCCATCTCCTTTCTACCTCCATGGTTCCCCCATTGCTGCACCTCCTCTCCTCTGCCCAGAACGGCACCACAGTCAACCACAAATTCCCAAATGATAACAACAAAAATATAAAACAAACAATTGTGAATTTAAGAACCCAAGTTCCAAACAAACATGAGACTCAGGCAAACTATCCTTTCACCCCTAACAGAGCGAGATTTCGTATCCATGGAAATCAAGTGAGTAAATGGAGAGAAGAACATGCATTGGCAAGTGGCTTGAAAGCCAACCATGTGTTCTTTCTTCTCTGTTTTACATTTTTATTTTTCAAGCACAGTCAACAATTTGTCAAATGTCTCCAAGATCCATGGCATTTACGTGTTGTGAAACTGTTAAAGGGAACCATTTTTCTTAAAGTCAACAACTTTTTCAAAATCCAAACCAAATTTGTAAAAAAGTTGGTATGAAAGGGACCCAAGGTGTAGGCTTCATTGTGGGGAGGAATGTGTTACTGGTGTGGGTGGCAAACTCCTGATGGAAGAACTTGAGGGAGAGGAGGGGAGAATGGAGTGCGTGAGAGCGGAATCAAGTGTGACAGACTATGCTGTTATCCTAAGGAGCATTTAATCCAACACTTAAATTTGATCTTGCACCGTGCACCACATGTGTCACTTGTGCACCATAGCATCGGCCACTAATCGTAAGAAAAATCTGTCCAAAATTTTGATGAAAAGAAAGCAGAAATAGAAGAAAAAAAATTGTAACTAAAAAATGCCACTAATTAAAGGTACTAAAAAACACTTCATTGCAAAACTATACATACAAAACACTAACTACAAACGTGTGTAGACAGACAGTAGTGTATGAGTTAGTTTTATTGATATATTAACAAAAATATTAACCAATACTTACCAACAATACTATAATTTTCCAACATTTAAACTTGTCATCTTGATGTTGATGGTGATTTTCATATTAATTTAACCATAGCATCGAATAGGATCATTGCATCCCTTGGAAGAAGATTGCTTGGAACCAAATCGACCCCCTTTCTCAAGGTACTGTTGATGATACTCTTCTGCCCTGTAGAACTTTTTGGCAGGAAGGACCTCAGTAACAATCTTCCTGTTTAACTTCTTTTGTTGTTGTTCTAACGATTCTCGAGCCGCTTTCTCTTGTTCAGGGGTATAATAGTATATTCCTGACCGGTATTGTGTTCCCACATCATTCCCCTGTCACATAGAATGATCGAACGGTTACTTATCACTTAAGCAAAAGAGTGCAAGAGCAGTGTGAGACTGCATCAGCAATTTCAGATCACAAGTTTTATCGTATACTTGAATTTTGTACATTGATGCATTTGAATGACCGAAAGATTAAGCAAAAGTGGTTTTCTTTTTAGGGATGAATTGAAGAAACAAATGACTCTGAACAAGGGTATGAGGAGAAGACAGAAATGCAATAAAAGATATCGATAATTACATATCAAACTAATTAGTCTAGTTGTAAATTCCCCAGTAATTTGATTTGACTCTATTCATTAGATAACATTGAAAACGACGTTTACAAAATATGATATCACCAGAAGCTCAAAAACATATGCATCTATTACATATTGGCAACCGAAAGAATCAATAACACCCTAGACAAATTACTCATGAAGCAAAGAAGTATTACAAAATGGTTAGCTAGTTAGGAGGAGTCATTGGGATACATTTAAAAAAACCATAATCCCTGAGAAACCAAAACAAACACACTGAAAATAATCCTCAAGTCCAAAAATAAAATTCAAGATTAGAGAAGTCTTGAAACCACATTTGAAACAGACAGAAATCATATAAATTAGAAAACAGACCAATTCAATTAAATAACAAAAAAATTAAACATTATAAGGGTTATACTTTATAGAACAAATAAAAAACTTTATATGTACCTGTCGGTTCAGTGTGGTTGGATCATGTCTAGCCCAGAATGCATCAAGCAATGTCTCATAGCTACATTCTTTAGGATCATAATGGACCCTGACAACCTCTGAGTGTCCTGTGGTCCCTGAACAGATACTCTGGTAGCTCGGATTATGCAAAAGTCCCTGGCTATAACCTACCTCGGTCTTGGTCACCCCAGCTACCCTCTGGAAGGCCAGCTCAACACTCCAAAAGCAGCCAGCGCCAAACTGGGCAAACTGTTGACCTACTGCTGGTCTGTCATCATCTGGTCCTTGAGCAATGGATGAATCCATATTCTCTGTTGCCCTTGTTGTGCTACCAAACCAAAGTCTGTTCAGCAAGTACATGGAGTGATTGTTGACAACAATATGAGGACGAGTTTCGGAGGAGAAGCAACGACACTTGACAACAAATCTAGAGAGTGATGAAAGGAACTTTGTTTTAAAATGACTATAAAGAGAAGAAGGCAGTGATGCCACAAGAATTTGACTCAATATATAAATAGCTAAATTAAAAATATCCTTGCATAAATTGGAAAGACGCTAGATGCACTAAGGGGTCATTTGGAAAAAGCTTACATAAAACTTAATTTAATGAAAAACATGCTATATCAGAGTTTGAATCTATGTAGGCACCGAACTTCAGTGTTTCATCTTATTTCAATAAGCTCAAAAGGACTTATGAATAAGTGTTTTATTAAAACCCCTAGACTAACTTGTTGAACAAACAAAGGTGCCTTAAATTAATATGCCTAAAAACCTGTGTGACAAGCTTAAATAACTGAAACAGATAGGTTAAAAAAAGACTACAACGTTGATCCAAAAAAGTGTACCAATGAATCATATGGTAGGATCTAATTAAAAGGAAAGAAAAACTATTACAACAAATGAAAGAAATTTCAGTTACAGCAATTCTGTCTTGAAAGAACTAATCCTCAGACAAAAGAAAGTGGAAATTTCATACAAGATAAGACGATTTGATGAATCATTTATTCACTAAACACTGCAAGCTAACATAAACTACCTAGTATCTCTGAGAAGTAATTTTCAACTCATATATAATCCAGTAAAACAAAAAATAGAGACGGTAAGCTGCAGAGTTACACACACCTATAACTAACTGTTGTAACTTTTATCTAGATTGAGGATGATGCTAAACATACATGTAAAACATAAATTAATGAATGATGCTTTTTATTATATATGTGCAAATTAGTATGTACAAGTATTGGTAAGTCCAAAAATGCATCAAATTAATAGGAATAATAGGAGCCTTTCGTAGATAAATAAAAAAAAAATATTTATAATCTTTTTTATTTTAATTCAAACTCCAGACAGCTTGTCTAACATACAAAACTACTTGTGCAGCAAACTAATACAAAAGTGAATGGAAATTGCAATATAGTCACTAAAACTGATTATAAAATCAGGACCTAATATTCATGTGCTATAAATATTTGAAGGAACTCCCAAGACAAAATAAAAATGTAAACCTTCAATTTACTTTGTCTCTAAACTATCATGTTTGATCTCCGAACTATTGAAATATAATAAATAATCTCCAAATTATTCTCAATTTATCAAGCTATCCTTGAACTATTTATCACTCTCTCATATTTTAAGACAATAAACTTGAGCAGTGGAGAAATTGGAACTGCAAATAAATAAATAAATAAAAATGAACTGGAAATGATAGAAAAGAATAGTAAATTCACTCACCGAGTGGAAGAACGAAATGGAGAAGATTGAAGAAGGAGGAAGAGAGGAATAAAATGAATTGAAGGATTGGGTAACAAGTGATAGCGAATTAAAATAAGGGTTTGTTTTTGCTGTTGGCGAAGATGACACCTAATTCCATCCACAGTGTCAAAGTAGTTACTTGTTTTTTCGGTATTTGTTGCTGCTGGCGTGTAAAATTCCAAAATCTATCCCCCTTACTCGTCCTTATCCCAAAACGCTGTTTTATGAATCATCATAACTTGCACTACTAGTTCAAATTTATAGAAATTAAAATGATTTAAAATATTGTTATTTAAAGTCTCTAAAATAATAATGACACAATTGGTTAACAATATTACAATTCTTTATTTGAGTCATTCATAAAAGAAAAATAGAAAAAAATAAATTAAATAATATTAGATATTAGAGAGAGTTAATTACATCAATGATTATTTAGAATTCAAATTTATAGAAATTAAAATGATTTAAAATATTATTATTTAAAGTCTATAAAATAATAATGACAACATTGGTTAACAATATTACAATTCTTTATTTAAGCAATTGACAACACAAAAATAGAAAAAAGTAAATTAAATGATATTGATAATAGAAAGAGTTAATTACATCAATAGTTATTTAGGATTATATAGTCAATTAGATAAATAACTAACTAATATAAAATAACTAATTAGATAGTGTAACTAATTAACCAACAAAAATATTTAATATATTAAGATATCTAATAAATAAGATAAAACGATAAAATATCTATAAAATGTGACAAAATTTATAAATATGATAAAATTGAAGTGTTTTGATACATATGCCTCGAAAGTTGTAACGTCGACGATAACAAAGTTACTGACTGAATCTGTACTGATCAAATTTGACTCATCAATTTGAACTAAATCAACACCGCAACAAGACAAACCAAAATAACTTTGCACTAAGACGACGAACAAAACAATATCGAATTAAAACAATGAAATCATGAAAAAAGACGAAAGAAAAATAAAATATATATGTGAAAACCAGTTATATAAATAAAATGAAAAGAAAAAAAAAACGATTTAGAAGAGTAATTTTGTGCCAAAATTGACCTTAAACCAATCATCTTCGATGGATGATGATAAAATGGTGGCTAAGGTAAAGAAAATGGGAGAGAGACGACTCTCTTGCATGACCATTAAATTATGGTAACTTGTATTAGAGTTTGCAAAAAAAAAAAAATTATATAACAAATGTTACTATAGTTAATATTTTGTTGTGTGAGATGGAATTCTCAATCTCCTTATCATTTTAGGATTTGACTATTCTAAAGTTCTTTTAAACAAAGATTAGAGTGTAAAAATATCACATGATTCATTTGACATTTCAACTATGTTGACACCTAAAGCCAATCATTTATCATCTACAATACTCCAATCAAATCAATTAAAAATTAAAAAAAAAAAAAAACAACAAATATAAGGGAGACTTGATTAAAATCCAAGAGAACAAGCACAAAGGATACAAACAACTGCACAGTAAAAACATCACCTGAAAAATCTAATAGAATAAAACCATGGTAGAGGAATAAAGAGTGCAATTTGATACAGCAAAATCTATATTCAAGAAAGTCAATCTTGTTTCTAGTAAATACATCACTAAACTAGATGAAATTGTATCCCACCAAAGCTTGTTGGTTATTTGCATACCCGAATTCACAATCCGATTGGTACATTGATAGTCTTCTTTGTAGATATGCGAAATATTGAAGTTCATATTCTTAGTAAGTTCAATGCAATTTGAGAATATGAAATTCATAATGGAGGAAGAAATAGTATCACGAGTGTGATTACAAGTAAGAGACATTAGCAACAATCCTATTAATGGTTGTCGGTAAATAAATTCTCTTAGCTTCAAATCTAGCTTGGTTCACAATATTAATTATGCTAGCAAGAACCACATCTCTACACTTCTTAGACCAATTTTTGCCACAAATTGCTAGCAAATAATGGAGCGTGCTTCTGCCAATATGCACTTGCAAGATTGAAGTTAACCAATCCCAAAGTCACTAGGCAAAATTGCAATTTAGAAAGATATAAGGGTCGAAATTAACCTCACAAAGAGAGAGATCACATATAAAAACCATATAGAAGCCTTTCTCCAATAAGTTGTCAAAAGATATTGTGAAGGAGGGATACTTTGATGCCATATGGTTTTAGACAAGGAAAATGAAATTGAAAGTACCATAATTATTTAACTTCCAATCCATGTGATCTTCACAATTAAAAGTGGGGATAGTTACCTTATGTAGCAAGGCAACCAACTTAGGATTAGATTGCAGCAAATAATTGGGCACACTGCAATGACCATTACAAATAAAATGCTAAAACTTGGCTTGGGGAAGAGAATGCTTATTATCATCTAACCAATTATTCACCCATAAATTGATTTGTTTCACCCTTGATAATCTATCAATGATTGTTCTCCTTCATAGTTGAAAACTTAGCTTTGATACCAATCCAGATAGATGAATCTAGATGATATGAGTATCTCTCTGTTGATTAGAATTAACAAGGTCCCAGGTTAATTTTAGGATTGCAGCATCATTGATTTCACTCAAGGAACAAATACCAAGACTGCCATCATTTTTTGGTGTACAAATCTTGTGTTAGGAAACCATTACCAATTTCCTAAGATCCATATCACTAGATTAAATGTAATTTCTAATCCCCCAATCAACATCTTTAAGTAGAGAAACAAATAAAGAGTATATGCGGAAGCGATAAATCAACATGTTGTGGATAACATTTTTCACCAATTGAATTCTAGTTGCCTTGGAAAGGAGAAAAGTCTTCCAAGCTGTAAGCTTGGCTTTGATTCTATTAGCAATAGAAGTCAGGTAAGCAACCAAAAACCTTTAATTGTGCGTTAAATAAGTTTTTAGTTCCTATAAAATTTCAAAATTTAATATTTAATCTTTATAAAAAAAATCAACTTATTAGTCCTTAAAAAAAATTATTCATTTTTAGTCTCTATTTTGATTTTTTTTTGTAAAAAATAATACTTTTAAGTCCCACAATAAAGTCTCTATAAAATAAACCTATGGGCTAAAAATGAATAAATTGTTTAAAATATTAAAGTTGAAAAGTCGTAATTTTGTAGAAACTACAAATATATTTAATCCAAATTAAAATATCATTAAAGATGAAAGGGATAGAACCAATAAAAAAACCTATCAAAGACCTAAAGCACTTGCGTATCTCTCAAAATGACTTTAAAGATTATGCACATTAGCCATAGTACCTTTGCAAAAAATCATCAAATCATCTGCATGACAACGATTTCATTAGGTATGCTGAATCATTTCAAGTAATAATCAGTAGAGTAATGAGTATCGAGCTCAAGGGTTGCATTATATATTGAACTATTTTGAGCAACCAACTTAGATAAAAAGTTATTGATCGAGTATTTTATCACGAAATAGCAAAAGTAAAAATTAGCTAAAATTTATCATTGAGTTGTTATCAATTTCTATGAGTGTTCTAATCCTAATATCTTAACGATTGAACTTTTAATCTTAATTTAATCTCTAATCTCTTAGTGAATTTAAAATTAAAATTAAGAATAGGATTCTTTCTTTGAACTAAACAACAAAATCAGAGCATAAATAGATGAATGTGATATTGAACTAATTAAATTAAAAAAGAAAATACATCATTAAGGAACAAACACTAATTAAAAGCTTATATACTTCTCAATCATAACCATCTGAATATGATTATAAAGATGGACCAGCTGTTGCGATTGACGATCCTCTTAAAGTTGGTGATGCTTGACCTAATACTATGGACAATGAAAAAAAAAAAGACACATGTTAAAAATACATACAAAACATTCAAAACATATAAAAAAAAATTAATTTTTACCTTTTAAAAGCATCAGATCTAGCTAATTGTGTTGTATGTTCAGCTGAAACATTAGTTCATCCATAACCCCCAAGTGAACTATGAAATGATGGCCTATTCCTACTTTGTTGGCCATTGACTGAGGCATACCAATCAAACATTTTGGACATATTGTACTTGATATTAGTTAACAAATTACTACCCACAATTGTTTTATCTTTGTACATTTCATTAGAAGATCATTCTTAATGCCTAAACTTATAGTGGGAATAAAGAATTACACCAAAATAAATGAGTTGATTCATATTCAAAATATTCCCTCAATATTAATCATATTTCAATTCCATATCTTGCCCCATGTTACTCAAAATAGAATCTGATTATGAGGTGGCCTTTTTTTTAGTTGATATAATTTGAGGCTAATTGATGAAATGCTAAATGTATGCTCACATATGTAGAAGATGAAAAAACATTAGTGGCTTCATAAAAATCTTAAGGAATTTCATAAAATGTAGGAGTTTTATCCCAATCTACACAATTAGGAGACAAGAAACCATCCCCAAAGTACTCAGGATAACTAGGATCTTCATAATCAAAGCTTCTCAAAAGCTACTAGGATTTTTTTAGCTAATTCCAACATCAGGTAAATTGAGGTCTATATAGTAGGAACATAAAGACAAACAAGTTTATGAGATGTAATTCCAGCAAACAAGGACAAATCGAACTCAAGTAATGAAAATGTCTTGTGATTTGACACAACCTTTCCGCGATAATGATCTCGCGTATAATCTCCTTTTTGTCCTCATATCTAAATCGAACTCAAGGCCTATAATTTGTAACCCTTGTATAGTTCGATATATCATTCATTGATATCCGAGTATACTTTACAATAGTCAATATCCCATATCGACTTCTCTCAGCATGACCATTCATTTAACAATCATACTCTATTAAGGGGCTCACATATATTACTTTCGTTATGTGGGAAAGACAAATCTCATCTAACTCACTCATGTCTCTCAACATGACTCATTGAATGTCCAATTAATCGATTTTATATTGTCTTGTTATAGTCTCGTTGTTTATAATATTAAATAGATGGAAAGAAAAAGGTCATTGGAAAGCACATTGTCTAATTGATAACATTTTTCAAAGTTAGATTTAATATACAAATGTTTCAAATAATCCTAAATCTCTTTAACAATATCATATTTTGCTAGTTGCACTCCTATAGATAGACATAATTATTAATCTAAGTAATGATTTTTGAATTATTAACATTCCATGTTTTCAAATATTTTGCATATTTAGCTTTATCCTTTTTATTTGTAGGCTTAACAGAAGTTCCATCAACATAACCCCACATATCTTTTCCAATCAAATTGTTTTTCATCACATGACTCCAATAAGAGTAATTTTATCCATTAAGGTGGACATTAATAGCTTGAAGATAATCATCCTTAGCACCAACCATAACAAATAATGATAGGAAAATACGACGAACACAATCACTAATCAACAAAGAACCAAACAAAATTGTGCCGAAAACAGAAGAACATAATCACGCCAGAAATAGAAAAATCGAATCGCGTAAAAAACAGAAGAACAAAATCGCACTGAAAACAGAGAGGCAGAATCAAATCGGAAACAGAAGGAGCAAATATGTAATATATATATATATATATATATATATATATATATATATTTCTGATAACAATCTAATCTAATTATGGTGAAATAATTAGATTGCACTGTTGCACTATGTATATTGCACCATTGAAATTATGGT
>JBBPBP010009777.1:38887996-38902491 GCA_037974735.1 Cicer chorassanicum
TTTTTTTAAATAATTATTTTTTAAAAACATAATTACAGTGAAGAGATATTTTTGTAATATAGCTTTTGATAAAAATATGAATTAAAAAAAAACTGCTTCAAATAAATAATTATTATGAGTATTTTTTTATAAAAAATAATTTTTATAATTGATTTTTCTATGAAAAAATTTATTTTAATGGACAAACATAAAATAACTTCAGTTTTTTCAAAAAATCTTTAAGTTATTGGATAAAAAAATATTTTTTTATTTATAACAAATTGACTATAATTTCACATTATTATCTCACCATAAAACATAAAAAATATTATTAGAACCAAAGAAGGTTGGTTAAGGAGTAAGTCCATATTTAAATTTTCAATCAACCTTTTGAGCTTTGAGATCTACTTTGATGGTGATGAGCTCCGTAACTCAACTAAATTTTAAGTCTTGAGATCTACTTTGAATATAATAAATTTTGGAATTCAAATAATCTAATTTTTTTTTAATAAAAATAACTTTGGTGAACGTATTGGAAAATATAGACCATTGTCAGGAGGTCCCAGAAAACTGAATGTCAACATGAATATTAATTGCAATCATCTATCAAAATAATTGATTACTGTTTTATTGAATATTTGCATTATTATTTATTACACACATATGGACCGAACTTTCGTCAAAATAACATATAGCTCGAATAATACACTTGAAAATTGAATTGCGTGAATTTTACATGGACTGCATGACTAGAACTATTAAGATTCAAATTAGCAACATCATCTTTGAAAGCTTTTTTTTTCTTCATGTAATCATCTTTGAAACCTTAATCAATATCTTCTAGAATAGTATTATGTATGACATATTTTCCAACATAATTTTATTACATAATTGAATTAGTCAAATCCTATCTTATGAATACATCACTAAAAAAGTATACGTTAAGCAAATCAATACATCTGGCAGAAGAACGTACGTTGAACTGTTACTTTCTCTAGTCACTATTACTCGTTATTACTCTTTCCATTCTACGATAAAGGAACTGTTTAGAGAAAAAAAGTTGTTCTGATTTTTTCAATTTAATATTAAGTACAATAATAGCTGATAAAGGTTTGCTAAATAAAAGTTGTTGTTTTTAAATCTTGAAAAATTATTTCAAAATAAATTTTAGTCGATCTCCCACTTGAATTAAAAAAATACTTCAAAAGTAGAATCAAACACTTCTATAAGATTATGCATAAATAGAGGTGTCTTCCGACTTGAACCTTTGCATAGTAAATAAGATTCAGATTTAACAAGAATGACTCGTAGTCTTAAACTCTATCTCTAACATCAAATCCACACACAACCTTTTCATATGATGTATTCTCAAAAGTCCGCATATTAATGGTCCTACACGTCTATCTCAATATAGTAAATGCTCTAGGAATTCTGCTTCAAAATTCCATAGGAAGCAGCCCCACTTCCACATTCACATAGGTGAGTCTATCAAGAGTACTCATGTAGCTAGGTACTCCACTCCACATAGTGTATAGATCTCATTAAGAGTTTATATTATTTCATCCTATCATCGCTTCAGAAATCATACTTCTCTGATTTATAATAGCGCGTTCATCTCATATCACTTCACGACTTGTTATTATCCATTGAATATAATTATTGAGATCTCCAGTCTTTTAGGTCGGGTTACCATCTTAAGTGACTCTATAGACAATAGTCTCATACTTTTGGATGTATTTAGGACTTTCTCTCTAGCTAATCCTTTCGTTAAAGGGTCTGCTAAATTTTTATTAATGCGTACATGATCCACTATAACAGATCCTTTAGAAAGTAACTCCCTAACTGTGTTGTTGTGCTTACGATGTATTTGTCGTCTCTTACCATTGCAATAACGATTCTCAATATTTGCAATAGTCGCGATACTATATTATCGCAGTGGATCAACAGAGCTGACATAGGTTTTTCCCATAAAGGGATCTCAACTAGCAAGCATTTCAACCAGCTCGCTTCTTCACTAGCAGTAGCTAATGCTATCATTTCAGACTCCATAGTAGAATAAGTCAATATCGTCTGTTTCTTCGATTTCCAAGATACAACACCACCATCTATACTAAAAATATAGCCACTAGTTGCTTTGGAGTCATCTAAAAAAGTGTTCCGATCAGCATCACCATATCCTTCAAGGACGGTAGGAAATCATTGATAGTGTAATATGAGACTCATGATCCTTTTAAGGTATATCATGACTCTTTTGATAGCGTGTCAATGCTCCATACTAGGTCTATTGGTAAACCTGCATAATAGTCCCACGACGTAAACAATGTCGGGTCTAGTACAGTCAGTGGCATACCTAAAACTGTCAATGGTGCTCGCATATTCAGTTTGTCCAACATTTTCACCAATCTTTTTGAAAAGTTTCACACATGGATCATATAGTGTTCAATAAGGTTTATAGTTAAATTATTTGTATTTCTTTAGGATCTTTACAACATAGTGAGACTGATCCAAAGAAATTCCCTTTTTTGACCTAGTAATCTTGATTCCTAGGATTACACTTGCTTCTCTAAGGACTTTAATATCAAAGTTGTTACATAATAATGATTTCACAATATTTACAACATGAGTGTTTGAACCAAATATGAGTAGGTCGTCTATATAGAGACATATGATAGTGCAAATACCATTTCATATTTGTAATAAATACATTTGTCACTTTCATTCACTTTAAACTCATTCGATATAATCAAGTCATCAAACTTTTCATGCCATTGCTTAATAGTTTGTTTAAGACCATACATAGATTTATCTAACTTACAAACCTTGTTTTCTTGGCCATGAATCACAAAACCTTCAGGTTGTACCGTATAGATTTCTTCTTCCAAATCACCATTTAAAAAAAAAAAGTTTGACAGCCATTTGGTGCACCACAAAGTTATGAATAGCAACAGGTGAAATGAGTACTCTAATGGATGAAATTCTAGTGACCAATGAAAAAGTGTCAAAGAAATCTATCTTTTCTCTTTGTCTAAAACCTTTAGCTACAAGGTAGGCCTTGTATTTATCAATAGTTCCATCGGATTTTAGTTTATTTTTCAATATCCATTTACAACTTATTGGTTTGCAACTAGAAGACAAGTCTACTAAATGTTAGGTCCTGTTAGACTCTAGAGAATCCAACTTATCGTTTATAGCTTATTGCCATAAATCTGCATCCAAAGATGACAAAGCTTCTTGAAGATTTGAGAGATTCTCTTATAAGGTATATGTCATATAATCGGATCCGTAATCTTTAGAGCCTCTAGCTCTCTTACTTCTTCGAGGTTCTGTTTCGTCTTGTTTTTTTGCTTTCAATGCTCCTCATCATTGAAACGTGACTTGTAACTGCCCCCACTATTTCTCGATTTGAAATGGAATCTATTTTCATAGAAGTCAGCATAATTTTGACTTTATGTTCACTTTCGCATTTAGGTCATAAAACCTATACACTTTGTTGTTTACTCCATACCTAGTGAATATACATTCATAGGCTCTATTGGCGAGTTTAACTCGCTTGAGATCGGGGATTCTAACATAAGTTCGAAAATAAGACAAATTTGGTTGTATTTTCTTCAAAATCTCATAAGGAGATGTTTTGTTTTTAAAGTTAGGAACCCTATTCAAAACATAGCACACAATCAATCAAGTTTACCTTCACTAATGAGATGTAACACAAAAGTTAAGCATAATAGCAACAACTAATTCAGTAAGAGTTTTATTTTTTCTTTCAGCTTTTCCATTCATTTCAAGTGAATATGGTGCTGTAGTTTCATGTATAATTCCTTGTAATTTATAAAACTTATTAAATAAACTATAAGCATACTTCATTCCTTTATCACTATGAAACCTCTTAATCTTTCTACTAAATTGATTTTCAATTTTAGTTCCAAAGGTCTTAAATATTTCAAGCGCTTCACTTTTATTTTTCATTAGATATACAAAAGTATAGTCAGAACAATCGTCAATAAAAAGTGATAAAATAATGTTTTTCATTTCTCGTTAAAGTCCCATCAAGTTCACATATATCGGATTGTATTACATCTAAAGGCTCAGATTCTCTAACTACAAATTTATGTGAATTCTTTGTTATTTTAGCTTGACTACAAAAATCATATTTTTCAAAATCATTTAAAGATAACTTTGGAATTAAACCGAAGTTACTTAAGTTTGAAATCACATGTTTGTTCACATGGCACCGTCTAGCATTCCAAATATTAAAATCACACAACATGTAAGCAAAATGAGACCTTTTATTGATTTCAACATTCAATTTAACATGCCATCATTGGCGTACCCTGTCCCAACAAAAATACCATGTATAGAAATGATTTACAAATCTACCCCTATAGACTGAGTAAACGTTGATTTATTAAGAAGAAAACCAGAAACCAGATTCTTTTTTATTAATGGAGCATGCACCAAATCTTTCAGAATTAAGGTTTTTTCCAGAGATGAATATGAATTTAACATCTCCAATACCAACAATATTAGTGGTGTGAGAATCTCCCAACAACATTTTCTTATCTTCAACAGTAGTGTATGTTTTAAACATAGCACACTCATAATAGACATGGCATGAGGTGCCAATGTCTATCAACCATCCATCTGATCCACCAACAATGTTGATTTCTGTTATTATAGCACTGAATTGCTCTTCTGTCAAGTTAGCCTGCTGAGTAGGGCTTGGCTTGTTCCTACACTTGGGTGTCATATGACATTCTTTTCCACATCTAAAACAAACAAATGGTGGGATAGAGTCATTTATAAGAGGTGGTTGCTGCCTTATAATTCAAACCTTTGGAGGGTTCCCACTCTTGTTGTTGTTCTTTGTAGCGCGGTTCTGGTTCTTAAGTTGTTTGTGTTTGGCTTCAAAATTGCTCCGATGAATTTCTTTTTCTTGTTATTTGAAACAAGAAGTACTTTATCTTTCTGGTCTTGCTTACGAGATTCTTCCTCAATTTTGAGGCGGGTTATCAGACTCTCTAGTGAGAATTCTTTTGTTTTATGGCTTAGAGAATTTTTAAAATATTTCCAAGCATAGGAAAATTTGTCGATAATAACATCAATTTGAAACTGTTCATTTAAAGACATACCTTCAGAGGTGATCTCATGAGCTATTTTCTGGATTTTATGGGATTGAACTTCCACTGATCTGTCATCGGTCATCTGATATTTAAGGTAGCAGCTAACATCATACGTTTTAGCTCCGCCTTCTTCGATATCATATTTCTTCTTTAGAGCATCCCAAACATGTCTAGCAGTGTTGCTGGAACTATAGTAATCATATACATCATCAACAATTCCATTAAGAATATAATTCTTACATAAGTAATCATTATGTTCCCATTGGATTAATTCAACAGCCTTCTTATCATTTTCTGTTTGTTTATTACTGTAGTGACATAAGTAATCATTATGTCCCCATTAAGTTAATTCAGAATATAATTCTTCCATAAGTAATCATTACTATAGTGACATTCCTCAAACTGAAACGATTTGTTGACATCAGAAGCAAAATAATTTTTCCTAGTAATTTCGTCGGTAGACATGACAGAACAAAACGTCTTAAAATTGTTGTGTTTGAGTTTCAAAAAACTATTTCAAAATAAATTTCAAACTCCAGAAATATTATGGGGTTGACTCATGGATTAGGTTTCTCTCTCTAAGATGTTTCGCGGCACTGCCCAAATTGTGCAAGGTACACTATCAACCACGAAGTCCACAGGATAAAACCGCCTAAACAAACTATATCAGAGTTCTACTGCACCATAGAAAACTGTTCTAGAGATACACCCTTAATATGGAAGTTAAAGTCACTCTTAATATGACAGTTAAAGCTACTTGTAATATGGTACTATGACCACTCATAAACCGAAAGGACTACGACACAAAAACCATTCTAAAAGGATAGTGGTATTAGGACCACTCAAAAATTGAAGGGACTGCGACACAAAAACCACTCTAAAAGGACAGTGGTATTAGGACCACTCAAAAACCGAAATGACTACGATAAAAAAAACCGCTCTAAAAAGAGTGTGGTATTAGGACACTAAAAATTTGAATGGACATTAAGAAATGGGAGAAGTGGCTTGGAAGTGCATTGAGCAGAAGAGAGAGAAGAGAGAAAGTTGAGAATTGCATCCAACTTTGGTATGTTTTTCATAAGAGTTTGACACTCTTTATATAGTGATGGAAGAAATCTCACATATTTTAACTATTCAATGTAGGACTTTAGTATTTATAGAGTTGAAAACTACTCAATATATGAGAGCTTTCCAATGTAGGACTTCGACAATTTTTAAATTCACACACTAACATATTATCTATGTTCCGACAATACAATAATAGCTGATAAAGGTTTACCAAACAAAAATAATTGATAAAGGCAACCTAGTAAAATCAGTATACTTATTCATTTCTATAATTTTCTCAATATGTGTGAATTGATCAAACAAATCACTCCCCATGGAATTGATAGATTAGTAAATTTATCAATTATTATATCTTACTACCTCCTTTGTCCATTTTTTGAACATATTTTTTTTGTTTTTTTTCTTCACATATATTAAAAAAAGTAGTGTATTTAATATGTCTATTTTGTTTGTAGAAGTTCATAAAATATTTTTTCGTGTATGAACATGTGCAACTTTAATTATTCAGATTTTTTTTGACTAATTCATCTTTTAAAATTGGACAAGGCTGTGTGCAATGACGCCTCTATTGACTTTTAGTCTAGTATTTCAAAGTACTCTACTTAAACATCATTTCGATCATTTCACTCTTTTACTTGATTTGCAACAACATCACACGCAATACCCTTCATCTTTTAAATCCTTGAGAATGTGGGAAAGCCATCCTTCATGTTATAATATTATTAAAAATGCTTGACATATTTCTCTTGTTGGTTGTTCTATGTAAGTTTTATCGGCTGAGATAAAGCATCTTAAAGCTGAGCTTCGAGTTTGAAACAAGAAGGTTTTTGGAGATGCAAATTTTAATGTGCGAAAACCCTTGCAAGAACTTTAATCACTCCCCATGGAATTGATAGATTAGCAAATTTATCAATTATTATATCTTACTACCTCCTTTGTCCATTTTTGAACATATTTTTTGTTTTTTTTCTTCACATATATTAAAAAAAAAAGTAGTGTATTTAATATGTCTATTTTGTTTGTAGAAGTTCATAAAATAACTTTTCGTGTATGAACATGTGCAACTTTAATTATTTATCTTTAAAGATATTTTTGACTAATTCATCTTTTAAAATTAGGCAGAGCAGTGTGCAATGACGCCTCCATTAATTTTTAGTCTTGTATTTCTTGTAGTACTCTACTTAAACATCATTCCATCATTTCACTCTTTTACTTGATTTGCAACAGCATCACACGCAATAATACCCTTCATCTTTTAAATTCTTGAGAATGTGGGAAAGCCATCCTTCATGTTATAATATTATTAAAAATGCTTGACATATTTCTCTTGTTGGTTGTTCTATGCAAGTTTTATCGGTTAACATAAAGCATCTTAAAGCTGAGCTTCGAGTTTGGAACAAGAAGGTTTTTGGAGATGTTAATTTTAATGTGCAAAAACCCTTGCAAGAACTTTAATCACTCCTCATAGAATTGATAGATTAGTAAATTTATCAATTACTATATCTTACTACCTCCTTTGTCCATTTTTTAAACATATTTTTTGTTTTTTTTCTTCACATATATTAAAAAAAGTAGTGTATTTAATATGTCTATTTTATTTGTAGAAGTTCATAAAATAATTTTTCGTGTATGAACATGTGTAACTTTAATAATTCATCTTTAAAGATTTTTTTTGACTAATTCATCTTTTAAAATTGGACAAAGCAGTGGTGCGATGATGCCTATATTAATTTTTAGTCTAGTATTTCTTGTAGTACTCTACTTAAACATCATTCCATCATTTCACTCTTTTACTTGATTTGCAACAACATCACACACAATAACCTTCATCTTTTAAATTCTTGAGAATTTGGAAAAGTCATGCTTCATGTTATAATTTGAAAATGATTTGATAACAACAATATAAGACAAAATAGGTTAGACATCTTGTCCCTAGTCCTAGCTCAACTGACAAATATCGATATCTGCCAATATTACTAAGTCTTTAAGTCATAGCTCAACTGACAAATGCCGATATTGCTAGGTTGAATGTCTTGTGCCGGGTTCGAACTCGGACCTCACAATTGTGTAAGTTTATTATGATGAAATTTATCATTTCTTCTAAAAAAAAAACCGAATAAGCCTCAAAGCATTAAAACTAACTAATAACAACTTAATTAACTTCTAAAAATGAAACGGTTAAGATGGTAAATAAAGTGTTTATAATTAGAGATATATACTAGAGGACATAAATTCATCGATTTTTTGTTGGTTTTTACGAAGATTTTATAATTAGAGACATATAATATAATGTAGTACTATCTATTCAGTATTTTGGATATAGAAAAATGTTATATTTTCTTATGGTGGTCATGATGTTGATGTTAGTTTGAATTCTTTCCATTCAAATCTCCTTCAATTTTTGTTAATCTTTTTAATTTCTTTTAATTTTATTTTTTTCTTTCAATTTTTTATCGTTAAAATGAAAGTTTATATCATATTATAAAAGTACATAAAAGTTTTTCAATTTTTTTCAATAAAAGTACATAAATCATTAATTTTTTTATTTCAATAACATATTAAATAATTATAGATTTGTGTAAAACTTTATATGATAATCTATATGATATAAACTTTTAAAATAAAAATAAAAAATAAAAAATAAATAAAATTAAAAAAAATAGAAAGAATTAAAGTATTGGGAGAAATTCATATTAGAATTATCGAAGTCCCTTAATATTATGTCGGATTTGGATCATCTCCACCAAACTCTTCAATTGCTCTCTATTATTTATCTTTCTCACCGATTCTTCTTCTCTCCCTTATTTTTTTCTCTCTCATCGATATGATTATAGGATGTATTTGGTGTTATGTCTTAGAAATGTTTCTTGCGAGGTTTTTGTGTATATTTTTCTAATGAAGGTTCTTGCATATGTTATCTCTATATTGTTTTTCTAGGTCAAATTTATGTCCTCATATTATTTTTGTTTTCTTTTTAATAAATTTGTTAGACATTCAAACGAGGCAGCCTCTACTTGTGCGATAAGGTTGGATGATTTCTCATGCTCGGTCTTTGTTGTCTTCTTTGGGTATTTTTTAGTATCTTGTTCTCTTAGTTCCGTATATGTTTTTTATATGCTTAAAAGAAAATTTTAATTTCTTCGTGCCTATTAAACGAAGCGTAGCTATTAAATACTTATATTAATTTGATTATTTACATTTGGCCCAAAACTATAATACATTTATCAATAGCTAGAAAATAGAATAATTCAACTTCAAAATTCAAACCCCACCTTGTTTGAAACGGTATTTTACATATGGCCGTGAATCACTCTAATTGAAAGAATTTATTCATCAACATCAATCAAAGACAATAAAATATTAGTTAATTAATAATATCTTTGCTCTCTGTTAAACATTGATTTAAGTTTTTTACATAAATTATGTTTTTTTTTTACTATTTATAAATAATTTTTTTAGGAACTATTTATATATTTTTAATTAAATTATTTTCCTTCTTTTACTGATACATTTAAGTTATTTCATTATACAAATAGTTAAGATTATTATCTACAAAAGAATAGATAATATAAATATGAATTTCAAAATAATAGATAAATAGTAAAAAAAATCTTCTTTTAAAAATAGTAAAATACATTTTTAAAAGACTAACAGATCAACAACAGCAGAGATGGGGTAATTAATAAGAAAAGGTAATAAAAAAACAAAAGTAAGATTAAGGTTGAGGTTGCAACGGTTCGAGCACAATAAATCAAATCAGATCGTGTTCTTTATTTGAACAGGGACAGTTTATGTATGTAATGAATATTTAATATTATATATGCGTGTCTCTGTATCTGAATTGATTATCTTCTTATTAAATATTTTTATATAAAATACAACAGTGACTAGTATAATGCGTAAGTTTTCTCTATATAATCTTTTAAATTTTTAAACAAATACAGTAATTAGTATATATATAGTTAGAAATTAGAATAATAAAAATCACATTTTCTTTTCAATTCTCATTGCTCCAGATTTTAAAATTTTAATATAATATTTTAGACATAATTATTATTTGTTGTAATCCGATCAATCTAATCCAAACCAATCCGCTATATATTAATTTGGTTATGTTTGAATTTTATCTAAAAAATTTATAACTTTGAATCAAATCAAACTTTTTATTTTAATTAATTTAAACATCAAATTTAATCAAAATCAAACCAAATTGATCCGCAAACACTCTTGAACAAGACACTTTCATTTTGTTTTTCCATTTTCTAAGTTTCACTGTTGTTAAAAAAGTCTTTTTAGAAAAATGATAGGACATTCATTTAAACAAGACTGCAATTGAGTCAACAAAATTGATCTCATTATTTACATCACGAGACTAGGCAATTTTCCAGTCATATTGAGTGCACGGAGGGTAAGATAATGGTCAAAATTAAACAAATTTAATAAAAGCCAAATTAACATGATGAATAAGTTTTGTCAAAAGAAAAAAACATGATGAATAAGAGCCATATATATGCAGATAAACATACGCCCACATTTTCATGCTGAATGGCTGCACGTATATGCACATCAATATTATCAACTAGGCTATGGACAATGTAAATCAACTAAAAAAACTTTATTCGTTTCCTTAATTAAGAATTTTTTATTGAATTTTAATATTAAAAAGTAGACAAATTCTAAGGGAATTATTACCACAAGTGGTTCATGGGAAACATTACTTAAAGACTGTTCAAAATTTCAATGATAATAGATATTATCTTATGGATGTAGAAATTCAAAGGTTTATTTTTTTTATTTTCAGGATTGAAAACGTGATTTAGTTTTTGTTTGTTTGATAAAATCAAAGAAAAACGAATATTTGTCTCTCAAAATTGATGTCGTCGAGCTGACATCAATTAAGTCACCATTTTAACCGCAAGAGTGACGATCGAGATCATAAATATTTCTATTATGGAGGAGTGTTGTTGATCATCTTTTGGAGTTTTAAGTGATTTTTATGCACCGATTTGATGGATAAACAACACATAGAGAATTTCTACTTGAAGTTAAACCACTTCAAAAAAAAAAAATTGCATGTTGAAAACAAAGTTGAAATTCTTTATTATGCAACTTCTACGTTTAGCAATCAACATCACAACACACTTTATATCAATGTCAACGAAGGTCCATGTGCTGATGTGCTATTCAACACTTTCTATATTTTTGATTGTATCAACACATTTTTAATTTAAATTTTATATAAGACATAACTTAACATGTTGTAATTGTGCATTATGTAAGTTCTTTGGTAATTTATCTATATAATTGTTTTAAATTGGAGAAGAAATAATTATTATTAAACTCTCATACATAATTTGAATCTTATATAAAAGAAGAGCAATTCACTTTTACTATATTGAGAAAAACTCAAATTCCATATTGAAAATAGGTAGAACTTTAAAAGATAATTAATATCAAAGCCTAAATACATTAAATGGTATAAGAGTTTATTGGTCAAGTCAATCACTATTTATATACCCTCACCATATCTAATAGTGTTGGAAATGTGAAGGGTGTGTTCGAAAAAACTTAAGTCTATATTAAACATGTATAGAGTTCTAATAGAACTTATAAAAAGAGTAACACATTTTTTTTAAGGTAGAATTTGACACCCTACATCTTTTAAATTGATTTTATAAAGTGATTTTAAAGTATCTTTTAAGATACTTTACTCGTGAGTTGGAACCATATGCATGTTATAGACCTTTTTGTGCATAGACTTTTTTGTGCTTCAAAATTAATATAGATGATAATTTTGGTTGATAGTGTAACTTTGTAGTAGCAACTGGGAGCTGCTCTGAAAAGAGCGAATTAAAAATGTTGAGTTTGGCTGCTTGGTTGAAGAAGCCAATTTGGACTCACCCACCATTTTCAAACACACTATAAACACTAATAACAAGGTAATATACGAGTTTTAGGATTATATAAGAGTACTTTCACATTTTTTTATCTAAAATTTTAAGAAAATAAGTATATGGATTCATCACACTTTTTAATTTATTTATTTATCGAGACTTATCATTCACACTTCGGTCAAATAATGTGACATAATTAAATTAATTATAATAATATTTTATCGCGCAAAAAAAAATATATATATATATATAGGGGTCCAGCCTTAACAAGTAATAACACGAACGAAATGTTAGAATTAAAATGTTGTATTTAATTTGAGGATTGTTATTAATTATGTGTTTTGTTGTGTTTATGGATACATTTTAAAAAATCATATTTAATTCTCTCCATGTTAAAAATTCTAAATTTTTGTTGGAGAAATTTTTTTATAATGTTCCAAATATGCTTGTAAAAAACATTCAAAATTTAGATAATATATTTAATTGAATTAAAAATAGATACCAAAATTATTGATAAAAAAATATTTGAGAGACCTTTGTTTGAAATTTTTTTTTAAAGAGATTAAAAACAAAATCTCTTATATTTATACCTATCAAAAAGTTATTTAACCCTAAAAGTGAACCCAACCCAATCTATTCATGACTAGATTGGTTTGGTTTGAGTTTCGTGTAAAAACTACATGTTAAAAACTTAATTTGACCTAAATAAAAACCAATTTGAATATCGAATATTGGCACCTTTGTACATGAGCTGGTTGTTAAGTGGGAAAATTGTTATAATATAGTTTTTAAATGTACTTCCTCCATCTTATAATTAGTATTATTTTAATAAGATAATTTTCTGGTTGTTAAGTGGGAAAATTGTTATAATATAGTTTATAAATGTACTTCCTCCATCTTATAATTATTATATTTTAATAAGAAAGTTATCTTACAATAAAAATCATTTTCAATATAACTTGAATTATTATTTTTTAATTGTACCTTTCATTTATTACTATATACATTACTTTCTAACATATTATTTCTACGTTGTAATTATGATGATGGAAAAGAAAATACAATAGTTAAAGAAATATAATTTGATAAAACAACTACTATTTCTATTTATTCACAGTCATTTTTAAAATACTATACATGTGAAAACAATTGAAAAAGATATATAATATCATCATTGTATAAAATTTCTGTGTTCGTTCTTGCTCAGTTGTAAGAGCTTATTGTTTTGTAATTTCAAAGATGGAATTCAATTTCTATACTGATGAATGTAAAAGGAGCATATTATTATTATTACTATTTCACACATAGAGACAAGAGAGTGCATAGACTTTTTTGTGCTTCAAAATTAATATAGATGACTACATGAATGAGAAAACGAATAAAATATAAGAATATATGTATAAAGTTTATTTATCTATTCAGTATGTTTCGATAGAATATATAAAATAATCTTAAGAAACATGTCAATGAGAAGTAAGAACAGAGAGATATGAGTAATCGGAGTTATGATTCTCTCTTTGACTCGGTAATGAAAAAAAAACTCAATTGATTCGTTATAATAGTAAAAAAATATATATATTAAATTTATAAATTTAAGGTTCATTTCCACTAAATTAATAAAAGAAATACAATTTTTTTTTATAAATATTAAATGAATTTTAAAAAATTTCTATTTTAAATTATAACATCATGCTCTCCCTTTTCAATTTCTTTTATAAATAAAACAAATGATAATGATAAGGAAAAGTGGTTTTTGGGTGAGCTAAATGAAGATAGATGTGAGTAGGCATAGCACATGCATGCACGTGACGAAACAGCATCTTCACTCAAAGATCCCTTTCGCTAATTTGTGTTCACACGAATCTACTTTTTATGTCATCAGATTCTTATTTATACCCTTTTCACACCAATACCCTTTGACTCTCTTCCACTACTACAATGGTTGCTGCCTTAATAAATTATGGCCACAAATTTATGAAAAATATGTTTACCGACAACAAAAATGTTCATAGGAACTTAGTATGACTTCAAAATAAAATTCATCCAACTTACTATAACTGTTTTTTGTTTTTTCATTTGGTCACATGTTAAATTCTAAACGTAGAACTATTTTTTTAAGAGTTAAATGCATGATTTATAAATAAAATTTTTATTTTTAATTATTTAACATGTGTTTTAAAGTAGGTATTATTATTTGCCTTTGTTTCTTGTAGAGTGTTGTTACAATTATTAAAGAATAAAAAACTAAAATTATGTATGGACAACAAAAAAACTAACGTATACAAAAATTTATATTAAAAATTAAGAAAATTCGAATTTTTAAGAAATTGATATACAACTTATGCAAAAAATTTGTTGTAAATCTTTTATGAAGTTGGTTTCTTTGACCTTACATGACTGTTTTTTGAGATATTACACACTTTTAAGAAAATTC
>JBBPBP010009777.1:38902741-38930268 GCA_037974735.1 Cicer chorassanicum
CAAAAAAATTGTTTAATGAATTGAGAATATCATTGAGAAATAATATATTGAAAGGTTGTTTAGAAGTATTTCAATTATGTGAAAGGTTGTTTAGAAGTATTTCAATTATGTGACCTTAATTAATATGTGATTTAATCTAAAGGCTATTAATCTTAACAATTTGTTAATCAAGACATATATGATTTATATCACATACAAATTATAATATCAAACACATAAAAAATATTTAGATTAGATGATTTAAGTATTTTTCAACTTAATTAGAAATTTAAATTTAAATCTAATCATAAAAATGCAATAACGTTAAAAAAAATTGTGTATCAACAATTTCATTGTTCATTGTAACTTTACCTAATTAATTTAATAAATTAATACATAGTTGCGCGTACAAAATATTCGATTTATCAATGTAGAATTCATTTTACGCAAACTATAGTACTTACTAAAAGATGAATTTGTGCTTATATTACACTACAACTAGTAATCCGTGGTGACTTTATTAGTAGGATTTATCTAAATGTTTTGGACTAAAATGATTTGTCTATCATTATCATGAGACAAACAAGAAAAGCCACCACTTCTAGCATGGGCTCCACTTTCCCACTACTTTCCACCTAAGAAATTAAAATAAGGAAACAACCACCTTCCTACATTAAATAAATTATGTCTGACTCATTCTGTTCTCATCTTCAATTCCATGCTTTCTCATTTTTTCTCTCCTATATATCACCCAACTCTCTCCCATTTTAAAAGAAAGTCTCTCTCTTCCTATATGCAAAAAAAACACACTCAACAACAAAAATTTGTACAACAAAAAATGGGAAATTGTTTGAAGCACCAATCATCAACTAAATACGCCACGGACGACGAAGATGACTTCGATTTTCCGACATCCAAAGGCGAGTTTTCGGACGAAAGAAATTGTCCTAATACAAAAACAACAACGGAGGTGAAGATCAAGATTACCAAGAAGCAACTACAAGAGTTGTTAAGCAAAGTTGACATAAGGGAATTAAGGGTGGATCAAGTTTTGGCCCATTTGATGAACAATAGTGATGGCTATGAATCACTTCAGAGATCTTGGAGACCCGCACTTCAGAGCATCCCTGAAGTAAATTGAAAGTGTATTAAAAAATGTGTATTCGATTTTTCTTTTTTTTAGATTAGTTTAGCGATATGAATTTGATGAAGGAGTTAGGAGAGTATTGACCTATTTGGTTGATGCTTCGTGATGGGGAATTTGAGGATTTGTATTAAACTTTCGATTTTTCTTTGTACATACACAAACAAATGGATTCCATGTAGTCACACATTTATACATTTATAGATCTCATTTGTTCCATCTAATCAACCCGTTAATATTTTGAGAAATATATTGGTATTATAAAATATGAATTGTCCATTCTCTTTTTAAAGGCCAAGATTGCTTCAATGCATATAATTGTATGTTTATAATTATTGAGAGTATTAAAGAGAAAAAAAAAACGTTTAGTATGTATTTTTTTTATATGTCACTTGTTTAAGTGCTCAATTTTTTGTCCTTTTTTAAAATGTGATTTTATTGTTTCATTGATGTTTTGAGATGGAAGGACATGAAACTTGAGAAGTAATTAATTAGTGAGATTTCGTTTTCCTTGTAGTGCTCTGTTTCATCACCATGTGGTGGACAGGGTGGCTACCAATATCATCCATAAATTTGAATGGCATGGATGCTTTTCTAGATTTCATTTGACAATTTCGAATTTCAATTCTAAATTAAAAGTAAAGTAGAACTTCTTATGTTCTTAATTATAAAATTGTATTTTACATTTTTTTTTATTCTTTAATATAAGATATTTTTCAAAATTTCACATGCATTAATAATTTTTTATAAATATATTTCCATTTAATTTACAATTGAAAAATATAATTTTTTGTTTAATTTTTTAATATATTAATACTATAAAATAAATATGTAAAAGTAACATATTTTTAAATAAATTTATTATTGTAACAAATTTTCTTAATATTTATAAATTTATTTTAAGAGTCTTATGGTAAAGCCCGGAAGGAGTGCATGTATTTTGCTTTGTCAAGAATTTGGAATCATTTATTTTTGGTCTTGTTAATGGGGGCATTCCATTCCAAGTTGGACCATATAAAAAATTGGTCCAGTCACCGATACAAAATCAATTAATATTCATAGTTTTATTAAAAAATAAATAAATTGTAATTTTAGTCATTTATTCTTATCAATTTATAAAAGTGATTTATTATTTTAAAAATCGACAATTTTGATTTCTTTATTATATTTTTAAACTAACAAATAACGATTTGATATATTTTAAATATGTAACAGAAGAATTAAAACTGTATTTAAACAATAAAAAAATAATATAAAAAGGCTGAGATCAAGTACGTACAAGTTACTCCCTCTTTTACTAAAAAAAAATTATTCTCTCTATCTCATTTTAAATATTTTATTTTATATTTTTCTATGTCTCAAATTATTTGTCGTTTTATTATACCAATACAATATTAATTACTTTTATCTACTAATATATCATTATTTATTATATCTCAACTTATCAAATTTATCCACTAACTGCAATTAATACAAGTATTTGAGTAAATAAAACTTATTTTTATAATTGAAATCACCAAAACTAATCGTTTTCTTAAAAATTATGTATAACACAAATGAGACATTTAAATTTAAATTGAGACGGAAAAATTACACTATAGCTCAACACAAAAAATAAAAATAAACAAACTCATCATAAGTAAAAAATGAATTTTTTTGATAATAAAAAAAGATAAAATTACATTGATATCTCTCAAAATCCAGTTAAATAACATTCACACTCCATCTTATTTTTTAAATCTGAGACTTATCTAACTTTTTTAATACTATCTTCGTCCTTATATAAAATTTTATTGACTAAATTATGAAAATTAATAAAGTTAATATTAATATTAAATATGTTGGAAGTTTAAATTATTTTACTAGTTTATTTTTAAAGTGAAAGAATTAATTTATATTTGTATTGTAGTGTAGTACCTCAATTTTGTTCGACCAATTAAAAATAACTCTAAAAAAATACATAAAATAATATATTTAATAAATATTTTACAATTATTATAAAATCTGAAAAAATCATTTTACAAATTTGACTCCATTTTGAGTACATAATTTACATAGATGTTCCCAATTAATGTCAAAAATAAAATAATATAAAACAAAAAAGGAAAAGTTGTGAACACCCTTTCTTTCTTCCTGCAGCTGCTGATGTTTCCATTGTCACTACAAGAAAAAAATGATTTTGCGGCAGTTAAAAAGGGGGTCTGCGGCGGTTACTAACCGTCGCAATTTGCTGTTTGTGACAGTTTTTCAACCATCGGAGATTCGTGCGTTGCGAGAGTATTTTGTGACGGTTACAAAAACTGTCGTTCTAACTGCTGCAAATGTTTGCGACAGTTCTAACCGCCTCCTACAGGGCCTTTAATTGCACATATATTTTGGTCTAGGAATGTATTGCGACGGTTACAAACCGCCACTATGTACTTTTTGCGACGGTTACGCAAACTTAATTTTTTTTTTGCTTTTTTTCATTTTGCATTAATTTAATTAAAATAAAAAATATTCATAAATCTCATTCACATAACTAAAATAGACAGATATAAAATTATAAATAAACCTCATTGATATAATATATTCATAAGTAACAATCATACATTAAATTTAATTAAAACAATAAATACATTAGTTTAAACATTCAAAAACCAAAATATTAATAAAGTGACTTAATTCATAAATCATCTAGATAGTCCCTAATGATGTTGTTCTATTATTAGACCGACAACTCGAATAAGAAGAACGTCTTCTATCTCTTGGTAATTCAGAGTATATGTTGCCTGAAAAAACATATAAGTATATATATTAACTTCAACCTCACTTTTTCATACATAATCAAGACTTTAATATTAACATCAAACTAATTATACTCAAACAAGATCAAAGCCTCAAAATCAAAACATGCAAACATCAAACTAATTCCCCGATTTGATAGTGGTAATAAACAACTCAAATAGAAGATTAAAACATGATCTATGATTTAATTACAACAATATAAATAAATAAAATATTTCAAACTAATGAACATTATTATGATTAATTAATGTCAAAGAGTACTCAAATTCAATAAAGGCATTGACATTTCCATGGGAAATGTCATAATAGAAAAAATTTAAAAGATCAAATACACGCTCTCATCCAACTTACAAATACTAAACAACAACAACAAACTAAAACATCATAAGTCACAGTATAACTTCATATGATTACAAGAGAATAAGTGATTACTCATGTGATTACAAGAGAATAAGTGATATATAGTTACAGCTTAAAGCATATATAGTTATATAGAAACACGCCTCAGTATATAATGAATGTAGCAAGTTTTTCAAAATTCAAAGCAAGGAACTCTGCATTTATTTCTTAATCCTTAAGACACTAAACAATAAATCTTACTATGTAACACTTCCCACAACAAGCAAACACCTTGAAAAGACTAACCTTGAGATCTACATTTGAACGCATGCGCAAAATGGTGCTGAACTCTGGATCCGTAAGTATAGTGTGCCATTTTCCAGTCCCGTATTTGACTACTCCAGCTTTCAAAGCCAATGGTTGTAAACTGTTAAAGCAAAGTACATAGCAAATTTGGTATGTTAGGAAACTAAAATTTTAAAATAATGATAAACACCCCGTGGATACAACTAGAAGTCAATGCTTAAGATACAAACATATATCACAACAAATAAACTTTTATGAAATGAAATTCAAGCTCATGAAAATGACACATTCAAAATATGTAAGTACCTTTTAATAAATTATATTCTAAAATGAATTACCAACATGACACAAACATGGTTTCAGAAAGATGTTTAATAGTTTTGTACACAATGTTAAGTACCTATAACAACTATTTTAATAAAAGGTCATTTTAAAGTGTCATACCCATACCCTTAAAATCATGTATGAATAAAACATGTACTTATAATTTATTTCTCTAAGTCCAAATTGAACAAAAAATGAAAACAGAGCCACTAATCTCATTGTAAACATTGTCAAATTAGTCAAAGCATGCGAAGTAAACTTACTCAAATCAAGTGTTCAAAATAGAATCCAACTAAGTCTCAAAGCCCTGATAAAAAGAGCATATAAAAAAAAAGTTAACTGTAACAAAAAAGAATGACAAATTAATGATGTAAATTTGATTTGACAAAGGGAAATGAATTAATAATAAACAATGCTAATGATGTTAGAATCATTGAGACAAATTGATTAAGAGCGATGTTTACACAAGGTAGCAAGTTAGTGTCCAAGTAATGATAAAAAGCATATCATTCCATTCTGTAAAACCAACTTTCAAATCAAAATCTTGAGTCTTGACCTCTTATTTGAATACTTTCTACTATCAATGATTTCCAACATATTACAAAGATTGAATCTACAATTTTGTCATTAAGCCATTATATCTCATAAACAAACATGTTAAGTTTACATGCTAACAAAATTACTCTACAATCAAGAATACACCAACACAATAGAAAATATAGAAAAACCAAATAACATCAAGTATTACATATATAAAAGTATAATTACAAATATAAACGAAAGTTACCACAAAGTAAATCAAACAAGCATTGCGCTAAACATAAATTAATAGAAGGGAAACATTAGCATTTAGCAAAAGTGAGTGTAAATGGCAAACTCGACCTTATTAAGACAAATACAACATCTAAGACTTAACTCAATACACAACCAATATCAATTGATATGTAGGAATCTCAATACAACATATTTAAAGAAAGCAACACCCAATAAAGTATAGAGAGGTAGAGAACCTGCCAAACAAAAGTTGTTTGAAAATAAATCTAAAAGTATAAACTGAGCTTCAGGTATACCAAGCTTCGCAGAACCTACCAACCAAAAATACACAAAATCATCTATGAAGGACCTAAGTTGCAAGCGTGAAATTATAATACATGGTATATGAAATAATTAACACCAATATGCTCACCCTAAAAGAGTGTATATGCATTCCAAACAGCATATTTATCCTGAAAAGCCAATGTTAAACTGCAACGCATTTTCAAATTGGCCAAAGTTAATCAATATTTGAGGTAGAGTGAACAAAAACTACTACACTTACGGATATTAAAACACCTTTTGTCGGCCATGTATCTAGCAGAGATAGATGCAACTAGTGAAGAATCTAAAAATCCAGATAATAAAACACTAAAAGCCATATCGCCATCAAATTTCTTATAACAGTCTGTAATCAAAATATCAATTGTTTAAGTTAAACATTGGCAATAATGAAAATGGAAATCAGAATGTCTTAAACAACAATGAAAATACGAATGACAATGGAAATGGAAATGTTGCTCAAATGAGAGTGAGAATCAAAATGAGAACACTGTTCAAAGCAATACTAGTGAAAATGAAGGTGATGCTCAAAATGAATCAGGGGACTCAAAAAAGGAGAATGAGGAATCAGCTAACAAGCACACCCAAATTCATAGAACCCTCAGGATGCATTTCATCATCACCTGAAAAGTTCACCCATAACATCTAAATCAGTAACAAGCACACACATGATTATTACAATCCAAATTATTATTATAAATAAGATAAAATCCTCCTAGTTAACAGAAATAGCATTCCATGTTAAAAATTAGTACCGATTTGACCAATGTAATTGAAACCCTAACAACGGAAAGGAAATCATACCTTAGATTCCAACAAATGAAGGTAAAATTGAAAGCAAGTGGCGGTGCAAAGCAAATACGAGGGTGAACTCGAGAGATTCATACCTATGAAGCTTAGAACAAAATGCAGTGGCGCTGTAAAGCAATATGCAAGGATTTGAGTTGAAGTTCAAGTTTTTTGATCACGTAAGGGTTCAAGTAATTTTAGGGATTTCGGGTTTTTGCAAGATAACTAATCTTGGAGTGTTTCGCATCAAGATGAATGAAGGTGCGATTTTAAGGAACCTGAGATGGAGGGTGATCGCGAATGGAGAGGAAACTGAGATGGAGAGTAAAGGTTGGTTGAGATTTTGGAGAAAATGAAAATTAAACGTTCTGCTGATTTGGGGCTAAAACATGTTTGGGAATTGTGGGGTGGGGGGGGTTGGAGCGGGATTGCAAAAATAAGAAGCACTGTGACAGTTGATAAAAAAATGTCGCAGAAACCGTCGCAATTCAACATTAAGGGTGGTTTTGCTACAACTGTCGCAATCTTTGAAATTTCTTGTAGTGTGTATATGCTACTGTTTCCATTGTATATGTTGTTGTTTCCATTGTGTATGTTGTTGTTTCCATTGTTTACATCCATTTGTCTTGCTTGCCTTGTTAGCATCCTATTACAAACCTTACTTTATCTTGCTTGCCTTGTTAGCATCCTACTACAAACATTCCTTTATTTTTTATCTCTTGTTAGCATCCTACTACAAACCTGTAACAAAAGAATGACTTGTTTCATTTTATTTTATTTCAGACTAATAACGTTTTACTTGTACCAATTGTGCACTCAAAATCTGATGTTGTATAAAATTTGCAACAAAACCATAAAAAATCCGGAACTTAATTTTATCTAATAAATAGAAAGATTTACCACTTTAGCTTACTTTAGCCTATAAATTGAGTTCGGAAATAAATAAAAAAAATGATTTTTTGGGTGAGGGATATGTTACAAAAATAAAAACACTATAACAAGAGAAGAAAAAAATAAGCAACTTAGTAGCAAACAAACAGAACAAGGATTTTATTTTTACTTTATAATCATTATCCAAACAAACAGAGGAAGTAATAAGGTATTTCTTTAATCTTTACTTTGTAATCATTATCCAAATGTAATATAAAATGAGTTATGAATAAAAATGAAATTTTGTTGTTGTTATACTTCTCATCACTAATTGTATATAAAAAAGGGTTAGAAATGATAAGATTAAAAACTCCAACCTTCAGGTCGCCAGAACGCCAACCATACCCTTTATCCTCTCCTCTTTCCTTTTTTTTTCCTCTTTTGGCCCTCTGCGTTTTGTTCCTTGTTTTTCCTCTCAGGCGCCGCTCCTCTTTGATTTTCTGGGGGGTTGGAGCGAGATTGCAAAAATGAAAAGCACTGCAACAGTTGATAAAAAAATGTCGCAGAAACCGTCGCAATTCAACATTAAGGGCGGTTTTGCTACAACAACCGCAACCCAAGTGTCGCAATCTTTGAAATTTCTTGTAGTGTGTATATGGTGTTGTTTCCATTGTATATGTTGTTAATTCCATTGTGTACATCCATTTGTCTTGCTTGCCTTGTTAGCATTCTACTACAAACCTTACTTTATCTTGCTTGCCTTGTTAGCATCTTACTAAAAAACATTCATTTATTTTGTTTGTCTTGTTAGCATCCTACTACAAATATGTTACAAAAGAATGAGTTGCTTTATTTTTTTATTTCAAGCTAATAAGGTTATTACATGTACCAGTTGTGCACTCAAAATTTGATGTTGTATAAAATTTGCAACAAAACCATAAAATTTGCTTTATTTATTTTATTTTAGACTAATAAAGTTATTACTTGTACCAGTTGTGCACTCAAAATTTGATGTTGTATAAAATTTGCAACAAAACCATAAAAAGTCCAGAACTTTATTTTATATAATGAACAGAAAGATTTACCACTTTAGCTTACTTTAGCCTATAAATTGAGTTCGAAAATAAGAATAAAGAGATGATTTTTTTGTGTGGGATATGTTACAAAAATAAAAACACTATAACAAGAGAAGAAAAAAATAAACAACTTAGTAGAAAACAAACAGAACAAGGATTTTATCTTTACTTTATAATCATTATCGAAACAAACAGAGGAAGTAATAAAGTATTTCTTAAATCTTTACTTTGTAATCATTATCCAAATGTAATATAAAATGAGTTGCGAATAAAAATGAATTTTTTTGTTGTTATACGTCTCATCGCTAAGGGTATATAAAAAAGGGTTAGAAAGGATAAAATTAAAAGCTCCAACCTTCAAGTCGCCAGAACGCCGACCATACCATTTATCTTCTTCTCTGTCCTTGTTTTTCCTCTCATGCGCCGCTCCTCTTTGATTTTCTGGGGGTTGGAGCCGGATTGCAAATATGAGAAGCACAACGGCAGTAGATAAAAAAAATATCGCAGAAACCGTCGCAATTCGACATTAAGGGCGGTTTTGTTACAACTGTCGCATCCCAAGTGTCACAATCTTTGAAATTTCTTGTAGTGTGTTATCCATATTTCTTGTTTGCTTTGTTAGCATCCTATTACAAACATTGCTTTATCTTGCTTGCCTTGTTAGCATCCTACTACAAACCTTACTTTATCTAGATTGCCTTGTTAACATCCTACTACAAACGTTCATGTATTTTGTTTGTCTTGTCAGCATCCTACTACAAACCTGTTACAAAAGAATCAGTTGTTTCATTTTATTTTATTTCAGACTAATAAGGTTATTACTTGTACCAGTTGTGCACTCAAAATTTGATGTTGTATAAAATTTGCCACAAAACCATAAAAAATCTGGAACTTAATTTTATCTAATAAACAAAAAGATTTAGCACTTTAGTTTACTTTAGCATATAATTTGAGTTCGAAAATTAGAAAAAGGAGATGATTTTTTGGGTGAAGGATATTTTACAAAAATAAAAGCACTATAACAAGAGAAGAAAAAGATAAGCAACTTAGTAACAAAAAACAGAACAAGGATTTTATCTTTACTTTATATTCATTATCCAAACAAACAGAGGAAGTAATAAGGTATTTCTTTAATCTTTACTTTGTAATCATTATCCAAATGTAATATAAAATGAGTTATGAATAAAAAAGAAATTTTTTGTTGTTATACGTATCATCCCAAAGGGTATATAAAAAAAGGGTTAGAAATGATAAGATTAAAAGCTCCAACCTTCAAGTTGCCAGAACACCGACCATACCCTTTATCCTCTTCTCTGTAATTGTTGCAACCCAAGTGTCGCAATCTTTGAAATTTCTTGTAGTATGTATATGCTGCTGTTTCCATTGTATTCGTTGATGTTTCCATTGTGTACATCCATTTGTGTTGCTTGCCTTGTTAGCATCCTATTACAAACATTCATTGCCTTGTTAGCATCCTACTACAGACATTCCTATATTTTGTTCTTCTTGTGAACATCCTACTACAACCCTGTTACAAAAGAATCGGTTGCTTCATTTTATTTTATTTCACACTAATAAGGTTATTACTTGTACCAGTTGTGCACTCAAAATCTGATGTTGTATAAAATTTGCAACAAAACCATAAAAAGTCCGGAACTTTATTTTATCTAATGAACTGACAGATTTACATCTTTAGCTTACTTTAGCCTATAAATTGAGTTCGAAAATAAGAATAAAGAGATGATTTTTGGGGTGAGGGATATGTTACAAAAATAAAAACACTATAATAGGAGAAGAAAAAAATAAGCAACTTAGTAGCAAACTAACAAAAAAAAAACAATGATTTTATCTTTACTTTATAATCATTATCCAAACAAGCAAAGGAAGTAACAAGGTATTTCTTTAATCTTTACTTTGTAATCATTATCCAAATGTAATATAAAATAAGTTATGAATAAAAATGAATTTTTTTGTTGTTATACGTCTCATCTTAAGGGTATATAAAAAAGGGTTAGAAAAGATAAGATTAAAAGCTCTATTGAACGCCGACCATACCTTTATCCTCTTCTCGTTCCTTTTTTTTCCTCTTTTGGTCATTTTCTGGGGGGTTTGGAGCGAGATTGCAAAAATGAGAAGCACTGCAACAGTTGATAAAAAAAATGTCGCAGAAACTGTCACAATTTAACATTTAGGGCGGTTTTGCTACAACTGCCGCAACCGTGTCACAATCTTTGAAATTTCTTGTAGTGTGTATAAGTTGTTGTTTCCATTGTATATGTTGCTATTTCCATTGTGTATGTTGGTGTTACCATTGTGTATGCTGCTATTTCCATTGTGTACATCCGTTTGTCTTGCTTGCCTTGTTAGCATCCTATTACAAACCTTACTTTATCTTGCTTGTCTCGTTAGCATCCTACTACAAACCTTACTTTATCTTGCTTGCCTTGTTAGCATCCTACTTCAAACATTCATTGCCTTGTTAGCATTCTACTACAAACATTACTTTATTTTGTTTGTCTTGTTAGCATCCTACTACAAACCTGTTACAAAATAATGAGTTGCTTCATTTTATCTTATTTCAGACTAATAAGGTTTTTACTTATACCAGTTGTGCACTCAAAATCTGATGTTGTATAAAATTTGCAACAAAACCATAAAAAGTCCGGAACCTAATTTTATCTAATAAACAAAAAGATTTACCACTTTAGTTTACTTTAGCATATAATTTGAGTTCGAAAATCGGAAAAAGGAGATGATTTTTTGGTGAGGGATATGTTACAAAAATAAAAACACTATAACAAGAAAAGAAAAAAATAAGCAACTTAGTAACAAACAAACACAACAAGGATTTTATCTTTACTTTATAATCATTATCCAAACAAACAAAGGAAGTAATAAGGTAATTCTTTAATCTTTAATTTGTAATCATTATCCAAATGTATTATAAAATGAGTTATGAATAAAAATGAATTTTTTTTGTTGTTATACGTATCATCCCTAAGGGTATATAAAATAGGGTTAGGAATGATAAGATTAAAAGCTCCAACCTTCAAGTTGCCAGAACGCCTCCAATACCCTTTATCCTGTTCTCCGTCATTTTCTTTCAAAATGAGGTAGAAACTGTCATAATTCAACATTAAGGGCCGCAACCCAAGTGTCGCAATCTTTGAAATTTCTTGTAGTGTGTATATGATGTTGTTTCCATTGTATATGCTGCTGTTTCCATTGTATATGTTGTTGTTTCCATTGTGTACATCCATTTGTCTTGCTTGTCTTATTAGCATCCTATTACAAACTTGCTTTATCTTGCTTGCCTTGGTAGCATCCTACTAAAAACCTTCCTTTATTTTGTTTGTCTTGTTAGCATCCTACTACGATAAGATTAAAAGGGTTAGAAAGGATAAGATTAAATGCTCCAACCTGCAAGTCGCCAGAACGCCGACCATACCTTTTATCCTCTTCTATTTCCTTTTTTCCTTTTTGGATCATTTTCTGGGGGGGTTTGGAGCGGGATTGCAAAAATGAGAAGCACTGCAACAGTTGATAAGAAAATGTCGCAGAAACCGTCGCAATTCAACATTAAGGGCGATTTTGCTACAACTGCTGCAACCCAAATGTCGCAATCTTTGAAATTTCTTGTAGTGTGTATTGTTGAGACAAAATCTCAATTTAATGTTTTGATGAAAACATACAAAAAGTTAATTAAGAATGTTAATTATGATTCTAAAGGTTATGTTAATTTAACTTGTGCTTTTGAGTGTATTAATTCAAAGATATGAGCCAGGCAAAACAAAGAAATCAGATTCAAATTAAACAGAACAAAGAAACAACAAAATCTGGAAAACGGTGAATGTTCTCCAGTTTCAGAAAATGCTCATCACAACTCCAAAACCAATCAATCTCCACTAGTTAAAAGAAGTTTTAGCCTCTGTTTTTTACATCTATATCATCAACACTTGGCAAGGAACAAACTGAGATGATTAGATTCAAAGAAACTATGTGAATCACAAAGAGAGAAAATCACAAATTAGTAAGACCAAAAAGATCTGAGCTTGATTGTCAATGTTCTTGACAACATTTTGATCATTCTCCAACATGTTAACATTAATCTCCAGCATGCTAACATCATTCTCCAGCATGTTAACATAAATCTGCAGAATGTTCAGACTAGTCTCCAGATTGATTATCAATCTCCATTTATGCAGAATCAATCTCCGTTTCTACATAATTTTAGCTTTGATCTCCTTACTTCTGCAGAGGTTTATAATCATTCACCAAACTATTTTGGATAGAATCAAGGCTCCAAATTGAAGTTGTAACATTAATAATTACATATGAGGCTTCAAATGTCAATCTCTGTTTCTGCAGAATCGATTCTCTTATTTCTGCAAAATTTGTTCATTACTTTCCAAACTGTTTTGGACAAAATCAAGTCTCCAGATCAAAGATATATCACCAACAAATATATCTGAAGCTTAAGGGACAATTAAACACTCAAGTAATCTGATCAAATTTGAATAAAACAGCCCAGTCAAGTAAGGCCCAAAACTGTTCAAATGGCTGAATATTTTTATTCATTTTTATTAGTTTTGGTCAAAACTGACAGATCACTACCAACAGCTCTTTTGACCATTATTAAATGCTCTAAAATGCCTATAAAATGAAGGCCAAGCTTAAGGAAAATCAGAACTTCAAGTGCTAAGAAAATCCATCAATCACATACACTTACATACTTTAAAGTTTCTCATTCCTTATTTATTTACTTTCAGTCTGATTGATTATCAAGTTAAATACATAAACTGAATTACTGATTTTAACTAACCAAGAACGTTCTCCGTTTTCTGGTTAAAACCAAGAACGTTCTCCGTTTTCTGTTTTCACAACCAATATCAATCTTGAGTTAAATTCTTAAGTTTTTTCAGGAATTTTTAAATAGGAACATTTACAATTCAAACCCTCCTTCCTTGTAAATCGACATTGCTACTTCATGTATATGTTGTTGTTTCCATTGTATATGTTGTTGTTTCCATTGTGTACATCCATTTGTCTTGCTTGCCTTGTTAGCATCTTATTACAAACCTTGCTTTATCTTGCTTGCCTTGTTAGCATCCTACTACAAACCTTACTTTATCTTGTTTGCCTTGTTAGCACCCTACTACAAACATTCATTGCCTTGTTAGCATCCTACTACAAACATTCCTTTATTTGGTTTTTCTTGTTAGCATCTTACTACAATTCTGTTACAAACGAATGAGTTGCTTCATTTTATTTTATTTCAGACTAATAAGGTTATTACTTGTACCAGTTGTGCACTCAAAATCTGATGTTGTATAATATTTCCAACAAAACTATAAAAAGTCTGGAACTTAATTTTATCTAACAAACAGAAAGATTTACCACTTTAGCTTACTTTAGCCTATAAATTGAGTTCGAAAATCAGAAAAATGAGATAATTTTTTGGGTGAGGGATATGTTACAAAAATCAAAACACTATAACAGGAGAAGAACAAAATAAGCAACTTAGTAGCAAACAAATAGAACAATGATTTTATCTTTACATTATAATCATTATCCAAACAAACAAAGGAAGTAATAAGGTATTTCATTAATCTTTACTTTGTAATCATTATCCAAATGTAATATAAAATGAGTTATGCATAAAAATGAAACTTTTTGTTGTTATACGTATGATTCCTAAGGGTATATAAAAAAGGGTTAGAAAGGATAAGATTAAAAGCTCCAACCATCAAGTTGCCAGAACGCTGACCATACCCTTTATCCTATTCTTTGTCCTTTTTTTAAAAAAAAAATGTCGCAGAAACCGTAGCAATTCAACATTAAGGGCAGTTTTGCTACAACTGCCGCAACCCAAGTTAATTCAACATTAATTGTATATGATGTTGTCTCCATTGTGTACATCCATTTGTCCTTCTTGCCTTGTTAGCATCCTATTAGAAACCTTGCTTTATCTTGCTTGCCTTGTTAGCATCCTACTACAAACCTTACTTTATCTTGCTTGACTTGTTAGCATCCTACTACAAACATTCATTGCCTTGTTAGCAACCTACTATAAACATTCCTTTATTTTGTTTGTCTTGTTAGCATCTTACTACAAACCTGTTACAAAAGAATGAGTTGCTTCATTTTATTTTATTTCAGACAAATAAGGTTATTACTTGTACCAATTGTGCACTCAAAATCTGATGATGTATAAAATTTGCAACAAAACTATAAAAAGTCCGGAACTTAATTTTATCTAACAAACAGAAAGATTTACCACTTTAGCCTATAAATTGAGTTCAAAAATTAGAAAAAGGAGATAATTTTTTGGGTGAGGGATCTGTTACAAAAACAAAAACACTATAATAGCTGAGAAAAAAATAAGTAACTTAGTAGCAAACAAACTGTAGAAGGATTTTATCTTTACTTTGTAATCATTATCCAAAAAAATAGACGAAGTAATAAGGTATTTCTTTAATGTTTACTTTGTAATCATTATCCAAATGTAATATAAAATGAGTTATGAATAAAAATGAAATTTTTTGTTGTTATACGTCTGATCCCTAAGGGTATATAAAAAAATGTTAGAAAGGATAAGATTAAAAGCTCCAACCTTCAAGTCGCCCGAACGTCGACCATACTCTTTATCCTCACATGATTGGCCCCTTGATCTTCTTCTCTGTCCTTTTTTTTCCTCTTCTGGTCATCTGCGTTTTGTTCCTTGATTTCTCTCTCATGCGCCGCTCATCTTTGATTTTCTTGGTTTTGTTCTGCTTTCCTAAAGCCAGTCGTGCGCCGCTCTAGGATTTGTTCTGCTTTCCAGCCTTGCGCCACTCCTCGTTGATTTTGTGGGGTTTTGTTCTGCTTTCCTCAAGCTAGCCGCATCTCTCCCTTTTGGCTTATTACAAATTAGGATTTTGGTATTAAAAAGGGTTTTGGCTCTAAGCCCATTAGTATTTCTTTATATAGCCCAATTGTTTGTTTTTTTTATTTCCTCTTCTTTTGTTAGGTTCAACACTTTTTTTTTGTCTTAATCCAATCCTTTTAATTTAACAAAGTATATATTGAATTTAACCAATTTCTAATAAATATCAATTCTTATGAGATGTGACATCTTTTTAATCTTTGAGTTGTTAATACACAAGTTCTAATACTTGACAATTTTAAAACATAATATTTAAAACCGAAAATGATAAAAATATTGTTAAAATGATTAAATTAGATGTGACATCTTTTTACTCCTTAAATTTTTCGAGACACGAGTTGTACGACTAGATAGTCTTAAAACTTGCATTTTAAAATATTATTCAAATCAAACAAATTCTTTTTCAAAACAACTTTTTTTATCAACAACAACACAAATCTTCTTTAAATATAATCAACACATCCGTATTTTTTACCCAAGAACTACGCAGCTTTCTCCATCGCACCCGGAGATACGTAGGAGCAGAATCACACTCTTGTCAAGCGCAATAATAAAAACTTTTTTTCTCTCTTTTTAAACACACTTTTATCTCAAAAATCACATTAATAAAAAAAATCTCTTTTTTATTCCCTCTTTTTTAACCACACATTTATTTCAAAAAAAAAAAACAATTGATATTCATATTTAATAATAAAGAGAAATAAGTATAATTAAGTTAATATTAATTTTGCACAATTAATTATAGGTAACCGTATTTTAATGGATATCGTAGGGTCCTAATACCTTCCCTATGCATAGTCGACTCTCGAAATCAAAATTTGGTTTCAAAGACCATTTTTTTATTTTTAAGGGTTTTCCAATATTTTCTCTATTTTAAAATAAACTTTGGTGGCGACTTCATTGAATTCGAGAAACACTCGAAATTTTAGGCCGCGACATATAGTATTTCTTATAGATAAAAAAAAGGATCATATAATTAAATTGAGTTGTTTTACTAGTTTAGCCTAATATAGAAATAATTAATGCAATTGAAAAATTAAAATGAATCTTATAAAAAGCGAGATGAGAGGATAATCCATAGCTCTAATCATAGGAGTAAGTAAGTGAAATGAGATAGTAAATAGTTAAGAATATTATTGCGAAAAGATAAATAATTTTATTAAAAGTAACAAAACTAATTGATTTTCTTGGTACATGGAAATAACTTTTAAACAACAATTAAAAAATAATATAAGGAATCCTTAAATCCTAATTTAATCCTAATTTATTTGACAAATGTCGATATTATTAGGTTGTATATCATGTCTCGAATTCGAACCGAAAACTCGTAGGTGTGTGTGAGTTTCTAATGATATTTTACAAAATAATGAAATGAGTATTTATTAGTATGTTACATTAGTAGTTGGATTTGAATCGTATACTTTATGCTCAAACTCTTCTGGATATTTAAGTTGAATCGTTTGAACTACATATTTAGGACTAACACTAATCTCATTTAGTCATTTTTTCCAACAACACATACTCTATTAATTTCTGATAACACTATTATTTCTCTGTTAAGACTTAAAGAAAATAAGAAGGTGTAAAAATATGAGAAGGGAGTTGAATTGTGTTTTGCCTTATTCCAAAGTTCTTTTCAAAAATATGATTCGGGATACTAGAACAGAGGCAACAATAAAACAAAGTATTAGGGCAGAGAGAAAAACACTAGGATTTATACTGGTTCACTGCCAACGTGGCAACTACGTCCAGTCCCCTACACAAAAGGATTTATCCACTAATTCATAACCTGGATTACAACACCTGATCCTACAAGTTAGTCTTCTCAACTTCCAACCTGAAACCTAGGGGTGTACATGGATGCGGGTTGACCCGCTAACCCGATCACCCAACCCAACCCAACTTTTACCCATACCTGGTCACTTTCGAGTCCGACCCAATCCAACCCGTTGAAACCCGCTTATATTTGGTTTAGGTAATGGGTTTAACAATTTGAACCCATCGACCCGTAGACCCGACCCGATAACTAGTTATATATTTTTATTTTATTTTGTTTGATAGTTCCAACAGTCCAATATGGTTTCATTACTCTTCTTCTTTAGATTTCCAGCTTCTTGAAGTGTTTTGAGGAACTTGTTAAGTGCTTGTACTTGAAGTTGACATTGCTTAGAATTGATGAATTTTCATATTTTATTGATTTACTGATGTTGAATTTATTTATGTATTTGAAGATTGTTGAATTTTTTTTTATTTTTTTTTTGTGAGAGGTTGATGACTTTTTAAAGAATTGAATGATGTGATTGAAATTTTATAGTTTTTGAGACATTCAAGTATTAAATATATTATTATTCAATATATTTTCCGTAAAATAAAAAACAGGATATTATTTATGTATAACCTGTCAACCCAACCCAACCCGTTTTTGATCGGGTCGGTTCTAGTTAAATGAAAAAAAATACGGGTTTAGAACTTAATCCAACCCAAAGATAATCGATTGGGTCGGGTATCGGGTTTTCAACCCAACCCGTTGAGGCACTACAACACATTGACCCTACAAGTCAAGTCTTTTCAACTTCCAACTTGAAAAACCTACAAGTTGTAAGGCAAAATAGTCACTACCGGGTTGAGTTACAAACGGGTGAAATTGAGTTACTACCGGGCTGAGTTAACAAAGCACAAAGTAATATAAAGTTAAACAAGTTCATTTGCTAAAATTGAACCTTGAATTCTAAATACTAGAATTTTGAGTTCGTAAGGTTTTTTGAGTTGTTGTGTTGTATGTTCTTCTTTAGAATTGATCCCTTTATATTGCATGAATTAGGGTTTCAATACTATCCCAAACAAATAATGAGGGTATCTTCCTTGAGCGAGGTTAATAGAGATCTTCACACACAAAAATAAACCATGATAGATACGTTTTAGGAATATGATCGTTGAAGCTTGATTAATTTCATAACGAATCTTAAACCAAATCTTCTAGAATGATTATGTGCGTAAATATCCAAAGAGCGCTTTAAAATAATTCTTCTTGAATCTTCTGAGTGTATCTTCCTTATGCGAGGTTAATAGAGATCTTCACAAAAAATAAATCTTGATAGATATGGTTTGGAATATGACCTTGAAAAGCTTGATTAATTTCAAAACAAATCTTCATCCAAATCTTCTAGAATGATTATGTGCGAGAATGTCCATATTACGCTTGAAAATAATTCTCCTTGAATCTTCTATCATATGTTTGCTTAAGAGCAGCGGGAACATATTAGAATATGTTCTTGGACCATCAGAATTATGAAACAACTCAATCTTCATCAGAGCGTTGACTTTCCATTAGATTCGTTGACTTTCTTCATCAGAACATAACTTGATCATCGGAGTTAGATGTTGGGTTGCTTGGTTCAGGTAGTTAGAGGTAGAGGCAGAACTGCATGACTTAGAATTAGTGCATGGGCAACGTCATCTTGTTGCATCTTTAGAGCATGTTGCATATCAGAGGCAACATCTTGGAGCAAGTTGTAGTCTTCAAAGCGAGTGGAACTCGAGCTTCAAAGACAACTCGAATTGAAGTTTCAGAGTTACTGTAGTAGGCGCTTCAGATTAGTCAGAAACCCTCCTTGACTTGTTCTGTTGCAATACTTAAGTGTCCCGTGGTTATCAGAAGGCTGTCAAAAAAGTGTCAATACCTAAGACTTTTTGGCATTTTCGAGTGCCTTTGGCCGCTGATAGTATCAGTTTTATCTTGTAGTGTAGACCCTCACATAAACATTAGTTTATTAACTCTCACATAGACACTGTACTATTAACCCTTATATATGCTTCTTCGCCTCGCCATTCTAAATTACTCAATAAGGAGCATCATTGACATATGGAGTCCCAATCACATAACTCATTTAATAATAACATTAATCATATGCAAATATAATCACATTTATATCAATTTTATGCTCATGATAACTCAAAATTGTTATAACAAAATATCTCAAAATTGTTATAACAAAATATTATAACATATATCACTTTCAAAGTTAATCCACAAATAAACAGTAACAACCACTCGTGACATACATCACATTTTAAACGCATGACAATTATAATAACAATTCGTGAGTTATATCACTTTTCAAACTAATAACAATTATAACAAGAGTTGATGACATGCATCACTTTTCAAACTCATGGCAATTTTAACAACAATTTGTAGCATTTTTTACTTTTCAAACCTAATTACTATTATAACGACAATTCATAAAATATATCACTTTTCAAATTTATTGCATACATCACAAATTTAACAATATTATAAAAATTCAGACATTAACTCATGGAGAATATCATAATGAATAATAAGATTATTTGAGACTGATTTTAAGTTTTTTATTTGTCACGTATAATTTTATTAACGATTCTCTTCTTTCATTTGTTTGCTTATAACTGTTTTGATTTGAATTTAATATTGTGGCTCTCAATATGCTAGGTCTTCTATATAGATTAATTGATTCAATTAAATTTTTCACAAATCTAAAATAGGTAACTTTGTTATTAATAACAATAAATAATAAAACTATTTTTTTATTTGCTATGAATTGAATGCAAGGCTGTTAAAAAAATTCCTTCTGGCGGCCAACAATCACATTTACAAATATAAATATAATTAATACAAATAATTTAAATAAAATCGAATTATAAACGGATAAACATACAACTAAAATATGAATTGAATAGTAAACAGACGCATTAATAAGTTTTTTAAATTTACGCATTATATATTATGCAAATTTTCTATTTTGTGAATTCATTAGTATTTACTTTCTCTATAAAAGGAGAACAATTATCAATAATTTTACTAGTCAAATTCGTTATACTCTCTAAAATTCTTATTATTATTGTTTTTCTTTGTTAAATAACATGGTAATATATACACTTTATTTCTGAAGTCGCAATTAAAAATGATATTTGAGACTCTATTACTTTCATGCACGTGTTACTCTATCGATCGTTTTTACTCTTTTGTTTATAACTTCTTATTTTAATCTAAGGTGAGTTTGCTTTTTGTATTTTATGATGAATCAATTTTAATTATAGATTGGTTTTTAATCTTAATGAAAAATGCTCTATATTCATGTTGTTTTTCTTTTCACTTTCTTTTGTGATTAGTTCTTCAAATTTATGTTGATACATTATTATAACCATCTTTTCATAAATTTTTATTTATTTAATTTATAATTTTGTTGTTAGATTTTATTATTTTTTACAAAGTGTGTTCAGAGGGCCGAGAAGACTTTCATGGTTTCATGGTGTGTAGAGGGGCTCCCACCCTCACACACCCTATATGTTAGACCATTGTTTTCTGTTATTTATGTATTAATTGTTTTTTGACAAACTATTTCGAACTATTATATCTAATTATATTCTCTTAAATATCTGTAAACACTTTTTTGACCAATATTTTTAATTACTTAAAATATAGTAAGTATGATTCAAAAAACTAAATTTTTTTTTACGGAATCAATAAAGTAAAATTATTTAGTACATTTATCGCATAAACATAAGCATTCTATGAGAATGTTAAATTATATTTTTTGTAATTAATACAGTCAAATCTTAAAGGCTTTTTTAAATAAATATGTGTATGGGAAGTTCTTAATTATTTATGGACTACTATCCATTTATGTAGTAAGAAGAAATGTTTATTGAATTAATGTTAATATTATAATAATATTGTTTCTTTTAAAATGGACTATAATTTCAGTAAAAAAAATTCATATGTATATTTATTTTAATTTTTTAATGAGACATTTTATTCTCTTTTTTTATGTTTCATTTTTTTATATTTTTTCCATTTATAATTCATAACATTATAAAAAATAATAATCTATTTTGAGTTATATTTACCACCATTTAATACAAAAAGACAAATAGCATTGACCACAATAAGCATTTTATATATTTGAAAATAAACTTTCTTATTTTTAGTTAATATATTAGAAATAAATATATAATGAAAATAAAGTTTTATAAATATCTTCATCCTCTACTCCTTTTAATTATATGTTCTCTAGTTTGTTTCTCTTTTTCTTCAACACCAATTGGAGCTCCTCTTCATCAATTTCAAGGAAACAAAAGGCAAGATCTATAACCTAGCTACAAGATCTTTATACACAAAGTTGATCAAAAACTCATGATCATGCTAGAAATGAAGAATCCAGAGTTAGATATTTCAACATTGCCAGAAACAGATATTCAAGATGCATGCGTTATAGTTTCATCCAAAGAAGCCGAGAACAACATAGAACTGGTTGATAATGAAAAAATTGAAAGGGTAACGGAACCTAATTGCTTTATTTCATTTCTAAATTTTCATTTTTAACTATGAATGTGTAGTTCATATTTTTATATTGTTGTTTTTTCTTGAAAATTTATATTTTTTTCAAACTTTTTAATTTATTTTTTGGGAAACCCTTATCATCCTCATCAATCAATATATATAATTGAGTTAAATCAACAATATATAATTGAATTATGAGTGAAAATTTACAAATTATATATGTTCAATTTTTTGGTAGAGTTTTAAATGAAAATATATATGATATAAAGTCATATTTTTAATAGATTTTGGGATGTCATTCAACTCCAACTTAATAAATTTTGCATATAAAAAAAATCTGTAAGGAATGAGATATATAAAAGAAATTTTAGACTCATCATAGGTGTTGTTTTTTTCTAATTAGGTTATTATATTAGGACCAATCCTTTGTAAGAGTTAGGGTGTGATTCTAGGTGCAACATAAAGAATGAATCTTCTTCAACCATCCCTACATATTAAAACTCAATCCTCACCATCCTTTGAGGGTTTGATTTAGTACCACTAGGGAGGCCAATACCCGTTTTGGATCATAATCACTAGGTATCTTTGAGTGTGTTTGATTAGGATTGTGAAAAATACTTTGATGCAAAATAGGCTACTCTTTCATGTCTATTGGTTTTCTATTATTTTTATCGAATTGAGATTGATTGAATCATTGTCTCAACAGTGAGACGAGAAGAGTTGTTAAGTTATAGTTTTGAGAAGTATATCGATTGTTGTTAGAATTTTAAATGACTTTTAAGTCTTGATGTGCAGTGGACCACCTATTAAGATATATATATATATATATAATAAAAGAAACATGATATCACGAATAGATAAGGTATTCTAATGCAATTACAAAATATGTAGGGAGAGCAACGAAGATCCAACATACAACATAGTAGAGGTCATTTTGTCTCAACTATTCCTATATCTATATCCTAACAATACATAGAAACAATGACTTACCAACGACAACAACGTTATACCATAAAATAGAACCACATCCCAAAAAATATTTCAAAAAACCACAAAGTCATGTAAATTAATATTGAAGTCCGAGTTACATATAATTCTTATGTGTTTTACCCTCAATCTTTGTAATTATATTTTTTTAAATACACTTTTAGTCTCTCTATTTTTTTCAAAATTAATTTTTAGTCCTTTTATTTCTAAAATTAGGTTTGTAATCCCTCTATTTTACCCTTTATTGAATTTGGTTGATCCCCTTCCATTTTTTATGACAATTAAGATATACTCGTTAACGACATGATAGTGATGTGGCACAACTGAATTAGATAAAATAGAATAGTGTTCAATGTTATTCTTTTTTTCTTTATAAATCTTAGCTTAGGTTGTTACAAACAACGACGGTCGTGAAAAATAAAAAATAAGAAAATGAATATTAATTAATGACATGAATTCAATTCAGTTGTATCACATTGTTTCTAAGTCATAATTCAACATACAACATTAGAAAAAAAATAGAGGAGGGTCAAAAAAAATTCACGTTAAAATAGGGAACCAAAATTCCATTTTAGAATTAGGGGGCGAAAAGTTAATTTTGTGTAAAGAAATTTTATTAAAAGAAATATAAAGGATACTTCAACTCTTACCCAAAATAGAAATTCAAGACGAGTATTGTAGGAGAATAATTTTACTCATCTTCCATGAAAACACCGGCCAAATCTATGCTTGAAAATAGGAAAGAAAATGAATACACTAATCCAACTATGTAGCCACACCATCCCCTAGCTCACTGATAAAGAAAAAAATGCACTCAGCCATGCACACGTCTTATATATCTATCATAATATTCTCCTTTTGTATCTTATACCTAGCTTTCACGAATAAAGTTCCATTATTAATAGTGCTTAAAAGAGAAGGTAAGTTATATTCATTTAAAAGTTTTAAATTCCCTTTTATCACGTACACTTTTATAGCTTCATTAAACCTATATTATCTAAATCATATCTATGGACAAACTTTATTTTATATTCTCATTTATATCTTGTATTTGATATATTATCTTGATGTTATAGGGTATCAAGAGAGGAAGAGGAAGACCACCAAAAAAAAAATTCTCTTCACGCTCCAACAAACAAAAACCTCCCAATCCTGAATGGATTGGAAGGTGGATCAGACGTCAAAAAACACGAAGAAGTGGAAGAACGGATACAGTATGATTTTCATTTATTATATCCACTCTTTTTATTATGTTGGTACTTTAATTATTATTTATAAATAAATTTCACATGTTAAATAATTTTGGAAATGCAAAATAATGACCTAATGTATCTCATTTATTAACATTTAATTTTTTTGATATTTATTATTTGAAATAATATGATGAATGTTATAACAATGTCCATAAAATTGATATTTTGCAGTTCTTCATTCATAAGACGATACCCAATCTAACTTGTCGATCTAAAAAAGAGGTGGAGAGATTTGAAAAGGATGGAACTCGTCCAGGGAAGAATGCAAATAAGAGAGAAAATAAAAAATAGACCAAGGTTAGTAAAATAACTCTTCAACTTGTTGATTTTGTGTTTTACTATAAATTTTGGAAAAAGATTGGTATTGAGAAAATAAAATATGAATTTAATTGAGTATGCTTATTTTACAAGATCATCAATGTTTTGAAATGTATCATTCAGAAGTACTTATTTTTACTAATACTAGTCGGGGTGGACCAATAAATCTTCTTTTGATTTTTTGGTTTGCATATTCTTGCTTTGTTAATTATGTTGTATATGAATTTATGTATGCATTGTTTATTTATATGTGTTTGTTTATATAAACTAATAATGATAATTTAGTAATGCGTAGGTAGTTCGGTTATTGAATTAAAAAAAAAAATATTGAATGAGTTATAAGAAGAAAGTCGTGAGTTCAAAATTGATAAAACTAATCTAAGAACTAATTTAATAATAATTGCTTAGAAAAAAATAATGGTAATTTGGACTTATTACTTTTGTATAAAAACTTCATTTATACCACATCAAGATAAACCAAAATTAAGTTGTACAATGCTTTACTAGTAGACTAGATAACCTACAGAGCTTTCGTGCATAATTTTGTATGACACACCCTTCAACACTTGTTTTATATCTCTTTTTAAATTTTATAAAATTAATATATACATTAAAAAAACTTTTTTGTTTTTGTTTTTAAAGAATATAAAGTTTAGGGGGAACATCACTCTAATTGAACCGATTCTTTCTTATCTAAAGTAGTCAAAACAAAAATAAAAAATTTTATGATACTATAAAAAATAAGTGTGTATCGATATTATGAATATTTTGACCAATATTTTTTTTTAATTTATTAATGCGAACATTACTATTTATCGTTAATTAAGTATGTATTTAGTTCCTTCAAAATTCATGATTTTTGAACTTAGTGTTTACATAAAATTTGTTCAATAACATAACGAGACAAAGAGAGGGAGGGAAAGAGAGATTGAGAGAAAGAGAAAGGGAGAAGGTAAGGGAAAAAGTGAGAGAGAGAGAGAGAGGGAGAGGTAGAGAGAAAGAGCAATATATATAGAGGGAGAGGGAGAGGAAGAAGGGAGGGAGAGTGAGAGGTAGCTAGAGAGAGGGAGAGAGAGATGGAAAAAAAATTTTAAATTTTATAAAAATAAAAATCATATTTAACTTATATTATAAATATATCTTCATACCTCTTACACTGTCTTGCTTTTTATGTCTCCCCTTTCTCTCTTTGACATTATCTCGCTCTTTGTCTCACCTCTCTTTCTCTCTCTTAATTATAAATAAATTTTTTTATAGAGACTAAAAATATATTAATTTAAAAAAAATTCTCGATATACATTGTTTAGATTGTTTAAAGTATTAACTTGGTGGACATTACATGTCTCACCTCTCTATCTAACATTTCTTTAGGTAAACCTCTCCACCCTAAAATATACTTAAATTTCCACCCACTTGGATGGATACATGGAAATTCGAATCATTTTCTAGTTTTTTTATGCAAGTTATTTGATTTAATAGTTTATTGTTTATATTATTGAAAGTAATTTAAGATATTTATAAGTCTATTAATGAAGTATATTTCCAATGACATTTTTATAGGAGAAATATAGTACAAGTTCTGTTTTCCAACGTTTTCCATATAGTCCATGTAATTAAGTGTTTTAATATTTTTTAAGATCATTGTTTACTTGCAGCACAGGTTAATAATCAAATAGAAGGTTGATTCAACTATGAGTCTTCAGAATTTTATCTGTGTTGATGAAATGAAATTACATTTAGATTGACTTATTTCTGACTTATTATCCAATATTCTGAATGTACAATTAATAAGATTTTGTATATGTCACTATGTTTGTTACCTAATCTTGGCTCTCAAATCTAATTTTTTTTGCTAAACTTATATTATTTAGTTTTTTTTAGATAAGCGTACGAGGGGACTCCAACCTTATATCAAATATAGCGGCGTGGATCCAACATCATAACAAAAAACAACTATATATCTTTTTTATGTGCCTGCAAATCAGACAAAATAACAAATCAAATACAGTTCAAACAAATAAACATTAGATTAAAACTCTCACTTATTTTTAATATAAGATTCACTTTTAACGGTAAAATCATGTTGTTTATGAATTTAACCCAATTTTATTGAACATGAAGGAATGTAAATTAATGAGACTTGGAATAGAAAGTACTAGATTAATATTTCTATCTTGTATTTTTTTTTACTTAAAAAACCAAAAATAAAATACCAGATAGAAATATTAAAGCTTGTTAGTATTCATTAATTGGTTAGAGATTAATTAGAATTAATTAATTAATTAGTGAGTTTTTAGAGTTAATTAGAGAAATTATTTAGAAGGTGTTCATAACCACCATAAATTTTTTTTTGAACAAGCAAAGAAGAGTATTGTTGTATCATATTTTTTTTATATTTTATCAAATATATGATTTTATTTGGAGTTTTTTCAATTGATCTATCAAACTATACTGGCTTCCTTTTTTTCTCTTTCTGTTTTCTCGTATTCTTAATAAGTGAATTGATAACCAATGAATTTGTGAGTCATACCCTTGTGATTGAAGCTTGTCTCTCTTTTCTTTAATAAGATGTGATGAAGGATTTCTGAACCCAAAAAAAATAGTGTTCATCGAGGATTTGAACTTCAGAGTTCAGAGAGATTAAAGTAGGAAAATCTGATGTCGATCGGTGAAATATTAGGAAAATAAGGTGTGGAGGTATAACTTTTTACTACAAAGGTATGTTAGTGGCAAATTATACTATGGCCTTTATATTTTTTGTAAGTTACAATATTTGTGACATATAAAAATTAAATGAATCATGTACTACCTCTTTACTTAAATATAAGTATAAGTTAAAATCTACTTAGTTCAAATTTTGACCAAACATCTTCATTCTTATTTATATTTAAGTTTTGAGGGAGTATCTTTATAAGGATTGAACCTATTAAAATATAAAATGCAATATACCCTTATTGTCTTTTCTCTTTTTTTTTTTTCACTCTCCTATATTTTAAAATATCTAGTCATAGTT